>CM035420.1:169205274-169495274 GCA_020310875.1 Ceratopteris richardii | reverse complement strand
AACACTGATTTATGAGGGGTAAAATCAAGAACAACATTACTGACTGCACTCAGAGCTGCCACCTGATTCAAAGCAATCAAAGCAAAGATGATTCAAACCCCAGATAAGTCAAACCATGACTATGCATCAAGTACCAAGAAATATTGTTTCTCTTGGAAGATAAACCTGGACTACAGGCGAAGGGTCATCCAGCAACTTGAACAGAGGAAACACAAGTCTCTCATCCGATAGAGTTGTTCGAAGATTCTGCTTTTTTGAATAAGGGGTAAGAAGCTCTCCAATTGCAGATTCACAGCACAACGTAATGTTTTATTGCACAAAACGCATACTGGGCTTACCTTTACAGATCTTGATAAACTCTTTATGCAAGTGCATGATGCAACTCTAACGCTCTCACTTGGATGTGACAAAGCAGAAATTATTGCTGCCTGTGCCTGCATATAGAAAATTCAAAAGCAAATTACTAATTTAATAGAAGTTTTGCATGGCCGAAGCCTATGTAGAGACTGAACGATAGTTGACCATAAAAAACACATACATTCTTTCCAGGATCCTGATCAAGCAATTGCCGCCGACTCTCCTCTAACCGAGAACACAGCTCAGCAAGAGCCATAAGGATGCCTTCTAGCTGCTTGGTTGGCAGAGATTCTCTTTGTAACAGTGCAGAGAGCTTTACAATAGCATCAAATTTATAAGCAGCCCTCTGTAGTTCCTCATTATTTGCAACAATGTCTGCTAGAACAATCGGAGACTCTTCTCCTACTTGACCAGGCTCCTCCAAAAGTTTAACAATTACTGCTAACATGCTCGTTCTGATATCCCATTCTTGAGGATAACAAAAAGGACATGACCTGCTGATATTCGCTAAACACATGCATGCCAGAAAACGTGTTCTAGGGATTTTATCCTTGACAAACTTGATGATTAAAGCTAAAGGACGTCCTTGCTCCATAGCAGCAAGCTGCAAAGAAAGCTGAGGATTATTCTTAACCAGGGCAGCAAGCCCATCAAGTGCAGCTTCCCTTCTCCTTATCGTTCCAGAAAGAAGGGTGACTAGGCGCTGCATACCACCAGCATCCACAATCGCTTGTTGATGTTCTACACTTTCACAACACCTTGCCAAAACATGGGCAGCTACCTCTGCTACATTCTCATTTGAACTGTTCAGAAGGTTCAACAATAGCTCCATGCGTTGCCCAACCAGCATCTCACTTCTAGGAGCAAGGCTTGACTGAAATATCATCTTTAAGGTACGAGCACAGGCCTCCACAACCTGCTGCAAAGGGATAAAACACGTAACAGGATGACATGACAGCAGCCTATAACATGAACCTCAAGAGGTTTTTTCATGTAGAAAATCAAACATAAATTAGGCATACTTTGTTTGATCAAACATCTCAAACACAATCAATAACAATCCTGTGTTAGAAACATCAATACTAAAAATAAGAAAAATAATAATTTAAAAAAATACAAACAAAAACAAAAACAAAAAAACCCACAAAAAAAAAAAAAACGATTCCCCCATAAAAGGTAAAGTACTAAAAGACTGTCTGATAAATCAATTTCAGAATAAAACGAAAAATGAAGGGAATCGGCACTCAGAAACATAGGAAAGGAAAAGTGTGTTTCAATGTTTATAGCAGTCCCATAATGTCCTGATTGATGTGCCTTTTTTTCATGTAAAACACTTAGGACTGAAATGCGTTGGTGCAAACATACTACATTTGTACACGCACAATGCACAGAATCAACTGCATAAGGTAAATTTAATTACATAAATGCATAGTGTCATATGCAATACAAAAGATAATAATCTATTGCATATGTGCATGACGTAAAACCGTAATAAGTAAGCAAATTTTACACAGAAATTAGTGATTATGGACATACTCATACTTTTTTCATACAAGAGCCGTATGAGAAACACATGCATATGTAAGTACTAAGTCCAATATTTTCAGCCATATGGGTATTCCATATGAAAGATAACATATGAGAAGGTGAGAAGATGTGATAAATGAGAAAGTTATACATCTAGTCTCCATATATTTATGAGACAATACAAACAATATAATAAGTGGAGAACCCATGCCATGACTTGTGCATACACAAATTCCACTGACATAGTGACTTGTTATACTTGACATTATATTTTACGTACATATATAGCAAGACGAATCTACACAAACCACAAATTTGCCGCAAAAAGAAAGCGCAGCTATAACCTTATCATTCATGATAGTTAACCAGTGACCACAAGACTATGTAGCCATCAAATCCCAAACTAACATTTGGCTGGTGGCATGTCCCGAGGAAGGTGACATCAATCAGATGGGGATGGACCTTAGGGTGACCTAGGGATGGGGGATGGGCATAACACTCAAAATATGCCAACTTTTTTTGTATTTTGGATGCGAACCATGTATAATTATTATGTCAACATACAAGAAATGGAGATAAAATTACCAACAACAAGCCTTTTTAAATGCAAGTATGCATCGAAGCAAAGTTGAATCACCATGCTAGGAATAAATAACCTCCCTTGGGAACCGCCCTCGAACTCCTATATAAGGAGGCCTTGGCCACATACATACTAAGTGTTGCCAATGCAAGTCTTAGGAGCTCAAGGAGTCGTGATCTCCAAGTAAGTACTTTCCAAGTTCTAGTTCTAGTTCTAGATTTGTGCCTTGTTCTAGTCTTCTCTAGTCTAGTATCTTGGGCATCCTATCGTGTCCTGTTGTAATCTCGTGGTACGAGATCTTGTCAAGTTATTTCTTGTATCTAGTTCATTTCCCTGAAGGGAATTCTTGTAATCGAGATATCTTGTTTCATAACTACGGTCCTCGGTTGTGGGATCTCCTACATCATCTCTAGCCTAGTTTTTCATACCTATCGGTCCTGGGTTGTGGAACCTCTTTTATCGATTACATATTCTTGTATTATTTTCCCCACATGGGTGTTCTTGTAATCAAAAGTATATTTTCGAAATCTTGTCTAGTCTATTCAGAGAGCAGAATCTAGTGCTCTCCTGAAATTTTGGGATGCATCATTTGGCGGGGGTATATATATATATATATATATATATATATATATATATATATATATATATATATATATATATATATATATATATATATATATATATATATATATATATGTATGTATGTATGTATGTATATGTATGTATATATATGTATATGTATATGTATATGTATATGTATATGTACATGTACATGTACATGTACATGTACATGTACACACACATGTATATATATGTGTGTGTGTATATGTATGTGTGTGTGCATATATATATATATATATATATATATATATATATATATATATATATATATATATATATATATATATATATATATATATATATATAGTGAAAACTGCATGTTGGCTAATACAAAAAACATAATCATGCACAACATACTACTTGGAGAAACACAACCTAAACAAAGTTCTACACTAATCATGTTTGGGTTAGAAAATATGTCTAAATACAAACATACATAGATACAAGTGTACCTATGTGTTTGGTTTGTGTATGCATGTATGTATGTACATGACATGTACGCTGCATGTGTATATGCCTACATAGCCATGGCCAGCTACTTGTACCAAGTCCTTGGTGAAAAAAAAAGCCTTCTTTACCATCCTAGGGAAATTTAAAAATGTTCATAGACACCATTCCAATACAAACATTTAGCCTTTGTCATAAACGCCACCTTGATGAAAAGATATGACGATCAAACTACTTTCTTTCCTTTTCTTTACGTGGAGGGTAAGGTGAGGGGAGGGGAATCCCAATACACATTGAATGCATTGCTCAAGAGCATAAAGAAATGTCTTAAAGCGAAACAGGAAAAGGCGGGATTTAACGTGGAAAACAGTAGCAAGGTGGAAAAAACATATAATTTGAATGAATTATTGAGTTTGTCAAATACCTTATTATCACCAAAAGACAACATTTTAAGGAGATGAGGAAGGACTCCGCTATCAAGGACTGCTTTTACTCCTGCTTCATTTCCACATGCGAAACTGCCCACTGCAGCTGCCGATTGCACTAGCAGAGGAATTTCCGCATCGCTAGCCAGAATTTCTACGACTCTAGGAACTGCC
Source organism: Ceratopteris richardii (assembly GCA_020310875.1). NCBI lineage: Eukaryota > Viridiplantae > Streptophyta > Polypodiopsida > Polypodiales > Pteridaceae > Ceratopteris > Ceratopteris richardii. The sequence continues at coordinate 169,491,143 of CM035420.1, read as the reverse complement.
CCAAGCTTTATATACGACAGCTTTTTGGTTTTGTTTCCAATAATCTGATTTTTTACATCCCTTAGCGCTTTCAACCTGGCAGTCGTATCCATCGAGCTTAAATTCTCCACCAAATCTTCGGGTCTGCCCCATCCTGTAGAAGCAGGCATCCCTCCTCACGGATGAAGAAAGATAAAACAAGTCGTGTACTGCTAGGTGGTGATAAAGTGGCACAAAGTTGTCAAGAAGCCCTGCACACGAAAAGATCTTGATCTTCACTCTGTGTTGAACGGGCTTCGAGAGGGATCCTCGTTTGCAAGTTATGGTCTGATGCTGTTCCGTTTGCTAAGATTCTCTCCGAAGGAACGACCTGCGAAATAAGCGGGGAAATGCACTGCATCGTGACGTGCGATAAAATAAGCATTGAAAACAATTGGGAACGTGGAAATTCAGAATAATCCGTATGTGCAGCAGCCGATTCGATTATCACTGGACAACATGAGGGAAACAGCGACGGAAGGAGGCGCTGTAGCAGGATAACTAGACTGTAATCGCGAAGAGGGTGATGAGGCAAAGAGCTGGAGCTGAGAACAAGAAGCTGGTTCCGGATTAGCCAGCCAGCTTGGGTCTCATAATAAGATGATTCCAGCGCTCCCGAATCTCAACTCGATCTGCCAAACAGTGCGATAGATTGAATGAAAGAGCGGAAGAAGGCATCAGACGAAGCAGCAGGCGAGTACCAGCAAGCCCTAGAGCAACCCTGGACACAGCAGACCGGCTGGGCAATCGCGCGCGCGATGGCGGAAAGCGATGGAAAAGGAGAGTCACGACTTATCAAAGCTTTGTCGCATTTTGACCTAAGGATTAAAGGTTACGCCCTTTGATGACGATCACAACTTCAAATTCCGATGACTAGATTCTGTCGCGCATGGCGTAGCAAAACTGGGAACGCTCGCGTTATGAAAATGGTAAGCCTCCCAATGATGGCGAGAAATGCGATCTCCCTCTACTTAAAGGCCATCAAGTTAAAGAGAAAATGTCATATGGTTTTTTTTTTCTGCAAGCTCGGTCTTTCATGTATTTTTTCATTAAATTTAAATTTTTTTTAAAAAGTCTACTCGAGGAATCTTTTTCAGCTTTCACACTTTCATGAGCTAATGTCCGGTCAATTTACGGGCATGGAATTTTGAACCTTCAATTTATCACTAGACCACACACCCCCACTCATCATCCAATGTCCTTTTTTTTTTGCAAGTTTAAAAGTGGACCTATTTGTTCATTTAGGTTTGAAAAATTGAAATGAACAATTCCTTCTCTTTAGGCCCCCTTTATCCCTCACTTTCAAGATGTTGAACATCAAGCCATACTCAAGGTTTTGAACCTTGGACCTGAGTGTCCATATCTAGGGTCAAAAGTGTTTACCACTACATCATGGATTTCAAACTCCAATGTTTTGATAAAGTCATCATCAAACTTGGCTCTTGCTTGATCACCTTTTCAAAAATTCTTTTGAAGTCAAGGGTGTGCATTGTAGTGGCAACACTTTGAGCCTTTGAAATGAAGATTCGAGTTCAAGATCTGCAGATCAACTCGATGTGAATCTCTAAATGTGCATACGAAGAGGGGTTCATGGTTGCATGTGTTTTTTAAAAAGGAAGTTTGACTGAATCCCACTCTCTTAGATAGATTGAATTAATGGAAAGAACAATTGTACAAGTGAAGATGATACATCGAATCTCTAAATGTGCATACGAAGAGGGGTTCATGGTTGCATGTGTTTTTTAAAAAGGAAGTTTGACTGAATCCCACTCTCTTAGATAGATTGAATTAATGGAAAGAACAATTGTACAAGTGAAGATGAGCATAGTATCCATGGGATCCCTCAAATCTCGCAAAAGAGGGGTTACTCATACCAAAATAATAAAGAAACTCATACGGTTCTATATGTTGTTGGGAATAGTTTTGTAAAATGAGGGAGAAATGTTGCCCATAATTTTGGTGGGCTTAAAAAACGCTTTGTTTTTTATATTGAACAAATGCCACCACCCATCTAAGCTCACTCTTAAAAGGAGTGTGCTTCTATCACTTGCTATCAACTAGTGCTTCTATCACTTGCTATCAAGCATATGGGTGGTCAATTCATATTTCAATTAAAAAGGGAATGGAAAATGTTCCACCTTCTCTTCTTTTATGTGTGATCCAAAGTATACTCATCGAATCGAAGGTTTCTTATCGGTTTTGGATCATCATAGCTATCACGCATTTGGACTATCCTACCCTTGCTTTGTGGGATACAAGGGATCCCAACGGCACTGAACCCATTCACTGTATTATTATTCTTTTATTAATTCAATCATAGGAGAGTAGGCCACGATCCAACTTCCCTTTGATTTTTAAAAAACTGATCCATCTTCAGAGAAGGTTGCAAATTCTATATAGGATGTTTTCATGCCTTGCATGACAGACCCACACGTGTTTCCATCTATAACATATTTTTAGTACACACTATTTGGAATGCCCAAAAGTGGCGTACTTTGAAATTCTTCATTCTTCTTCCATGGAACTATAAGACCATTTCTAAAGGTTGTGAAAATCATTAGCATGGAGACTTTCCATAAAAACTCAACTCTTCCAGCATTCAAAGCCTCTTGTAGCATTCAAGAGCCTATTAGAGCATTCAAGAGCCTCTTTGAGTATCTCATCATCTCTTCCGATATACTTATTTCTATCAAATTTTCACATTTGAAGATGGTGTGCGTCAATATTTTACATGTCTAGTAGATGCAAGAAAATGACAAACGAGTTAGAGATTCTACGTTTTCCTTACATCTTTGAACACCATGCACTCCCCACTTTCATTTGTATTTATTGTAAATCAACCCCAACCTTTTAATTGATTCCGCCATATTTTCTTGTGTGAGCTACAGCCACACATAGAGATAAAGAACGAATTCGCCTTCTAGGCGTCGAGTTGCCTCTACCCGTGAGACTCGAATGAGTTTTGCCTTTTAGAAACTTCCAATAGAAAGTGCATGTATACCAATCAAAATAGTTCTATAGACCTCAACAAAACTATCAACATCCTTACCAATCCCAACAAAGACCTTAGTTGCTCTTAGGTCAACAACTACCACCCTTGTGAATGTAGTCTCAGCCAAAGTATACGATAGCAGAAGAGAATCAAGATAGAGCCTTAGTGCCTACATCATCCTTGATCATAGACAATGATCCTAACACTAATAGTTTTTTACTCTTAACTTCATGATAGTGTACCCACTTACCATACAGATTCATCAGAGCATCCAAAGGCTTATCGATATGAAGCCCTCCATTAGAACCTAATTGGGAGATAGATTACACAAATGCCATGTACACTAACCTGAATCCTAGGATCTAGATGAGGTAAGTGAGGCCAAAATTTTCTAGAGGATCGTGCTTTGGATGCCAAGGAGATCATTTATGTGCATGAGTGTTCACATCCTCCACCCCTAGGAGAAACTCAGTCACGTTATGATTCGTGATTGTCCTAAATCTAGGTGATAGATAAAAGTAGCAGTAATCAATGTGGTTAACAAAGTTCAATGACCTAATATAGTTTTAATAGAGACTACCCAATTTAGGCAGTTACTTGAGCCCAAACTTTAAAGCAATGCAAGACCTTGAAAGAAAAGTAATCAGATTCAAGTGAGCTACGCAAGCCTAGTTTTAATAGAGACTACCCAATTTAGGCAGTTACTTGAGCCCAAACTTTAAAGCAATGCAAGACCTTGAAAGAAAAGTAATCAGATTCAAGTGAGCTACGCAAGCCTAGTAAAAAGAAGGCTAGAGCATGGAAAGAAACTAGAGATAGGGTGAAAAGAAAGTGCTCAAAGAAGCTAGTAGATATGGAAGGAAGTCTCAAGGAAACCAAGGAAAAAATCCTAGAACTCGCATATCAAACTCCCTCAATCCTAAACCCATTCCATGTCCTCACACCCAAGCATCCATTCGTTCCATGCCAAAAGTTGGATTTGTTTTAGCATATCCTACCCGAGAGAGTTTAGAAATGTTGTTCAAAGCATATGAAACCCATCTTAAAGGAGGACCAAACATAGCTAGCTTAGAGGAGAGTTACCCTATAGCTGATTTAGATATTGAAAGAACCAAAATATGTGCTAAAATGGTGGAATTGGCTCAGGCATAGAGACTAATCAAATGTTCAATCACTCAAAGCTAGTCAAGGTAGAGCTAAATTTTCAAGGATTACTAAAACAATTAGGGCAACTGGTGGCTAAGCCAAAGGTTTCAACCCCACAAAAGGCTTATTCTATCTCAAGGAGATTGTGTTCCCAACTCAAGAGAAAGAAACTAGAGATAGGGTGAAAAGAAAGTGTTCAAAGAAGCTAGTAGATATGGAAGGAAGTCTCAAGGAAACCAAGGAAAAAATCCTTGAACTCGCATATCAAACTCCCTCAAACCTTTAACCTAAACCCATTCCATGTCCTCACACCCAAGCATCCATTCGTTCCATGCCAAAAGTTGTAGCAGATCCTACCCCAGAGAGTTTAGAAATGTTGTTCAAAGCATATGAAACCCATCTTAAAGGAGGACCAAACATAGCTAGCTTAGAGGAGAGTTACCCTATAGCTGATTTAGATATTGAAAGAACCAAAATATGTGCTAAAATGGTGGAATTGGCTCAGGCATAGAGACTAATCAAATGTTCAATCACTCAAAGCTAGTCAAGGTAGAGCTAAATTTTCAAGGATTACTAAAGCAATTAGGGCAACTGGTGGCTAAGCCAAAGGTTTCAACCCCACAAAAGGCTCATTCTATTTAAAGGAAGCAGAGGAAGTTTATACCAAAGAGGAGATTGTGTTCCCAACTCAACAGAGTGTGGAATACCTCCCTCCATCACCAAGTGCTCTCAAGAGTTCTTGCAAGAGATGCAAGAAGAAAAGAGGGCTAAAGAATAAGAGAACCCTCCATCGATTCAAGAGGTAGATGACCTAAAGGATCAATTTCCCCAAGACATCCCATCTCTATATGGAGATTAGGTAGAACCCCAACTAGAAGAAGGGTTCGATTTTGAATCCGATGCCTTGCAAGAGTTATCACTTTTCACATAACCATGGGAATTAGATCAATCCAGATGAGAGCTCCTATGTAAGTAAGAAATGAAGGTTTTACTATGCCTAGGAATATGGATTCAGTGAAGGTGTAGTGTCATCTTACCTTGGAAGAGCTCCTAAAGACAAAATTAGAGCTATGGAAACATGTGGCAAATCAAGTTCCAAAACTTGAATCCACCTTATCAAGAGCAGGATCTAATAGAAAAGTACCAAAGATCCCCATAGATAAGGTAGTAGTCATGAGTGAAGGTGAAGAGGTCAACACCTATCTTCCCATAACCCGCAAGGGCTACACCACTAAGGCAATCTTAGATTCAGGTGTAGATGTTTCCATCACAACCACATCCTTATGGGTAGAGTGGGGCAAACTGGCTTTGCAACCTAAATAAAGATTCAATTGCCCGACAGCCCTATTGAGGTCCGTTAGGTTTGGTGGAAGGGATCATGCTCACCACTTGTGGTATGAAGTTTGAAAATACATTTTCCATATGCAAGATTGGAAAAAACAACATTTAGAATATGGTATTGGGAAGAACTTTTCTATGAAAACTCCAAATAGTACAAGATTGGGGTACCAAATTGTCGAAGGAGAATCTAGCAAGAAGAAAAGAAGAAGAAAACCAAGAAAGAAGCTTCACTAAAAGGATTATATCAGAAGACATATCTCTGCAAGAAGGCCCACAGGGGCACGCAACACCCATCTCTGCACAGAGCCCCGCAGGGGCACACATCAAGGAAAAGCACGTAGGAGGGAAGGACAGACCAGGGCCAGGAAGTATCCACGAAGAAGTGCAAGACAATACTTAGCAGGTAATAATCCTCCCGTTGATAGCATGCGGTGGAAAAAAAGTAAACAGGCTCAAAGCAATGCAACGGGTCAGATGTGTGAAGACAAAGACAAATCAGAAGAGCAAAAGTTAGAAAGAGGTAGACACTAAAAAGTTGAAGAGAGTGGCTAAGAATACCACATTCTTAGCCACAAATGGCGTGTGTGGCAGCCCGAGTTAATACAGCAACCCAGATATGTGATATAAGGAATACCAAGGGGCAAAAAGAAGCAAGGGACATACCTCAGATAAAGTAACAAATTTTCTGACAGTCCTTATCACTTCTTGGACCGCTGGGTGCGTGTATTCGGAAGACTTAGACAAGCTGCAAACAAGAAGCAAAGCCTGTCAATTGACGACAGAGACAAAGAGGGGGAGAATGTTGTAGAGCTAAGAAGAGAAAAAGGCAGAGAAAAAGGTGGGCCCCAAAATTTTTCGATTTGGACGCTTTATTTTTGTATCATAGCCATTTTGTAACATATTTTCCGATGTAAATGCACTAGAGGAGTCCTCTAGATGCATACCCATGGAGATTAGTAGCTTACCCATGTAAATTAGTAGGAAATTAACCTTTTAATGAATAAAGTGCCGGTCTCTTGTGTAAAAGGACCATTTTTAGGGCACATGTATATAAGTCAATTTGTGACTCTTTGTAAAGACTTTTGGCCATTGTGAGAATCAAGAGCACAGAATTTCGAATTTGTGTCTTCTTCTCTCTGTATCATCTTCTTTGTGAGCTTGTGTGCATGTGTGATGCTTGAAAAGAGTGTTTGGAAGTGTTGTCTATCCATGAAAGTGCTTGTTTGCTGTTGTTAAGGTGTGTGTGTGAAGTGTAGGAAGTGTTGAAGTGTGGGAAGGTCATTCCTACGACTCAATATCTTGCTCATAACTTGAAGCAGAAGTGTCAGAATTGAGTGAAAAGTCTACCATTGATGCATCTTCTCGAGAGCTTTGAAATGAACCCGTTATTTGCTATATTTGGAGTTCGGAGCTAAGAGAAAAGCTCAATTTACTGTTGGCTGCTGCTCCAAGTATCGTGACATCTCAACAGATCCCTGAACCTTGTTTGAAATAGACTTAGACTTATTTACACTCTTTGGGAAGCTCATTTGCATTGATCATCAATTGAATGCATGTCTTCATACACTCGGCTAGGTTTTGATACTCCTCGGATTGATAAATAAAGTGTGAATCCCCACTATATGCACTTGAGGGGGATCGAGGTATAGTCTCTTTCTCCACAAGTCCCTAAGTTAGTACTTAGGTACACACGTTTTTGGCACCATTGCCGGCGAAGTCAAATCAAACTGAGGCATTCGTGTGATGGTAAGTAGCTCTTAGCATTGAAGCGAGTAGAGGAGTGGTGAATTTCTCTTCTTTGGTAAGTCACACTCATCCGCACTTACTACTTCTCGCTCTCGGAGTGTGTGTAGTGAGTTGATAGTCTAGGGAAGCGAGTGGAGTGAGTAGAGTAGGAGGAAGAAGGGAGTAGGTTAGGAAGGTAGAGTAGCAATCAACCTTTGTTCTTGTTAAGTCCTTGTAGTTAGGAGAAATTCTCAAAAAGTATAAAAACCAAAAAATTGTCTTTTTCTAGTCACTTGTCTCCAAGCAAGTATTGTGAGCGCTAGAGAGCGAATATCGCGATCGGGGAGCAGGATCATTGAGCTACGCAGAGCAAGAAGGAGTTGTAGAGAAGTGGGAGAGTAGCTTCCAAGGTAAGCATACCCATCCCTTACTCCTAAATTCTAGTGAAATCAAGCAACTCAATGAAACGATCTGCGGTAGATATTGTGAGGGTTATCCCGGAGTAAGGAAAGTCATTTTTTGTGTTTCGGGCATTTGGAAGAGGGGAGAGAGGCTTTAAGACCACTTGTATTCACTTAAAATCTAAAACACTTGTTGAAAATTGAAAAAATACAAGTATCGTGTTCTCCCGCAGTTGAGATATCGCGATATCTAGATATCGTGAACTCCTGTGGTCGACTATCATGATACTTACATTGGTCAAATATTGAGTATCGTTGAGACATCCTCACGATACTAGTCGGATATCGTGTATCGTGTATCATGAAATTCTGATCGCGATACCTGTCGTGTATTGTGTATCGTGAAATTTTGATCGCGATACCTGTTGCATATCGTGTATCGTGGAGGTTGCTTTTTGCGATACTGGACAAGTATCATGTATCGTGTCGCTCAAGTATCGTGTATCGTGTTGCTTAAGTATCGAGTATCATGGCATTTTTTCAGTCAGCCAAATATCGAGTATCGTGGAATTCTTTTGGGCTCAAGTATAGTGTGTCGTGGATTCATTGTCAGTCTTAGTTCAACCAAATATTGCCTAGAATTCAGACCCTCAGTAAAGAACTCTAGGAGTTGGAGGTTGTCTAAATTATACTAGAATTCTTCAATTGAATGAACCTAAGATTTGGAAGAACCCTAGGGAGTCGAAGAAGTGTGATTTCTTCTGTAGGAAGTGTAGCCGAACCAAGTAGTCATTCATATTATTCTGAAACCTCGAGTGAGTCGGAGGAAGAAATTCCCATGGCTTCATAGGATATGCAGAATTCTATACCAATAATTGGCATGATGTCAATTATTGAGGGTGAATATCGGACATCTTTAGAATATGTGAACACCAACCAACATGGGATACCTATCTACTTAGATGGTCTAAACCGATCAGTGGCCAGACTAAAGAAGCTACAGATGCTTACATAGTACCTAGGCCAGCAGTTAAATATGCAGGAGGGTTCTATATGGACAAAAGAGATATTCAATATGTCATTATAGAACATCCTGAAAGCATCAACGAACAAGGGGAAGAAGGCAATGCCCACAACCTTAATGAAGAGGGACATGAAGAGTAGGTAACCACCCCTAGAGGGAGATCCATGATTGTTAGGGTTTGGAGAGGAGACCTAGTTCCCCAAGATGACTCCCTAATGGATGTCTATTTGATCAATAGGATGGAACATCTCCTCAAAGCCCACTCTTCGTTACGGGAAGTGGCCAATAACCCAGTCACCATCTATGAGTTAAGATCCTGAACACCCCACCATTATCACGTATTTGGACAAAAACCAGAGGGGTACTGGCCTCTAACGGAGTTAGAAAGAGCAGGGTTGAAATATCAGAACATCCCAGTGTTCCCTCTCAGGGATCAAGCTACTACTTCTCAGAACCCCCAAGGAACTTATCAAGATACTTCATATCAACATTCTGGATAGACACAACAAATGCATATACCGGTCAGACCACATGTGCAGTTTGCTATGCCAGGCAATAATCCTAACTATCGGCCTCAACCACCAGTTGAACCAAGGAATAGAATTCCTGTCCCAGATAGACCACGTGTAGTAAGAGGACTTGGTATACCGATAGGAAGTCCAGTTTTCCCTGTGATGCCTAGACCACCTGAAGCAGGAAGAAGATTAAGACCTATTTCAAGTTGCTAAATGCATGAGAAACCATTATGATGGCTCTACCGAACCTTACTGTCAGACATTGGTCTATAGAGACCATTCCGTGTGTGTGTGGGACGAGGGCTAGTTAGCCAAGGTCTTAAGCTCGGGGGTATATCCTAAGGTATTTGATGGTTAGTGGGGATGAGTGTTGCATGCTGGCCACATGGCGACGCTAGAACATTCCAGATCACTGCTATTTTAGATACAAGAGGATATAAATGTTGGGAGGAGAGTGGCACACACATCATTCACATGTTTCTTTTGAGGAAAGCCTCACACTTGGTATCAGAGCAGTGTCTTGTTGAGCTAATTTTAGAAGAACTCGCGTAGTGCTCAAGATTGGTGCATGTCTTTTTTTCGGGGGTCATGTTCATCTCTCAGCCCGTTCGCGTTCTTCTGATCATTGTCATCAGTTTCGAAGTGCCTTCAGAGTTTTCTTCTGCAGCTAGAGAAGGAGATTGAGGGAGCCCCATAGGACCCCCTCTTAGACTGCCCAGTGTGACCCCGCCATATTTCATGCACGGGAGAAGAGGATCTATAGGCGCTTTCGATTTTCAGACGCTTCCGATCTTCAGGTGACTCAGAGGATTTGTTTGCTCGAATTTCCAGGCGTCATTGCTCTGTATCATCGAAAACAGCCCCATGCCTCATCATACGTAGGCAGTTCAGAGTTAGCCGCCTCCCAACGGTCTATCAGGAGCTCCTCGATCAGGAGGATTTCGTGCACTTTTCTTTTTATTTAAAGCATAGAAGAGAGCTCTTCCACGCTGAGCAGAGAGACACGATTATGTCTCTTCCTTTGCACCTCTGGACAGCTCTCCCGTGGCATTGATATAGCTCTGAAGCTTAAAGACATGCATGTGGGATTAATCGATACTGCGCGCTCATTCAACAAGTTTTCAGGAGGCATCTTGAAATTGTTTTCTAATTGCACATGGGATAATACCCATGCTTTGCGCATCTAGGGCTGACAGCGCTGCTACAGAGGTTCAAAGAAGACTAAAATCAATTTCGAATTGTGTTGAACTACAGCCAAAGTTTCTTTATTCTCAGATTCTGAGCTACCAAGCTTCATCAAATTGGCCATAACTTGGTCAATTCTTGTCCAAATTGAGAGATTTTTGGCTTGTTAAAAAACTCTCTCAGAGATCTTTCCAAGGAGTGGCTATAAGACATACTTTTGGTCCAGATATTTCCTGCAATAGAGGTTGGGAGTGGACTGTTCTTCATCGAGCACCTTCAACGAAGCACTTCTTGAAGACTTATGCGATCCAAGAATCAAAGGAAGTCGATAGTCTACCCGTAGCTCTTCAATTGGATGCTTCAAGAATATCATAGGAAATCTGAGATAAGTATTTAGTCAATAATGGGGTGATTATTCTCTCGATTGTGCATATTAGAAATATTCATGCATTACGCGTAGGACGACGTAACTAGAGCATAAATAGAGATGTATGTTCGATGCTTGAGCTTTTCTTATAGGTGGTAAGTATCAGCAGGTATCGACAAAAGAAATATTTTGATTGAGGGCCTGTAGAGCCCAACATCATATTTGGAAAAGTTTTCTATTGCAAATGTTCATTGAGAAGACAAAATAGATCGTGCCTGCCGGCACTGATGATTTGATTTTGTTGAATGGTTGACGTTTTTTCGAAATTATTTTGGATTTCAAAGTGACACTGTTAGGCTGTCAAAATTTCTAAAATATTAGCATGCATGTGCATCGAAGTTTAGAAAGCATATTAAAGTTTCTTTCTTTTGACTTTTTCTGTTAAGCAAAAGCTTTGACTGGTTCTTTTTTCGCTTGTCAGTAGTATTTACGTTTGTTTAGTCTTAAAAAAAAAAAAGAAAACCAAAAGAAAAAGTTTCTTGCCTAGCATGGAACCTGAACCTTCATCACCTGTTAGGACAGAATCCATTATGCCTGAACCTCCAGTTGATCCAATTCAAGCTATGAACAATAGAATTTCATCCTTAGAAAGTTCTCTTCATGATATGTTGGAACACGTGCGTGGTTCTAAGAAAGAAGAAGAGTCGCTTGATTCTGATTTTCTAGAGATGGAGGTAGATGCTCCAGATGAGCATCAAACTTTAAAAGTCCTTAAAGATAGCGTCTTAGTTAGAGAAGCTAGATGGCAGCTTAAGGATCTTAAGCCGCCAAGATATCATGGCTCAACTAGCGCTAGGACTGCTGACGCGGTTGAGCAGTGGCTCAGCAAGTGGGAACAGTGTTTCCGCTTGTGTCATATCACTGATGATAGGCACAAGATTCAGCAGGCCACTTATAATCTTATGGATGTCGCACATAGGTGGTGGCGTAAGATAGAGCAGGATAAGAAAGAGTCCACGACATGGGATCAATTCAAAATCCTATTTTATAATAACTTTGTACCACCTGATGAGAGGTCTAGAGCACTAGACACCTGGTTCTTCATCAATCAGAAGAATCAATCAGTTCAGAAATACGCAGATAGGTATAGAGAGGTACTTTTTAAAGTACCTGATACCATTCCAGAGTTTCTTCAAGTCAATAAGTTTGTTTTGGGACTCAGAGAAACTATTCGTCCTTTAGTAAGGAAAGAGTGGTGTCAGTCTTTGGCACAGGCCACAGAGATGGCCTTGTTTGTGAGGACGGCCACAGGAGCACAGTTTCCCAGGGTCAGAGATCCCCATGGACTAGGGTTAGCTGACCTTTCCATACTTCGACTTCTGGTTCGGTCAGTGCACAACCTTCTAGGGAGGCTAAGCAGGTGCACATGATCTAGACAGTCTCATGAGGAAAGAGGAAAGTGTCTGCTCTGGCTGAGAGGGCATATAACCAATCTATTCTTACCCCTCAGCAGAAAGAGAAGGCAATGAAAGAGGGTTTGTGCTATGGTTGCTTAGGGCAGCACTTGTATAAGGATTGTCCTAAAAAGAAAAAGATAGCAACTACCATAGTCATAAATCCGACTCAGGCAGGGGGTGGGAGTGAGGATGATTTTGGGGACTCTCCATCTCCATTATCATCTCCCATAGTGGCCATGACGGTCACTAAAAAGGTTCCGACTGTGCCAGATGCTGTGCTTTCGCCAGTGGCACAGAAAGGATATCGGTTCCCAGATACTGAGCTTATTGTTATGAGAGGAGTCATTGCAGGAGAGCCTATCAAAGTACTCTTTGACACAGGTTCGACTCATAATGTTATTAGTTCCCGATTAGTCAAGAGATTATGCTTAGATACGGTACAGTCAGATTATACTTATACCGTAGAGCTAGCCGACGGGAAGGGAACTGAGACTTGGGATAGACGAGTAGTTGATCTTCCTATTCAAATCCAGTCCTATGAGGACAGATTGGACTTTGAAATAGCAAGATTAGCTCGATTGGACATAATTCTTAGTAAAAAGTGGCATGCGAGGAAGAAACCAGTCATTGGTTTTGCTTCGCATGTGTATCAGTTTGAGCATGAGGGAAGGAGATTACTGATCCGTGGAGAACCAGATCTCCAAGAGACGCAATTGGTGACTGCTACCAAGTTGCTTCAAATTGATTGTAAGTATATCTATTTTCTTTATTTCATGTATTTGTCGTATGTTGAGATGGATTCATGCAGTCATGGAGACTCAAGTTGGAATGCTCCAGCACTTTCAGCTAAAGTGAGAGCAGAATTCCAAGAGTTGTTTTTAAAGGAATTACCATCATGTTTGCCTCCTTGCAGGAATATAAAGCATAGAATCAAATTAGTACCAGGAGCGAGTCCGACTGCTCGGCCACCATTTCGAATGAGTTTGCAGGACGAAAATGAAGTCCGCAAGGTCGTGGACGAGTATCTTCAAAAAGGGTTGATTAGACCCAGCTATTCACCCTTTGCTGCACCAGTTCTTCTTGTGAAAAACAAGGACAGATCTTATAGGATGTGTGTTGATTATCGAGCACTCAATAAGATCACTATTAGACACAGATATCCTATGCCCCAGATTGATGATCTTTTGGATGCTCTAGGTGGAGCCATTGTATTTATTAAGATAGATTTAAAGAGTGGCTATCATCAGATTAGAGTGAAAGATCATGATGTACATAAGACAACTTTCAGGACCCGTTTTGGTCATTATGAGTATTTGGTCATGCCTTTTGGTTTGACGAATGCTCTAACTACATTTATGATGTTAATGAATGATATCTTAAGACCTTTCATAGGAAAGTGTGTTGTTGATTTTCTGGATGATTTGCTAGTGTATAGTAGGACTGTGCATGAGCATGAAAATCATTTAAGGTTTGTGTTGAATATTTTAAAAGAAAATCAGCCGTATGTAAATCCTGAGAAGACACAGTTGTTTCTTCCAAGGATAGAGTATCTAGGGCATGTCATTTCAGCCGATGGGGTTCAGATGGATCCCAAGAAGGTTTTAGTTATTTTAGCATGGCCTACTCCTCAAGATGAGGGGTAGTTACGGTCATTCTTAGGACTTTCCGATTTCTATCGGAAATTCATCTCTTCATATTCGTCGATAGCAACACCTATGATGAACTTGCTTCAAGGCAAAATCCCATTTGCGTGGAAGCAAGATCAGAAAGAGAGTTTTGATACTCTGAAACAAGCTGTTTCAGAGGCTCCTATACTCAAAGTGGTGGATCCTCAGAAACCATTTGAGTTAGAGACCGATGCTAGCGGCATAGCCATAGGCGCAGTTTTAAGTCAAGATGGCAGGCCAATAGCTTTTGAAAGTAAGAAGTTAAGTAGTGCACAACGCAATTGGCCGGTGCATGAACAAGAGTTGTATGCAGTGGTGCATGCACTTAAAGTTTGGAAACACTATCTTTATGGTGCAGACTTTAAGGTATTCACAAATCATCATACACTCAAGTATTTTTGTAGTCAACCAGATCTTCGAGGCCAACAGGCTCGTTGGGCTTAGCTCATGCAGGAATTTCACATGGAAATCTTGTATAGAAGAGGCAAAGAAAATATAGTAGCTGATGCATTATCTCGTATAATGTATCAAATGAGCTTTACAATTTTAGAAAGCTCATTGCTTCAAGAAATTAAGGAAGCACAGGTGGAAGATCCACATTTATTACAGATAGTTAGAGCCATTAGCGATGACTCTATTTTAGGAGACAAGACAGTTTTAGCTGTTTCTTCTTCTACTAGAGCAAACAAGTCCATTCCGTATTCTAATTTCTCACAGGAGAATGGTATAGTGAAGCGGAAAGGAAAGGTTTGTATGCCAGATTCCCGGGATTTGAGAAAGAAATTCATGCATGATAACCATGATGTTCCCTCCTGGTGTTGACAAGATAATACAACTTGTTAGAAGAACATTTTGGTGGCCTGGATTAGCCAGAGATATCCATACTTATGTTCAACAATGCTTTATGTGTCAAGTCAACAAAGCAGAAAGGGTAAAGACACCAGGTCTTTTACATCCTTTACAAGTTTCAGATCATAATTGGGATAGTATATCCATGGACTTCATAGTGGGGTTACCACGGACCCAAAGGAAGCGGGATACAATCCTAGTTGTGGTAGATAGACTGAGCAAGATGGCTCATTTCATACCTACGCAGGAGACGATAGAAGCTTCACGGGTAGTGGAGTTGTTTATCCAAAATGTCTTCAGATTGCATGGGATACCTACATCCATAGTCTCAGATAGGGATGTCAGATTTACAGGACATTCGTGGAAGTTTGTATTTGACAAATTGAAAGTGTCACTAAAAGTGACTAGTGGTGATCATCCACTATAGATGGTGAGACCAAGAGGGTGAACCAAATTCTAGAGGATATGTTGAGGGCATATGTGTCTGAGAGACAAACAGATTGGGATAGTTATTTGCCACTAGTAGAGTTTGCTTATAACAACAGGCTTCACAAGGTGACTGGGATGTCTCTTTTTGAGATGGACTATGGCATGAATCCCACTGCTCCCAGTACCATAGGAATGCCTAAGAAATGTCCTAGTGCTTCCGAGTTCTTAGCGAATCTCCAAGCAAACCTTGAAATAGCTAAAGCCAAGATGCAGCAAGCAGTTGATAGAGCCAAAGAGTATGCTGATAGGAACAGATCTCCTAGATCCTTTGAGGAGGGAGACCGAGTCTTCCTTCAGGTATCGGCTAGATCTACTTCATTGTCCACACGGAAGTGTAGTAAACTATCACCTAGATATTGTGGACCTTGGAAGATAGTAAAGAAGTTGAGTGATGTTGCATACCGATTAGAGCTTCCTCCAGATTGCAGAGTCCATCCAATGTTTCATGTTAGTAAATTACGAAAGTATATATCTAGAGAGGATAATCTAATAGAGGGTATTGTTTCTTTGGAGGAAACCGATACAGAAGATCATTCTCCAGACAGAATACTAGATAGGAGACAGAAACGGTTAAGGAATCGTGTCATCCAAGAGTATCTGGTAGCCTGGAGAGGATTACCACTTACTGACTCTACTTGGGAAGCAGAAGCTCTGGTTCGCAAGTACTTTCCCTCATTGATCATTGAGGACAATGATCTTTAGAAGGGGGAGAGAGTGTCAGACATTGGTCTATAGAGACCATTCCGTGTGTGTGTGGGACGAGGGCTAGTTAGCCAAGGTCCTAAGCTCGTGGGTATATCCTAAGGTATTTGATGGTTAGTGGGGATGAGTGTTGCATGCTGGCCACATGGCGACGCTAGAACATTCCAGATCACTGCTATTTTAGATACAAGAGGATATAAATGGATGGGAGGAGAGTGGCACACACATCATTTGCATGTTTCTTTTGAGGAAAGCCTCACACTTACAATCATATAGCTGAATTCAAGCAAGTAATCAGAGCCGAACAAGTGGAAGACTTTTTGATTCAATATGAATCCTTTGGTCTAACTCTGACAGACACAACTTTAGCTTGGTTCCAGCCATTAGACCCTAATAATTTTCAAAACATGGAACAATTCTATCAAGAATTAATTGAAGAATTCACCAAATCTAGGATTAAAAACAACTCTTCCTCATTGATCCATAGTTTTAAGCAAGCTCCTACGGAATCAATGAGATTGGAAGCAAGAAGATTTAAGTAGTATATGGATAGATGCCCTGTTGAAGAAAGACCCACTCAAAACAAAATGGTGTCATTGTTTTTGGAAGGATTAGTGAATGGATCATTACGATCATTGGTATATGTGAAAAGAGTTCAAAATTTGCAGGAATGTATGAAAGAATGCATTGATCTAGAGAACAATCTAGCGGAAGATTTGAAAATACCGCAAGGCAGTGTGAAAAGTGAAGACTCCACCAGTAGCATGTCAAACCCTAGGAATAATGTGGAAGAAATCACTGATTTAGTGGCAAAGAAACTGAATGTTCAAGGATAGAGGAACTACCCCAACAACCCTATGAGAGTACCCATGCTTAAAAGATGTGTGCATTGTGGAAGTGATCATCCTTCTCATTTGTGCACTAGGGGAGTAGTCCCACCACTTGCTTATGCTTACAATAGACCACCCGTCCCGGGCCCTCTACAATATTGTAGCATTGAGCAAAGATACACAAATCATAGCACAGAAAATTGTCCTTACAATCGGCAGTCAAGACCAGTACAACCTCTCATGAGACCTTATGGATACCATCCGAGAGATCAAGGAGGTGAAGCCTTTAGATATCGCACATATCAGCAGCAGGCACCAGCACCACAACCTTATGCTTATCAAGGTTACGCTCAACCACAACCGATGTTAGGACAAGTACCACCCCAACCTCAGAATGTTGTCCCAATGAAAATAGCTCAACCTGAAGAAAACCCAGAGAGAGCAATAGTCGCAGCCACGTCGTTGGCAAGTAACGAACCATATGACCCATCCTATGACCATGTTCAAGGGAACTATTCCGCTTATGAGAGCTCTATAATTGAATATGGACAATCTTACGAGCCATATGCATATGGCATGGAAGGACCAGATAGTTCTTACGAATATGAGCAGGATTATGTGTCATTAATGTATACTGCTCCCAGAGCACCCCTACCCTCCCGACCTATGAATAGACCACCTGCACCTAGAGGACCATGTTACAGATGCGGAGGTGGTCATTTTATCAGAGAATGTACATTACCAAACTCACCACCACCACAACGAGTCTGGGAAGGATAATGTAGTGATTGTGGTAAAGAACACCTTTTTAGGGATTGCCCCAAGAACCCCAACAAAGTTAACTCGAACGTGCAGATCAATGTGATAGAAGTTATAGAGTCGTCAAGGAGTGATAAGGAGTACACCGTGCCATTGAAAGCAATAACAAGAGCTAAAGCTAGAGAGATCCCAGAAAAAATTGGAGAGAATGATCAAGTTGACAGAGAAGTGAATATACCTACACCCCAAGTAGTTGAAGTCTTGGAAGAGCTTGGGAAAAGTATTACAAGTAAACGAACACAAAGATGGAAGAATCATAGAGACAGGATGAAGGAAAAGAAACTACAACAAAAGAAGGAGAATGAAAAGAATGAACAAGATCAAGAAGAAAAACAGAAAATTAGAAGGGAAAGTATAAAAAAGAAGAGGTAGGATCAATTTTAGCAGACCCCATGCCAGAAGAGTTAGCCATGTGGATTCAGGCGTACCAGGCATGAATAAGAGCAGGACCAACCAGTGAACAACATGAAAAAAAATATCCTAGAGGTGACTTAGAGAAAGAAAGATTGGAGATATGTAGAAAATTAATTGAAGTAGCTCAACAGACCCTAGAAGAGCCTGTTCTTCGACTACCCAATTCACGAATTCTCGAAAAAGAATTCCAAGAGTGTGTCATCCCTAATGATCCCGAGAAAGGAAAAGAAGGTGAGACACGTGATGGAAATTACTGCGAGGATAAAAGAGAAGGATCCGTTGTCCCCGAAGTAGATGGGGAGTGGCCTAAAGACTTGTGGGGAAGAGTCCAAGAAGATAGATGGAAGAAAGTGGAAGGAATTGAACCACCCTTTGAGGAGCTAGAAGCAGAAGGTGAATTGGAAGACTCAATACCTGAGCTGAATTCAGAAGGATTATTACAATTTGAAAAGAGCAACAAGGAGGATGACAATGTGAAGGCTTTGCCAAATTACACAGGGGAATACGAACATAATTCGGAATTATATTGCATTCCATCAATAACAAAAAAAGGGCAGAACCCATCAATCCAAACATCGGACATCATACAACATCTTAGAAAGGTAAAAATCCCTTGTACTCTGACATTGGAAGAACTTTTGAAGATAAAACCACATTTGAAGGAGAAGCTAACCAGTCAATTGGAGACCAAGTCACAAGAGAAGGAGATGCCTGATGAAGTGACCACAGTCAAAATCCCAGCCGATAATGTTGGAGATTTCAGCAAGGGAGATGAAGGAAACACATGCCTTTCAATTACTTATAGGGGTTACACCACTAAAGCTATCTTAGATTCTGGAGCTTGAGTAGGAATCGCAACTAAAGAAATATGGGAGAAATGGGGAAAACCAGCTTTAAGACCAACATGCATGAAGATACAAATGGAAGACGGACACACTGAACGACCCTTGGGATTATTGGAAAGAGTAACTTTTACCACCTGCGGAGTTGAATTCGAGCGCACCTTAGCGATATATCAATTTGGAAGGGCTAGCAATTATGAGATGATACTTGGAAGACCCTTCATGAGACAGTTGAAGGTAGTGCAAGATTGGGGAAAAGACGCGATATACTTACAGCACGAAGGAACCAAGACTAGAATAAATCTCCACACATACACATATCAAGATGTTCCCCCCTTGCAATGGAATTCAATTCATAAGGAGGAGGACGAGCAGTCCATTCACAGTATAGGTTCAGGTGACTAATCATGGATGAACGAAGACACTCATCTATGGATATGCCAAACTGCGAAAAAGGAAGAGGAAAGAAAGAAAGGATGGCAGCAAAGGCAAGGAGTCACTAGGTCTGTACAAGATCCAGCTTACATGCCTCAAATATTCCTAGATGAAGAATTCGAAGTTCATGGTTGGATGGAGATTTTAGCCACTCTCGATGTGTGTGTAAACGAAGAAGTGATAACCATGAATGAATGCATTGATGAGGAAGGATATGACGTAAGCCTATACGTGGATGTTCTTTAAGAGGCTGAAGAAGGAGAAGTAATTGAAAAAGAATGGAAGGAGGATTATGAGAGCATTGAAATGGAGCAGGAACAAATTGAGTTAGGAAGTGACAATCAAAGAATAAGTGTCATAACTAGTGAATTAAATCAAGAAATGACAGGAGAAGAAGAGCATGGACTAGATAAAGAAAAAGAAGATGGAGAAAATAAACCTCAGGATCAATTCGAAGTGCCTGCCCACTTCAAAAAATATGAACTAGAAGAGAGGAAAATTGCCATCCAATTGCCAAAACGAGAAGCACAACGAGGAATAGCAAATGACAACAAAGAACAGACCAAGAAAATAGTAGTAACCTTGGAGGAAGGAGAAGAATGATGTACTTTTATAGGACAGGATGTCTCAATGGAAGAAGAACAAGAGTTAATACGACTCATACGAGAATATAGGGATGTCTTTGCTTGGACATATAAGGATTTAAAAGGAGTTGATCCCACTATTTGTGCCCATAGAATCCCTATGACATCATAAGCCAAACCCTCCAAACAAAGACCATACACATATAACGACGTTTACTCATCAAAAATTAAGGAAGAGATAGATAAGTTGTTAGATGCTGGGTTCATTTATGAAATCGAACACACAGAATGGGTATCACCTTTGGTGGTCGTGCCGAAGAAGAATGGCAAGTTAAGGGTATGCATTAATTTGAAGGAGGTAAATGCTGCCACCATAAGAGATAGTTACCCATTACCCATCACTGATCATCTTTTGGAAAGAGTGGCAGGAAAGGAAGTTTATAGTTTTTTAGATGGCTTTTCAGGGTATAATCAGGTAGCGATTGCTCTTGAGGACCAACATAAAACAACCTTTGCAACTGAATGGGGAGTATACACATTTAGGGTTATGCCTTTTGGTCTAACCAATGCCCCAGACACTTTCCAAAGATTAATGTGCCATGTATTCAAGGAGTTCTTGAGAAAGAGCATGGAGGTATACGTGGATGATTTATGCACTTATTCAGCTATACAATCAGAACATATCCCTGAACTAGGAAAGATTTTTGTCAAATGTCGACAATATAGAGTATGCCTCAATCCAGAAAAGTGTGT
Organism: Ceratopteris richardii; assembly: GCA_020310875.1. Lineage (NCBI taxonomy): Eukaryota > Viridiplantae > Streptophyta > Polypodiopsida > Polypodiales > Pteridaceae > Ceratopteris > Ceratopteris richardii. Next base: position 169,470,588 of record CM035420.1, on the reverse strand, counting down.
CTTCATGGTTCGACAAGGAAAGATTTTAGGACACATTGTCTCTAAAAATGGAATTTCCATAGACGAAGACAAAATCAAAGTGATTCTGGATTTGCCGAGACCGAAGACTGCTAAAGAAGTGCAAGCATTTATGGGACACTGCAGATACTACTGTAGATCTATACACATGTATGCCATAATTGCTAGACCTCTTTATGCATTATTGTCTCAGTTTAATTGGACAAAAGAATGCGAAAAGGTCTTTAACGAATTAAAGGGTCAATTAAGTTTAGCACCAATCCTTCGAGTACCTAATTGGAACAAACCATTTCACATTCACGTAGATGCTTCCAAGTTTGCCATTGGTTGCATCTTAGCTCAACCTGCGGATACAGGGAAGTTAGAGCACCCTATAGCCTATGCCAGTAGACAACTGAATCAAGCGGAGCGCAATTATACCACGACTGAGAGAGAGGGTTTAGGGATGGTGTACGGAGTGAAGAAGTTTTGACATTACCTTTTGGCAAACAAATTCAAATTCTTCATCGATCATCAAGTTCTAATGTACTTAGTCAATAAGTCTTGTAATACGGGACGACTAGTACGATGGTTTCTATTGTTGATGGAATTTGATTTTGAAGTACTAGTCAAGAAAGCGAATACGCACATTAGAGCATATCACTTATCGAGAACGACACATGGAGAACCCCCCACAGGAGTACCGGATGATCTGCGAGACACTTACCTTTTTAATCTCGAAGTATGTCCCTAATGGGCAGAAAAGTTGATCCCTATCCTCACATATGGACCTAAACATGGGATCACACCAAACAAAAACCAAGATCTATGGAAGACTAAAAACCTCCATATCATTGCTGGAAGTTTATATCATCAAGACTCAAGTGGATTACTCATGGGATGCGTGGAAGAAGAGGAACAAGAAATGTGGCTTCAAAAGCACATGTAAATCAATGGAAAACTCATTTAAATGCGAACGGAACATGGCAAACACTGAAGAGATTAGGCATATATTGGCCAACCATGCAGAGGGATACACATAACTATGTATCAACCTGGCCAACTTGTCAAGAACGAAATCCAAAAGAGAACTCTACTCTATGCTACTCCACAGTAGCATCAAGATGGAGTATGCCTCTGGTGAAATTCTTGAAGACCCAAGAGTACCCAAAAGGAGCTACTCTAGCAAGGAAAAGTGCACTCATAGAACAAAGCAAGGACTATGTTCTTATAGGAAAACAACTCTTCAAGCAAGGAAGAGACAATCATTTACGAATGTGCATTCATGAAGATGAGTATCTTGCTGTTTTAGAGATGGCATATACAGGAGCTGCAGGAGGACATTTTTCTGCAGATAAAACTACAAAAATGATTCTCTTTGCAGGGATGTGGTGGCCAACTCTACATTGAGATGCAGCCACATATGTTCAACGATGTGATACCTGCCAACGAACAAGATATCCAATTAGAAGAGATGAAATGCCGTTGAAACCCATGATGAGTGCCAGAGCCTTTACTAAATGGGGAATAGACTTGATAGGACCTATTAGCCCACTAGCTAAAGGATCCCATGCCGAGTACATAATCGTAGCCACAAACTATTTGACCAAATGGGTTGAAGCCAAAGCAACCAAGAAAAAAGATGCGAGGACTACGACCAAGTTTCTCTTTGAGAACGTATTCACTAGATTTGGATTGCCTATAGAAATTGTGAGTGATAGAGGCACACACTTTGTGAATGAAGTGATAGAAGCCCTACTGAATGAATTCTTAGTAACTCATAAGAAATCAGCCCCATACCACCCACAAGCCAATGGATAGGCCGAAAGTTCAAACAAAATCTTGTGTATTGTCCTCACCAAAATTGTTAACAATGGTAGATTCGAGTAGCCTACAAAACAACCATAGGAACTACTCCTTTTAACTTAGTGTATGGACAGAATGCCATCTTGCCAATTGATTTCTTAGTACCCACTCTTAGTGTAGCAACAACTTGCGAGTGGACTGGACATGAATTATCAGCTCAATTGAATCAAATAGAAAAGTTACATGAAAGAAGGTTACAAGCTGTAGCAAGGATTTATGCTGCTAAAAGGCGACAGAAGGCATATTTTGATGCTCATATTAAAGACAAAAACATAAAGGAAGGAGATTTAGTTTTGGTCTATACTTTGAAGCAACATGCTAAGGAACTGCAAAAAAGAGGATATGGCTCATTGATCATCAATCGTATATCTACCAGCAAAGCCATCAACTTAGCAACCCTAGATGGAGAAGTATTGCTTAACTATATCAGTGGTTGCCGAGTAAAAAAATATTTAGAGCCATTGACAGAAGAGATAATCTCATGACTAATAATGGGAAAAAATAGGCGCAAAGAGGAAGAAAGAATACGAGAAGAAGCTAGACAAGAGGCGCTAGAACGAATCAGGAAATGAAAGGAGTGGATATGAGAGAGAGAGACGAGAGATATCGACAAGGAGAGGAACTCATCCCAATGGCTAACTTTAGAGCCACTGAAAACCTAGGACAACAAATAAATCAACCTTATTTGAATTTGGGTGCTGGAACAGAAGAGTGCCACTTAGTGGACGCTCTCATTGACACAGGAGTAGCCATAAGCTGTATCAAGTCTTTGTTGACCTAGAAACTCAATGTAGAATTGCGCCCATCTAAGGCACATCTGATGGGAATAGGAGGAAAAGTTACTCAATGTATAGGCGAGATTACCTTACCTCTACATCTTGGAAACAACACAATGGAACAAAAACTCTTAGTATGTCATGATTAAGACTTATTAGAAGAGCTCGTGTTAGGTCAAGATTGGATATATGAATATGAAGTGACTATTCAATTGGCCCTAGGATACATCTCGGCCAAGATAGGACATCGTGAGGTATTCAGCATGTTAGACGAACGACCGATCAAAGTCAAATGTATAGACCCAAGAGATCACTCATCACTCAAACGAGCACGATGATGAATGTATGTTCACTCACACTATGGAAACCCCACCATCAAGTACTTCATGTGAGAATGCACCAAATCTTGCTTTCACACAATCTCCTAGCCCAATAAATCACCGTATTAGTGTCTTATCCAATAAAAGCCTCAGTGAGGAACCAAGCACAAGAGGGACTAGTCAGTAAGACTATCAAAAACCTGCACACATTAGAATATACCCCATTCCTTACACTAGAGAGGCTTGGATCAGAAAAGATCAAGTGACAGCATATCTTCAACAACATAACTACTCTCGACATCGAAAACAACAACAGAATAAGAATGCAAGTCATGTTGGACACCCAGGTCCACAAAGGATTGCCAGGGTATGGATTCCAAAGAAGGTGATAGCCGCCCAACCGGCGCGAACACAAATATGGCTTCCCAAGTCATGTGCCCAAGTGACAATCATAAAAAAGGACAGGTCAAGACAGAAGGAGAATCAGCACGATCTAAAGGTGAAAGAACAGAAAACAAACAACTACAGGACAGAGCAGGAGCCTAGATACGCAACAAAAATCATTCAAAGAGTCAAAAGGCTGACGAAGCAAAAGTACAACATGAGAAGCACTACATCTCCAGGAGTGCTGGGAATGCAATCTTTCCCAGTGGAGTAAAGCATATTTGGATGCCTACAGGGAAAACAATTTGTACACATCGACCAAATAATTCAGGTTGCACACATCTGGAGTCACAAGAGTCCAAAGTATGCATAATAGGGCCACATTACAAGGCCAAGCATTTGGCACATTCTTCTTCTTCAGGATAGTGAAGCACATTTCCCTCTTGGGAAATATGAGAGCACTTGTAAAATAGTCCAAAAGAAAATAACGAATGATTCAATAACCGCTTCGGCTATGAACTAACATTCTGTTTTCTTTCAGACACAAACAAAAAAAAATATAAATAAGTATGAAAAAATCCCAGGTATTACCTTTCTCACACCCACGGGGAAGGGACGACACAATCCACTCGGAGAGTTGCCAAATTTATGAAGAATAAGTGAAGGAGGATTCTTGGTACCAGCTTGCCACTAATTACTGGTATATATTGAGTGCAGATGGCATCCTCTAATTCTGAGGCTATGCAAGAGAAAGGGGTCCTGCTTCTTCCCTTGGAATTAATTACGAAGGCAAGAGGTCATTGGTTTCTTGACGATCAACCAGTGGCAGAGCTACTTTTCATGGCCACCATTAAAATTATGGATAGAGACCACTACTTTCCGATTTGTCTCAAGATTTTCAGACTATCATACAAGGATTACCATGCATGATAGATGTATGGACAAGGGTTGGCATTGATGAATTCCTACGACTGCCCATATATTTGCCAGATTTTCAGAGATGCACCCAAGTGATGAATACGCTCCAATCTACATCAGATAAGCCATCAATCCCGGAAGCAAGAGTGCTCGACAAAGTGGGTACATGGAAAACAATTAGATTCACTCATGAGCTACAGAGCTTTTGGATGGAATCAAGATGGCCTCACTAATGTCAAGGATGAATGTCATGACCCAAAAAAGAGAACCTTTTTAGAAATCAACAAAAGAGATATTCAAGACTCAGTTTGATTAGTGGAACAACATTTTTGTTTTCCTAGTATGCATAGATATACAACACCTTAGAAAATTGTAGTACAATTGCTTTCCCATGCAATGAGGCAAGTTGGAAATAAAGTAAATACGACTCCATATATTCAAGACTGCCTATTCGAAGCGAAGAAAAAGTGGGGTCAAAAAAAGTTTTTGAATGGAAGTTCGGCATTGAATTGCGAATTTATGAGGCACTTGAAATGAAGGAGTGCTTACGCTTGATGCCAACCTCAACCGAGATGGCAAAATATGTAAAGTCAGCTACTGTGCCAAAGAAAAAGAAAACAGTAATTTCCATTGAAGAAGTGGGAACCAGTTCAAAGAAACCCATGAGAGGGACTAAACGCATTAGAGAGGAAGCAGCCCAAGAAACGCCACAATCAAAGAGGACACATACATTACCAAAGATTCCTATGACACAACAACCAATCACAAAAAGGGACCTCTTCGTAGCTCTAGAAGAGACGCATATGTATATGCAGGGCCAAGTGAACCTAAATGTTCAAGGACATCAATACAGACAGGCAAGCCAAGGAAAGCAACAAAAGAATAAAGAACATACCCCAGAACAAACTGGTAGATATAAAGAACTAGGATTAGAAGATTTGAGCTCTAATGAGGAATCTAGCCCTGAGAAAGACACCTTAGATACTGACATAAGAACGAAAACGGACAATGAGGAATGGACAGAGATAAATCAGGTCGAGGTCACACTTGACAATCAACAGTCATAGGCAAGGAACCCAGATGCGTCCACTAAACAGGTTCACATTATTCAATTGAACGATCAGTCAAAAATTAGCATCAAGGACACTCCAATCACAAATAAAGATGCAGTGCCACCTATCAAAGAGGAAATACAAACACACATGGACAAAGAAGGGGGTGTACCACAAGATAGGGAGGAAATTGTGATTGAAGTACCTGATGATACACCACAAAGCAAGATTGACCACAAGGAGGCTGAGCCACGGATACAAATCCATATTCGGTAGCCCCATGATACTACGTTACATGTGGCGCAAGGGAAAGATGTTACCACGGGTGAAGAACCTAGCATCCCTACCACATGGTTAAATGTAGACGTTATTCAACTAAAACTCGTAGTCAAGTAGATGATACAAACAACCATGGATACGCAACAACAAATGATGGAAACGGATGCAGATTATGACAGGGCCATGCGAGAAAAGAATCAATTTCATGTAATGAGTGAGCAATTGTCCACACAACTGATTCAGGCCCAACAAGATGTTTCAGCAAAAGAAAAAGAAATACTTGAAGTCAAAGGACAATGCACTACATTAATGGAGCAGAATCATTAGCTCCTGGAACAACTGATGGACTTACAAAGACAGCATGAAGCTAGTGAAGCAGACAAAGAGAGGATAAAAGCTAGAAGCAGTCTGCTGGAAACACAACTCAAAGTATATATAGAGGAAAACGGTAATATATGCAACAAGAATAAAGAGCTGATGAAAGCACTACTTTATGATCAACCTGTTGAAAAACAAGAACCCACAACAATGGACCAAAAAGAATTGAATGACCAAATAACAAAATATACCGATTTGCTAAAACAAGAGAAGGCTCTCAAACAAGAATGGGAAAGGAGGTACATTAACGAAACCAATGAGCTCAAGAAACAGCTATGCACTACCAATGCAAAACTTGCAATGAGCTACAGTGAAAATATGGATCAGGTAGCAGAGATTGGTAATGAGCTACTTGAGGCAAAAGATGCACTCTGGGCAGCTCTGCAAGAAGTTAAAGACAAGACTGAACGTCTTGCACAATTAGAAACTAAAGCAGAACAAAGAGTATCCATCGGGACATCAATAGAGCCAAAACTACAGAATCCTAATGACGAGGTAGAGGTACGTCCTCTATCTCCCCCAATCTATAATTCTCCAATAAAAGAGCAGATGGCGGAACCATGTGATGATCATCCCATGCCATATACTGCAAAAATAGGTCAGAAGGAACGGGCATTATTGGTGTCCCGATTAACAAAAAATTTTGAAAATGAAGTGGTCAAAGTTATGAAAGAGGCCAAAATAAAAGGGAAAGATCTGGATGCGATCATGAAGCCTTTCAACCTTCCTTATGGACTATTGAAAGGAAAACAAGGAAATACATAAAGAAGATCACACAAAAGGATTTAGATGAGCAGTTGTACTTCAAAGATAATACATTCAATTATACTCAAGAGGAATTTGAAGCTGCACAACTTGTATGGAGACGAATTTTTTTGGAGAAAAATCCTACTTTGTGGGTGCACTTGCAAGCAACACCGTATTTATTACAGGTAAATCCTTCATTTTGTCCATCACCACGTCGCAGAGAAGCAAGAGAATTTTTGGATATGCAAAAGAATGGTGTGATCAATGAGCAGTGGTTGAATTATCCGCTACTTCCAAGTCCACCTCATAATTATTTACGGACGGAGGATTACATGGTAAAAACCATTGAATTTTGGTTGCATTGTTATGCAAAAGTCCCCAATTTAACTATCAAGATGACGAATAAAATCCTCAGCATGATACTTACAGTGTTGAAGGTGTTCAAGCACGCGGCTTATATGTTTTTAAATTTCATTGGTATTGATCAAGGCACATATATCCTCATTTTTTATCTATCTGTTATGCCCAACCGACCCACAATAATAATGGCATATTATGCTAGGCTTATGTTTTTACCAAGTACATATATGCAAACCTTCGAGGAAGCCTTTTTCACAGGGTTTTTTGAAATTGATTCAGAAGTTTTCTTAAAGATGTCGTCCAACCTGAATGCCAGATTAGTGGCATATGAATTAAACTTCTTCGCTGATCACAAACAGCCACCACATGATGGTGTGAAAGCAGAACAGTGGAAGCAACTTATGATACGTGAAGCTAATTTGCTTAATGAGACAGAGCAAAAAGTTTACAAAACATACTCCCGCCAATTTCCAAAGCTTTTCGGGGACGACAGAGTTCAGGAGGGGGGCAGTGTCGAAGGAGAATCTAGCAAGAAGAAAAGAAGAAGAAAACCAAGAAAGAAGCTTCACTGAAAAGATTATATCAGAAAAGATGTCTCTGCAAGAAGCCCCACAAGGGCACGCAACACCCATCTCTGCACAGAGCCCTGCAGGGGCACACATCAAGGAAAAGCACGTAGGAGGGAAGGACGGACCAGGGCCAGGAAGTATCCACGAAGAAGTGCAAGACAATACTTGGCAGGTAATAATCCTCCCGTTGATAGCGTGCGGTGGAAAAAAAGTAAACATGCTCAAAGCAATGCAACGGGTGAGATGTGCGAAGACAAAGACAAATCAGAAGACCAAAGGTTAGAAAGAGGTAGAGGCTAAAAAGTTGAAGAGAGTGACTAAGAATACCACATTCTTAGCCACAGATGGCGTGCGTGGTAGCCCGAGTCAATACAACAACCCAGATATGTGATATAAGGAATACCAAGGGTCAAACAGAAGCAAAGGACATACCTCGGATAAAGTAACAAATTTTCTGACAATCCTTATCGCTTCTTCGACTGCTGGGTGGGTGTATTCGGAAGACTTAGACAAGCTGCAGACAAGAAGCAAAGCCTGTCAAGGGACAATAGAGACAAAGAGGGGGAGAGTGTTGCAGAGCTAAGAAGAGAAAAAGGCAGAGAAAAAGATGGGCCCCAAAATTTTTTGCTTTGGACACTTTATTTTTGTATCATAGACATTTTGTAACATATTTTCCGATGTAAATGCACTAGAGGAGTCCTCTAAATGCACCCATGGAAATTAGTAGCTTACCCATGTAAATTAGTAGGAAATTAACCTTTTAATGAATAAAGTGCCGGTCTCTTGTGTGAAAGGACCATTTTTAGGGCACATGTATATAAGTCAATTTGTGACTCTTTGTAAAGACTTTTGGCCATTGTGAGAATCAAGAGCACAGAATTTCGAATTTGTGTCTTTCCCTCTCTGTATCATCTTCTTTGTGAGATTGTGTGCATGTGTGGTGCTTGAAAAGGGTGTTTGGAAGTGTTTTCTATCCATGAAAGTGCTTGTTTGCTGTTGTTAAGGTGTGTGTGAAGTGTAGGAAGTGTTGAAGTGTAGGAAGGTCATTCCTGTGACTTAGTATTTTGCTCATAACTTGAAGTAGAAGTGTTAGAATTGAGTGAAAGGACCACCATTGAATGCGTCTTCTCGAGAGCTTTGAAATAACCCACTATTCGCTATATTCGGAGTTCGGAGTTGAGAGAAAAGCTCAATTTACTGTTAGCTGCTGCTCTAAGTATCGTGACATCTCAACAGATCCCTGAACTTTGTTTGAAATAGACTTAGACTTATTTACACTCTTTGGGAAGCTCATTTGCATTGATCATCAATTGAATGCATGTCTTCATACACTCGGCTAGGTTTTGATACTCTTCGGATTGATAAATAAAGCGTGAATCCCCACTATATGCACTTGAGGGGGATCGAGGTATAGTCTGTTTCTCCACAAGTCCCTAAGTTGGTACTTAGGTACACACAAATCTTTGTACTTGTAGAACCTAGGGGTAATGCCTAAAGTCAACTTAAAAGATTACAAATATAGAGATGCTCCACACCTATAGTGGAACCTTATCCACAAGGTACAAGAAGATTCAATATTGGTACACAGTGAACACTTCAAACCCAACTTGGATTGATGAAGATACTCATCTTTGGATGTGTAAAGTAGCTGTAGAAGAAGATAAAAGATTAGACATTCTAGAACTAAGAACTTCTAAGAACATGAGATGTGTAGGAGACCCAACCTATGCATTGATGGTATTCTTGTATGAGGAATTTAAGCCTCATGATTTGGCATAAAAACTTGCAACAATGGATATAGCAATCAATGAAGAACAATGTATTAATGAGTTCTTCTACTTCATTTCCATTTGTATATGCATGATTGCATCTCCATTTTTTATTTAGGAGACACTCCATTTTATATAATTTCATATTGTATCTCATTGTATTTGCATACCTTGCCATTTGCTTTTACCATTGTATTCACTCTCTTCTAGGTGGAGTTTATCCCACATATGATGTAGCCTCCTCCAACTCTATATAAGGAGGGCCTCTCCCCCACTCCGTGCTTGGTTAGAAGCTTGTAGATCCTACTCCATGGTCGTGGAAAGATGATTTTTAGTCTATATGATTTTAACCATTTCTTGGTCTACTCACTTTGAGACTCTCACACTCTTTCAGTTTGTGAATTCACACTTCTTTTCATTTTGCTTTTGCAAGTGTACTCTCTACATGGTATCAGAGCATTAGGTGGAGGTCTTGGTGATTCATTTGGTGGTCATTTCGATGGTGGTGCTGGCGGTGCTACTCTCCACTCATTGAGAGAAGTTTTTTTTGCCATCATTTTTATGCCTTTTAGGCCTCATTTTGCCCATTTTCCTACCCTCTTGTTGATATATTTTGGTAATGATGTGTTTCAACACACTGGTACCACCGGGGCACTTTTTCCCTCTTTAGGATGTTTTTTCCCTCGGCTGTATATATGCCATTAACCCTAACAGGTCACTTATCTTTGTACATTCTCTTGGTAATATGTTTTGTATTTTGTGTTGTGCCCCAAACTTTTCCTTCTTTCTTGTGCTATTTGCATGCTTTCGCAAACCTCAAACTCCAACAATTGGTATCACAATAGGTTGCCGCTTCATCTAGGGTTTCATCAACACCTCTCTGGTCATAGTCTTAGAATCACACAAAAATGGGTGAGCATACTCCAGATGCAATATCATAGTGCCTATGCAGGAAATTTTATCCTTTTGTGCCAAAATTATATATTGGTTTCGGTTCACCAGTACAAGCACCTCGAAGTGTACTAGAGATCTAGTAGAGCTCGACAAGGTAGTTTTGTTCAGCTTTTTGAGATACAATCATTTTTTTGCATTAGTGGCCATGGTTGAAAGCAATGATGTATTCCGTATGTTGGATGTTCAAGATAGAGGACAATACTAATTACACATTATGGGCATATATGATGCATCATGTATTGGTTGTGAAAGGATTGTGGAATATTGTGCAAGGTGCTGAAAAATGATCTACTATCCCTACAAATATAGTTATTGAAGGTGATGTAGATGGCATTGAAGATGACAATCTTCAAATTCCTATTTATGATGTGGTTCCTACTTCACCTACTATAGAGCAACTTTGTTGGGATGGCAAATATGCTCAGGCATATGCATTGATAGATTTTAATGTCAAACATGCCATTATCCCTCACATTCACTCTTGCAAATCAGTAGAGGATACTTGGGATACACTTACCACTTTGTACCAGGCAATAAATGAGGCTCGTATCACTTACCTCTAAAAATAGTTGGAGAGTGAGCATATGAATGAAGGAGATTCTACGGACAATTTTTTGACAAAGATCAAAGATTTAAAGGAGCATTTGATTCCTCCTCATGAAGTCTTGCCAGACAATTCACTTGTGCAAACTGTTCTAAACAATCTTCCAAATTCATATAAGAGTTTTGCTTCTACTCTTAAATTGATAATGAAAGGCAATCCAAATGCCTTAACATTTGAGGAGTTAGTCTCTGTTCTGTTGCAAGAAGATCAATCTAGGCAGAACATGTCCATTATGCATGTTGCAGATCAAACTTTCTTGGCTAGTTAGAAGGGCAAAGGTAAATGGAGCTCATCTACTAGTAAGCAAAAATATGCTAATTCTACACAATCAAAGAAGGGTGACAAAGATGAGAAGAAAACAAAAAAGCATAAATTGTTTTGTAAATATTGTAAAGGAAATGATCATGTCATAAAGATTTATCCAAAACTGGCTACAAAAAAGGCAAAGAAGAAAGAGGCTAGAATGGTTTTTGCAGAGGTCTCTACACCCAAAACAGAGTCTGCTAATCTTTTTTGGAATGAAGAATGGGCATTTACTACTGTTTGCAGATATGAACCATCTTCTCATGAACAATGTATGTCTGTAGTAGACTCAAATGTTTGGTACTTTGATAGTGGGACAACCATACATATTACCTCACAGTGCAGTTTCTTCACTTCACTTGAGACTGTCCCTATAGGGATACTTCTCTTCTCTGCAACACCCTCCCCCTCTTCGTCTTTGTTGTCCCTTGATAGGCTTCTGTTCTCTTGCATTGTTCTTCAACTTGGTCCTTTTTCTCTTGATGTTTCATGTTGAATTGTCCACTACCAACAATCTTGGAGGCCTTAACGATTTAGAGGCAGTTTATATTTCTTTTAACTACACACCAACAACGGCCGAGGAAGCCTTCAAGATGTTTAGACAATTTGTTATCTTACCCAAACCCAAGTTCAATGCTTCCATCTTTTTACAATTTGTTATCTTACCTAAACCTAAGTTCAATGCTTCCATCTTTTCTATTCTATCAGTTCTTGTTGCATCAAGAGGCATGTTGTCCTTCTATCGGGCCTACTATTTTTTTCTTTAGCTTGTATAATTCTTTTCACCACATGCACCTAGTGACTAAGGTGATGTTTATTTAGTCACCTTTCACTGGAGTTCTTCCTATTGCTAGAAGGACCTTATGGATGTGGGAAGGACATGCTTTGCTTCTTTTCTTTGCATTCTTTGGGTCCCCTTTCTTTCAAATTACAGCTTGATGCGTGCCCCTACAGGGCTTTGGGTAGAGGGTGAGGTCTTTTATTGCATTTGTTTGTGTTTGGGTTTTCTTCTTCTTCTTCTTTTGCTAGGTTTGCCCTCCACAATTTCCCTTAAGCTCATCGAGTTCACTCATCTTCTTTGCCCATTGTCTCTTCATCCTTTCATGACTATTCTTCCATGCTCTCATCCTTTTCTTAGTTATTCTCTCACTCTCACTGTTGTGCTGTCTCTTGACTTGTGCCTTGGTTTTATTGTAGGGCCTGAGCTCTAGTTACTACTTGCATTGGGGTTGTAGTTATCGTACTCCCACTAGAGTCTACAACTAGACCAATAATATTGATCGGTGTGATCTTGTATGTATTGGATGGATTCTTTGGGCAGTCCCTTAGGAGGTGTTTCTTAGAGTAATCTAGAAAAAGCCTTGAATGGTCACAGATCAGGGTTGTTGTGGCCTAGGGATTAGAAAATCTCGAATGAAGTGATCTCCCTGGAATCTGTAGCATGGACCTCCACTGCTTGGGTCTCATTTGTCTTGGTTGGGGCCTAGGGTTAGGATTTGCGTACATCACATTCAAATATTCTGGCTCCCAACTAGGTTCACTAAGGGCTTCATAAAGGTAAATCTTAGTGTGCTTTAGTGAATCCATGTAGTAAGCTAGTGGGCTATCCACATGCATTGAGTCAAAGCTTTGGGCATTCAGATCACTTTTTGAAATAAGTGGGAGTGCAAGTACTAGGGCTCTACTCAAATTATCCTTAGTTGATGCATACTTGAATGGGATCACATTGGTTGGGGTTGCAAGTTGTCGGCCTGGCATAGGTTGAGGTATTTGCTGAGTTTGATATGAAGGGTGACATGGTTGTTGGGGCCTAAAGTACTACTATGGTTGGTATGAATTTGGTATCTCCCTTGTTGTTGATATGCCTGTGGATAAATTTGCCTAGCCACTTGCTTGTTATAAGGGTAATCTTGTGCAATGTGATTATTGTATCTCCTCTCAATGGTGTAGTATTGGCTATTAGGGTTTCCTTGGGGTTTAGGCATGATTGGGAAAATGTTGGCCATGTGGTCTCCTCCACAATTGTAGCATCATTTCACTATGACCATTCTAGGGGTATGCTTGATTGAGACTTAATTTCTAAGCGACTTTCTCTGCCAACTCATCTATTGAAGTAGATGGTTTAGAAGTGAAACTCATAGCACTATCTAACTCTTTAAAGATCTTGGAAAGCTCTAACTCGTCACCCAAGTGATCCTCTATGTCTATACACATGCGCACACATCACTCTATGTTCCTAGGTTCCTTCAATTACACATATGACTGTAATTTGGCACTTAATAGAACATCCAAAAACAATGTCAATTGTTTGGCTAATGTGGGTAGTTCTAGAATCAGACATCTTTCCAAGTATTGTCTAAATCTTCTTCTAGCTAGTCGGACTGTTTCTTGGGGTGTTTTCTTGAAGCTAAGTATCAAGGATGAGGTATTGTGCTTGATACCACTCTTGGAGGATTCAGTGATGAATCCTTCTAGCAACTGGTCTGTATTCCTGAATTGAACTTGATGTAGCAGCCAAAACCACGTCAAGGATGTTCTTTAGAGTAAGACCAAGAGTTATATCATATTATGAGGTGTGATTGATGAATTTTTTATCTTTTTTGCTTAGATTTTTTTGAATTAAGATTCTAGATGTACTTGAACTTCAATGCTTAGGTTTTCTTGTACTTGAGTCGTGCCTGGCATAGCCCTAATCGCACTTAGCCTATGCTAGAAATTGATTGAGGGGGATCATAATTCTTCCAACCTCGAGTCGAGTGCTCCTATAAGTGCTTTGATGCCCAAGAAGCATGATCCCCAAGTGCAATCTCTACATGAGCTAGTCCTTTGCCTTTCCCAAGATCTCCAACTGCCTAAAAAATACCAAAATTTAGCTAAAAATCTCTCAGAATTACAAACCCTAAATTTTTCAAAAATGATTGTCTATCATGATTGACAGGGTCTGTTTGTCACGATGGACAAGGTTCCATCAAGGACTGTCTATCATGATTGACAAGTCCATCACGATGGACATCTATCTGTCGTGATTGATGGCTATCCATCGCAATGGATAGAGTTTAGGATGGACATTCTTTATCATAAATTTTTACATATGCATGTTATGCATGGTGTCTACTCTACTATCCTGCACTCCTTTTTACCAAAATTGTACTTTTTGTGTCTCTGATGATTGACAGAAGCTTTTAGCCAGAGATGCATGCACAAAGATTTGTACCTGCTAGAGCTACTGTTGTTGTTGGGGATGATGGTACCTACCAGAAAGCTCACAAAACACATGACAATATACTATGCACAATCACTCTCTCTCTCTCTCGCTCTCACAAGGGAATTGAGAAAAATGAAGGGAAGGAGAGAATATGACCAAAATTGGTGGAAATTTGCAAAGATGGATAAGAGGGTAGGGAGGAAGTAGGGATGGTAGGGAGGAGGATGAGGAAGATGAAAGAGTAAAAAATAAGAATTTACATATGATTCCAATGTAACATCTCTACATCTTACCATCCTCAAAGCTCGATCCTTGAAAACAGTGCCAAATTTGGTGTCATTCTAACACAATGAAAAGTATCAATGTGAGGAGATCCATCTCATAATTATGAGGGGACATGAGGGAGGTATGATGACCATGAACAAGTGAGAGTACAAGTGTGTGAGTGAGAAGCACATAAACATTCACATACATAAACATACACATACATAAATGTGCACACACATACATTGACTTCCTTGTCAACTTGGTTCTGCTTGAACTTCCCTCATTAGAGTTGTTCCTCTTTTTATAGAAAAAGTTCTCGATATGCCGTGATTTATCACAATAGTTGTAGGTAAAATTCTTGGAGGAGTTGTTCGAGCCTTGTTTAGGAACATTGATAGGATGATTAGGGTTTTTGACCTTGTTGAAGGGATCCTTGGCTTTCATGCTAGCTTCTTGTGATGTTGAAGACTTTGCTCACAATTCATGGAGGAGAAAAAGTCTTAGTACTTCCTCCTAGGTTAAAACTTGGTCCTACTTATAAACTATCGTGAGAGAGGTCTCATATGACATAGGAAGCTTATTAAAAGCCTAATAGCCATATAATCGCTTGATACTTGTTTGCCGCACAACACGAGCTTGCATTTGCAACCTTAAAAATTGGTGATGACCTTGGTGATGGGATCCTGGGGTCTAATGGTCAGTTATGGAACTCTGCTTCTAAGGCAGATTTTAGAGGGAGTCTTATCCTCATAGAGATCTTGAAGTATTTTCTAAGCCTCGTGGGAAGTCTTGTAAGAGGTAATGTGGCCTTTACTCAACTCATCATAGGCTAAAAATTAATTATTTTAAGACTCACTTATCTTTTACATTCCAAATGTTTGAGGCTTTTAAGCCACTATCCTTATCAGGATCATGTTCCATAGCATCTACTATATCATATAACAAGTTTGTGTTGGAAAACAATATGCTATTGGTCCAATATTCTTCACTGAGTATAGAATGTATAGCTGTGATACTAATCCTACAACAAATATCGACGGGCGCTGTGGATAAGGAAAACTCCTTCTACAGAACCCACCCGGGTTCAAATCTCGCAACTGCCATCAGTAGCACGATTTCAGCAAAGCTATTTTGGTGCTTTTAATCTATTAAAAGCTCACGCAAACGCAAAGAATAAAGGCGACGGACGGCGTTTCGAATTGATGCTTTTCCCGATTACGAACAGCGATCGTGGCTTTATTAAGTGGTTTATTGAGTGCTTTTCAAGGGACACAAAATCCTATATAAGACAAGCTTGGCTTATTGTCTTGCATCCTTCACCTAGGATCAACACAAGCTTTCTGGAGCTTGGACCTCAGTAGAGGTGGTGTTTTATATGATACTATGAGTAAGCGATGGCTTACGTAACACCTTACACATGACGTCTATTCTTTCTCTATCTTTGTCTCATCATCTATATGATTAAGTTGTGGTATGTTCATGTTTTGTGAATATGGAAGATTGCTGGAATTAATGTTGTACATGACTGGAACTATGGAACCATGAACCTGTGACATGAGCCTAAGGGCCTACCTCACTTCCAACATTTGGTATCAGAGCACTAAGGTTTTGGTTACAGAACTTTAGATCTTTGGCATCAATGCATTAAGGCTCATTCATAATCCCAGGTTCCCAAAATTCCACATTTACAACATTTGATTTGAAAGCATCTTCTAATATTTGACATTTGACATACACACTTAATCTAAATGAGTAGAGATTTGAGAATTAGACATTTCAGTTACATGTGTATTCATCAGTGTGGAGTATGAAGTTGATGATCTGTTAGCAGCCGAATATTTTTGGAAGAGTATGCAAATACTTTACAAAAGTATTGTTTGAAGACCCAGACTTGATGAAGAGAAGACTACTTCAAATTCAAGGAAGAACAATGGTTTAGAGAAGATGAAGGAATCAGATCAACATCAAATCACAGGTATCAGTTTCTACTATCAGATTATCATTTGCAGGTCATATCTTAGAAGAGCAGTTATAAAGAGATTTGAAGAAATTCAAGGAATGCTTTTATACACTTTCATCTTTTGAAAGTTAAAGGCTACATCAAAACAGGTATCTAGAGGTTTTTCTAGAGAGTTTTGAAAGATCTCTTTCATGGCAAGAAAGTTCATCTAAGAAGACAAGTGCAGAGATGAGATGAGTTTTGTTTTCAGCCAATTTTCTGTTGTAAGTTGGTTGGATATCAAGGTACAAATGTATCTAGAGAAGGTAACTCTAGAAGGGTAATTCATCATTCAGACAAAAGATTGGTGAATTTATTCATCTCAGACATTTGAAGCAGAATTTTGATTCAGAGATATGAGGAGATGATAAAACATGATTCTATATTCACTTCCATTTATATACCATGTTTGTTTTATCTCTTACTCTTAGCATTAGAGGAAGAGAAAAGTTCATTCGAAGAAGTCAAGAGTGTTTGCTACTTCAAGATGAAGAGAACAAAAGGTATGGAAGAGAAGTTTGAAAATGTTGACATCATGAGGTGGAAGAAAGATGCAGAAAAAGAAAGTCCATCATGTCCAACAGAAAAGTAAGGCTTCCTTTTCTCATATATTTTCCATATACTTTTCCTATATTATCCTCTACATCCAAAGACAAGTCTACGAGCACATCTTGTTTAAAGAAGAAGCAGTTTCTTGTTTTGCATTACACTTGGTCATGATTTAGTAGATTTGACAAAGAATTGCATTGAGAGAAACAAAGGCACTCATATGTGTATGAGTTATGTTGAAGCTTTTTAAGCAGGCAGCTTATATGTTCCCTCAAAGAATTCTTGGACTATCAATACAGAGCTACTTGGTATATGACAACTTGTAGAGAAGTATATTTCTTCTTTATCTAACTCTTGAGGTAAAAGAGTTTTTTGTAGCAGACATTGAAGCCTTGGGTTGAGGTTTTATGTTTGGAAAAGGTTACCTCATATTCAGTATTTTCAGAAAACTTCATAATATTCAGAATCTTGTTGATGTACGAGTCAATGAAGAATCTACTTTCAATGATTGTCTAGATTTTTGGATACATGTTTGTATTCCAAAAGGTGTTCCATCATATCCTATCACTTGATTAAGAAGTGGAGTTAGCCAAAAGAAAATCAAGCAAGTACTATCACATTTCACCCGGGTAAAATATGAAAGTTATGAAGTATCAACTTGCAGCTTTTGGAGTTCTCAAGGTGAGAAGTTTGTCCACTTATGTTTCAAGTAGGAATTGCAGATTCCTTGAAGGATTTGTTTGAAGAAAAGTTTTATAACTTTTTGAGAAGCATGGACACTTGGAGACATTCAGGAAGTAAATCAAACATTCAGTCATGAAGGTTTGATGACAACAGATTCTACACAGGAGAGATCATTGATCTCGTATGATCTTATATGATCTTGAGTATTTATGATTCAGTTGTCTATCCTTTGTTTGTGAAGATTCTTAACATTGGAAGAAGTAAGTCAAAGATTCAGGTTCTATCAGATTTGTCTTGCAGAGAGATAGAAGAAGATACTTGTTATGTTACAGAAGGTTATGAATCCTAAAAAGCTTTCAGCAAGGTTTTATTATAGGTTCAGCTAACCTTATTCTAGATTTTGGAAAGCTGAAGAATGACATGGAAAGCTATTGGCATGTGCACAATGCTAATAAAAAGGATTCCGAGATTTTGTTTCAGATACAGGTATTGATCACTGAACATCAGATTTATGAAGGAAGACGTTCCAGATTTCATAAAGTCTGATATATTTGAAGAATACTGGATACTAGTGTTAAGTCATCCAGGGGGGTGATGAAACATGAAGACTTATTTTCAGCCATATGTAAAAGAATGCAGATTCATACTTTCAGGTATTCCTATTTCAGGTATTCCTATATTTCCTTTGTCAGGTTCTCTTTATGTTCCAGCTTTGAAAGAAGAAGGAAGAAGAAGAATGTTTGGAGAAAGTTCCTGTTAGGATGTTCCTGTTCAGGAGAAGGTTCCAGAGTTCTATTGAAGAGAAACTTGATATTTCAGAAAGGTATATTTCAGAAGTGCACACATATATGTTTATACCAAGTACTGAAGGAAAGAGGTATGAAGGATTTAAAGGATAAAGACATGATGACATCATAGATTTTTTGACTCATATTTCAGTTGATTTCAATTGAGATGAGTTGACATGACTTGAGTACAGTCAGAGATGAACCAGCAGTGTTCATAATACACTATGTTGTGAGTTGACAGTCACAAGTTCCAGGATTCAGTTCTTGATTTTTAGTGTATTTACATGACGCAACAGAAGTACGTTGAGAAACCTTTTTTAGAAGGTAAATGCAAATATATGGATCCTAGTGTATGTTTTCAGGTTTTTTGAAGACAGGAGATAGCAAGTTCGGAGACAGTTCATGCTATATTTGTTGTCAAGCAGTGATTGCTTGATGAGTACACTATTGGATATCTAGTTTGCATATTTTCTCAAGTATTATGGTTCATATTCAGCAAGTTCAAGTTTGTTGAAGAAAGTCAAATTCAATTTTAAAGAAAAGACTTTTGAAGAACAAGTTCTGAAGTGCGAGAGTACAAGCTTGAAGCTTGTGGTTGTTTGCAGCTTATGACAGTTTGCAGATTCAGTCCAGATTGTACCAATATGACATTGCAGGGGGGATTGTTAGAAAACAATATCCTATTGGTCCAATATTCTCCACTGGGTACAGAATGTATAGCTGTGATACTACTCCCTCCTACAACAAATATCGACGGGCGCTGTGGATAAGGGAAACTCCTTCCATAGAACCCACCCGGGTTCAAATCTCGCGACGGCCATCAGTAGCACGATTTCAGCAAAGCTCTTTTGGTGCTTTTAATCTATTAAAAGCTCACGCAAACGCGAAGAATAAAGGCGACGGACGGCGTTTCGAATCGATGCTTTTCCCGATTACTTCTTCTAGCACATGGGGCAGCCATGGTGCTAACTTGAAGCATGTTGAGGAGCAGCTATACCAAAAACAGAGTTTGCTAATCTTGTGCAAGAAGAAGAATGGGCGTTTACTACTGTTTGCAGTTTTGACCCATCTTCTCATGAGCAGTGCATGTCTGCAATCGACTCAGATGTTTGGTACTTTGACAGTGGGGCGACCAAACATATTACCTCGCAATGCAGTTTCTTCTCTTCACTCGAGCTTGCCCCTACAGGGAGTACTGTCACATGCGCCAACAACTCCTCTTATCCTGTTATGTGAGTTCGTAAAATCATTTTGACTACTGCTGATGGTAGTTCTTTCACTTTGTCAGATGCTTTATTTGTGCCAGGGATCAAAAAGAACTTGTTATCAGTTTCTGCATTAGCCAAGATTGGCTTGGTTGTGAAATTTGTTGATGACAGATATACAGTTCATGATCTATCAAATGGAGATGTGATTATTGCTTCTGGCATTTTATGTCATGGGCTGTATAAGCTCATAGACTATGAAAGATCTGTGAATGATTCAACATGTGCAGTTCATGATTCTCAGGCTATGTCAGATGCAAAGCTTTGGCATGCACGCTTTGGTCATCTGAATTTTGCTAGTTTGCTACGCCTGCAGAAATCTGATATGGTGTGCAACACAAAAGTAATTACACCACCACTAAACATAAAGGATTAGGAATGGTGTACATAGTCAAGAAGTTTCTTCATTGTCTCTTGGCCAATAAGTTCAAATTCTTTATAGATCATTAGTCATTGCTTTACATACTAAACAATCCTTGTGCTACTAGATAATGCTTTTGTTCCTGCTTATGGAATTTGATTCCAAAGTATTAGTAAAGAAAGGGAACACTTATAGCTTGGTGGACCATTTGTCTCACCTAACTTATAGTGATTTCGAATTAGTAGTAAAGAAAAGGAACACTCATAGACCAGTCAACCATTTGTCTCACCTAACTTATAGTTCACTCAGTTGATAGAGATTGCATCTCACATGCATCTCACATGCACCCTCATAACCCACCACCCTTATTACACTGAAATCATCCCATTGTAGCACCACCATCCAGAGCAAGATCAGTCTTAGTAGACCTTGCTGTAGAAGACCTAGACCTCACATTCAAAGCATATCAAGCCAAAATTCAAGAAGGGCTAAATGTGGCAGAGTTAGATAAGTGTTATTCTAGAGTTGAATTGGAAATTGAAAGGAAAAAAAGGACAAAGTTTTATGTGAAAATTGTAGAACTAGCCCAAACCATGTTTGAGGCCAGTTGTCTTTTCAATTGCACTAACTCAGCCAAAGTATACTTGCACTTGGACAAATTGCTAGAGAGATGGGAAAAGATGATAGCAAAACCTATGAAGTTAGCCACATCAAACGTAAGTGACAGTAGAAGTGGAAGTTTGAGTTCACCCCACATGGAAGTTTTTGTCCCTTATTCCATGAATGATGGAGTTTCTCCCTTAGTGAATCAGTATTCCCAAGAGTTCTTAAAAGAGATTCAAGAGGAAAATGGGCCAAGGAGAGCAAGAATCCTCCCCCCATAGAAGTTGTGGATGATCTTCATGATGAATTTCCATATGACATTCCCTCTATTTATAGAGAACAAGAAGATGCAGAGACTAGTGAACAGTTAAAATTTGAATCCATTCCCTGTAGGAATTACCTCACTTTAGAGTCCTATGGGAGTTTAAATCCATCCATGTGAGAATCCCTACTGTCATGGTAAGAAACGAGGAATCATTCATACCTAGGAACACATATGTGGTAAATAATACTAAGGTACAATGTCATCTCACCTTATAAGAGTTGTTGAAAGTAAAACTTGAACTATGGAAGCATACAACAAATCATGTGTTGGAAGTAGCTAAATCACCCTCTCAAGTAGGGACAATAGGATGGTCCTAGAGATACCCTTGGATAAGATTGGAGATATGAGTGAAGGAGAAGAGGGAAATACCTTTCTTCCTATTACTTACCAAGGTTACACCACCAAAGCAATCTTGGACTCAAGTGCAAGAATTTCCATTGCTACCACCTCCTTATGGAGGCATTTGGGCAAGCCGGCACTCAGGCCAATGAGGATGAAATTGAAAATGGTAGATGGTAACATTGAGAAGTCATTAGGGCTACTACAAGGGATAACTCTCACCACTTGCAGCGTAGAGTTCGAACATACATTCGCCATATGTGATTTTAACAAGAACCATGTCTATGAGATGATTTTAGGTAGACTGTCCATGGGACAACTACAGATAGTATAGGATTCAAGAACAAATTTGCTATATGTGCAACATTTGGGAGTCACCACGAAAGTCAATATCAAAGACTATTTTCATCGAGATGTAGCCCCTTACAATGAAACCCAGTCCATAGAGCATCAAATGACATGGAGTCAATGCACTCCATAGGATCAGGACTCTTGGATGCACCATGACACTGACTAATGGATTTGTGATGTCATAGTAGAGGAAAAGAAAAGAACAACCACTAGATAAGTAGGTGCAAGGAAGAACCCTAGAACAATTCAAGACCCAGCCTATGCACTGATTGTTTTCCTTGACGAAGAATTTGAACTTCATGTTTGGGTATAAATTCTAGTGAACATGGACATTTTTGGCATACAAGCTAAAAGAAGAGCATACCAGCACAAAGAAGCAGTCATGCACAATCCGGTAACAAGGCCTGATCATTTTTTCCATGAACTATTTCCAACTCAAGTGATTTTCATCACTACACAAACATTGTAAATTCTGTTTTTGGTAGAATAGACTCCATTTTCTTCAAGCCGAGGAGTCCTCAAGCTTGAGGAGTATTAGAATTAGCTACATACCAATTTTTGTAATTTTTAGATTTTGTTTGAGCCCTCAAATAAGCTCTAGAACCTAATTTTTAACAAGGCCAAACACTAGGTCTAGACAGTGCCAAAGCTAGTCAAAAAACTATAAAAAGAGCTAGAGAGCTCATTTTTGAGGTTAGATTGTTAGTAATTTAAGCTTATGTAAGAGAATTTGACTAATTCAAAAGACTCCATTGTTCCTCTCCTTGTTCTTGCCTTGTGTGTGTGTGTGCATGTTTGTGTGCTTCTCACTCACTCTCTTGTGCCATCACTTGCTCATAGTCTTCATACTAGTCCTCATGTCTCCACGGATTGACATTTATGAGGTGGATCTCTTCACGTTGGTACTTGCCATTGTGCTAGAGTGACACCAAATTTGGTGCCGTTGCTGGGGAGAGAACTTCGAGGATGAGGGTGTGATGGTAAGACGTAGAGTTGAGACATTGGAGTCAAGGTAATATCCTTTCTTTTCCTTATTTTTCTTCATTTTTTCTTGTTTTTGCATCACCATCATCATGCTCACCATCCCCCACCTCCATCTCCATCTTCACAAAAATTTTAGTTTTTTGGTCATATTCCCCTATCCACCTCATTTCACTTGTGAGAGAGAGCAAGAGAGAGCTTGTGTGCGATTTGTTTTGTGTGTTTTAGAGCTTTTGTTGTAGGTTTTAGTTGTACCGCCATCTCTAGCAGCTTACATAGGTACGATAGAACTCTGCACAGGTCCCAGGATGACGACCTCTATCTGTCGCGATAGACAGAGGAACTCAGTATTTTTTGTTTGCAGGTTTGGCACAATAACCTACATCATTGGTGGAGCACTCCAAATCACTAAAAGTTTCAAAAAAATTTGTGGTTTTTCATTCTATCATGATAGACACTGTCTATCACAATAGATAGCATCTATTGCGATAGACAGCACCCCATGACAGAGATCGTCTACCACGACAGACACATGTCTATCATGATAGAACAAAACATGACAAACGACAGACCTCATCTATCGCAATAGACTCCCGTCTATCACGACAGACACCCATCTAGTGCGACAGACGCCCGTCTATCGCGACACACGCCCGTCTATCACGATAGACAGGGCCACAACAGACAACAAACATGATCTATCATGACAGACACTCATCTATCGCGATAGACAAAGCCCTGCAATAAATTGTGTCTATCACGACAGACACTGTCTATCGCGACAGACCAAAACACGACGGACGATAGACTCCTTCTATTATGACAGACACTGTCTATCGTAAGAGACACACCCACGACAGAAGACAGTCATAGTCTATCGCAACAGACACCCATCTATCGCGATAGACAAGACCCCACAGTAGATATCATCTATCGTGAGAGACACCGTCTATCGTGACAGACAGCCCTATGCGACAGTCAGCGTCTATTGCGACAGACACCGTCTATTGTGGTAGACATGCATTTTCGGAAAAAATTAAAGGGCTAATTTTTTTGAAAACTTGGGCTAAATTTTGGGCATATCTGCACACTCAATTACCCATACAATTACAAAGGCCTTAGAAAAAGGCATTAAACTCCTGAAATGTCCTGATTGTCTGTTTTAACCCCCTGAACCCTGAATCAACATAACTTTTTCATATGAAATCCATTTTTTGAGCTCTAGAGCTTGTTGGAAATCTCGTGGTGATTTTCAGATAGGATATTTTGAAGTTGACCCTCTGTGGGGTAGGTACACCAAGGGAGCTCTAGAGAAAATTTCATGGAAATACAAAAGGGGGGAAAAACGGTCATTAAAAGTGTCTGTATCAAATTGTTTGTCAATTGAAGGTAAAATGAGCTAAACTTGGTATTCTTATAGGATCATAGAGAGCTTTTGGAGAAATAGAAGCAAGTGCCATTGTGTGCAGGCTTGGGAACGCGCTTCCTGGGCAGACAAGCATAGCAAGGAGAAGTGACTTGAGGTTGGAACATCTCTCAACCCCCTCAGTCCATTCATAGCTTAGGCCAGTGCGAATAGTTGTCTTGATTGACTAGGGTACGATACGAATACTCAAGTTCTAAGAGCCTCTAATTTCTCAAGTCTAAGAATAGGTTAGAATTGCAATCAAGGGACAACTTAAGGGAAATGAACTTAAACTAAGTGAGTGAAGAACATCAAGTGTGACACACTTAAGTGCTCCTGACAACGCTTAACTAAAGACAAGAAAACACATACCCGAGAAGTTAAAAAGAACAAGTGATTGGTATCAAAGAATCAGCAACGTGGTTGTACAAGGATCATTGGGTTAATTGGAAGGGCATATGAACCTTAGATCGGGAAGACACCTAGGGAGAGACTGTCAAAGTATTAGATCATCTGAGGCTAGTGTCAATCATACAGCGAGATCTTGGGCCCAACAGTTGAGTGATTACCCCTATGCTTTAAACTCAGAAAATAGTGACTCTGAGATGTCTTATAACTTGGAAAGACATACAGGTAGCTCAGGAGTGGCATACCTAGAAAAACCCGAGGGCCCCTACAAGACTCAATTGGAATATATGAGGACCAACCGCTTAGGTGCATGCATCTATGAGGATGGTTTGAGAAGATCTGTTGTTCAAATCAAAAACCCAGATCAGCCCATTGGACTAGAACACCCTGTAGTCAAGTTCAAAAATGGTTCCTACATAGATAAGGAAGGAACAATGTATGTGGTCTTCGGCCAACCAGAAAGGATGGATGATTTTGGCAACATATTCTCTGAACCTGAAATAGGTGACATAGAGCAAGGGAACTTAGGAGAAGAGCCAAAAACCCCTCGAAGCAAGTTGGTTCTGATGAGAATAATCACTCGAGAGTGGGTTCCCGAGGACAATAGGCGCATATATTTGCTCATGAATCAAGAGACGGATGAGGCTTTTTGGAGGTATAAGCGTGAGAAGCCCAACGAAGTGGAAGCACTTACCATCTATGAATTCAAAGATCCTGATAGCCCAGGCAAAGTGACCTACTTAGATGATGCTTCAGAGAGGATCTTTGTGGTCTCAGAACATGGAAGCCATGCATACACTTGGAAGGGTGAATTTGTTTTTCCCCAACCTCGATCCACTGTGTCTTATGGTCACCAAGGAGCTGGAACATCTCAGGTTCGTGGAACTCAAAGAGAGAGGAGTAGAGATAAACCCGAGGTGAGCTTTGCTAACCCACTGGGAAGAGAAAGAACGAGGACAGAGACCGATAGGATGGATAGGGAGAGAC
Organism: Ceratopteris richardii; assembly: GCA_020310875.1. Classification (NCBI taxonomy): domain Eukaryota; kingdom Viridiplantae; phylum Streptophyta; class Polypodiopsida; order Polypodiales; family Pteridaceae; genus Ceratopteris; species Ceratopteris richardii. Next base: position 169,444,795 of record CM035420.1, on the reverse strand, counting down.
ATAGGGACCCAAGGAGTCCAGGAAATGCAGACGAATTCCCGCTGTCAAGGCTTAGAGAACATGTTAGAACCTCAAGGCCCACACAATTGGTTAAATCCATGAAGAATTGCTTCGATGGCACAGGAGACCCGTATGACCATCTAGCAGAGTTTAGGCAAGTTTTGAGAGTTGAGCAAGTTGAAGACTTGTTCACTCAATACAATGCTTTTGGCCTAACTCTCAAGAACACCGCATTGACTTGGTTTCAACCGCTTCACCAAGGTCAATTCAGAAATATAGATCAGCATCTTGAAGTGTTCATCACTAAGTTTTCCAAGAGTGGTATTATGCATAACACATCCTCCCTGATATACAACTTCAAGCAAACAACTCACGAGAGAGTGAGGCTCACAAGAAGAAGGTTTAGGCAATACCTAGAGATATGCCATGTTCCAGAGTTACCCACTCCAGCCAAACAAGTGGCCTTATTTCTAGACGGCTTGTTAAGTACCAAACTGAGATCATATGTGTACTTGAAGGACCCTAGATCCATAGAAGAGTATGTACGCATGTGCATAGACATTGAAGATAATCTAGGGGAGTAATTATAGCTCTCAAAGATCTATAAAGATTCAAATAGTTCTACTAGCCTCGCTTCCTCACAATCCACATCAATTGAGGATCTAGTAGAAAAGGTAGCTCAGAAATTAGGCATCTCTAGCAAATAGATTCCTAGATTTGCCCAAGAAAACGATGCTACACCTGTAGAGGAGATCATATGGCTAATGTGTGTCTCAACCCCAAGTGAACCCTGATAGCCAATATTGCACCATAGAAAGGAGATACACCAACCACACTACACAAGACTGCCCATATAACAAACAAGTTGTTAGGCAAAATTATCCTCAGACTTACCCACAACAAGGAAAATACCAGAATCAATACCCACAACAGCAATATGGTAGGCCCCAGCAACCCTATCAAACACTCTATCAAGGGCAACAAAGACCTCAACCAGTCCTAGTGCAGCAACCCCCTCCTCCAGCCAATGTGATTCCAGTGAAGTATGCAGTAGCAGAAGAAAATCTGAATAGAGCCTTACTGCCAGTAACACCATTGCTTTCAGAAAGTGACCCAAGTAATCATAGTTTTGACTCTACCCATATTGATAGCCCAAATGCTTACTACATGTAGTCACCCAAGCATAATGAGTCATACTATTATGAAGAACCAAGTGAACCTAGTTGGGAGCCAGAGTATGCGAATGTCATGTATGCAAACCCCAACTCTCGACCTCAACCTAGGCAGATAAGACCCCCATTTCGTAGAGGACCATGCTACTTATGTCAAGGGGATCACCTCATTCATGATTGCCCTATGCCTGCACCCACACAACCCCAATCGGTGACAATTCAAGGCTTTTGTCCAGATTGTGGGAAGGAGCACTTGTTACAAGAGTGTCCCAAGAACCCCATCAATATGCCAAAAATTGCTCCTATCAATGTTATTGGGTTAGTGGTAGAACGGGAAGTGTGACTTCCATGGCCCCGGTGAAAGTCATCATGAGAGCTCAGGCACTTAAGCAAAACCAAGACTTAGGCCAAGAAAAGAATTCGGAGGTTAGCAAGACCGAGAGTCAGAATAAGAAGAGGACAAGAGCTTGGAGAGAAATTCATGAACGTATGAAAAGGCAATGGGCAAAGAAGATGAGTGAACTTGAGGAAATTCTGAGAGAGACCAAAGCCAAAATAATAGAAATCACATCTCAAACGCACTCTCACACATCACCTCCACTACCCTCCCCATCACCTTCCATCCTCCAACCTTCTAATCCACCACATGTAACCCACCCACCAACCAGAGTAGGATCAATCCTAGCAGATCCGACTCCCAAGGACATAGACATGATGCTTAGGGCATATCAGGCCAGAATCCAAGAAGGGCCAAACGTAATAGATCATGAAAAATGTTACCCTAGAGCGGACCTAGAGCTCAAACGAACAAAACTTTGCACCAAGATGGTGGAATTAGCTCAAGCCATGTTTGAAGCCAGTTGTCTCTTCAATTGCTCTAGCTCCACTAGAACACCATTGCATTTTGATGGTCTATTAGATAGATTGGAGAGCTTAATTGCAAAGTCTGGAAAAGGAGCCACCTCCCATGCTAAGGAGAGGGTAAGTGATAGAATAAGCATTCCTCCCAAGAAGCTTATGTGCCTAACTCCACTCAAACAGACACCTCTTCTTCTATGAATCAGTATTCACCAGAATTCCTACAAGAGATTCAACAAGAGAAATGGGCTAAAGACAGTGAAGATCCTCCTCCAATTGAACTTGTGGATGACACGCATGATCAATTCCCACAATACATTCCTTCAATTTATGGAGAGCAGGAGAGTGCCCAATCTCATGAGAGATTAGACTTCGAGTGTAATTCCTTATAGGAACTACCCTATTTCATACGCCCATGGGAAGCTAAGTCTACTTGTATGAGAGCACCCACGGTCATGATAAGAAACGAAGACTCAATCATACCTAGGAATACGGAGGTAGTAACGAACACTAAAGTGCACTGCAATCTCACTTTAGAAGAGCTACCTCAAGGTTAGGCCATAACTATGAAAACATGTAGCCAATCAAATGCAAGAAATAGCAAAACCTCTTTATTGCAAGGAACGAGGTTTTCCCCCCGGCTTGTATATATGCCTATTTTTATGAGATCCTAAATCAAATGCCATATTGCACAAGGAAGGAGAAGAAGCTTGGAGCACAACACACAATACTGAATGTATTACTAGAGAATGTACAAAGATAAGTATCCCATTAGGGCAATAGGCATATATACAAGCCGGGGGGAAAAAACCTCCTAAAGAGGGAAAAAAGTGCCCCGGTAGTCCTAGTGTGTTCACACACATCACTACCTAAATATATCAACAAATCCCCCCTAGGAGTGATGCAGTGAACAAGGATCTGGCACTCATGTATAAGGAAGTGCCAAGCTCTGTGGAAATCACTCCACAAAAGGAAGTAAACCCAAAGCTTTACGGAAAGCTAGCCTTCGTGAAAAGGTGTGCAATGTTCTCCTGCGTGGGCACATATGCCAAGCTGATCTCCCCAGCAGAGAACCTCTCCCTGACATAGTGATAATGCACCTCAATGTGCTTAGTGCGAGCATGGAACACAGGGTTCCTCGCAACTGCCAATGCACTCTAACTATTAGTGAAGATGGTGGTTGCAGAAGTCTGACCAACACCCAAATCATCCATAAGGCATCTAAGCCACACACACTCAACAGTCGCTGTGAAAGCTGCCCTATACTCAGCCTCAAAACTGGAAGTGTCCACAGTAGGCTACTTCTTGCTCAACCAAGATATACATGAGCTACCAAGCATGAAGCAAAAGCAACTAGTGGAAAGACGAGTGTCATGGAAACCAGCCCAATCAAAGTCAGAAAAAGCATGCAAATCTGGCGGTAGTGATCCCCCCTTGGGATAAAACAACCCAAGTAGCTGAGTACCACTCAAGTAGCGAAAGATGCGCTTAACCGCCTGCCAATGCTTGTTTCCTAGGCAACACATAAACCTGCTCATCTATGAGACAGCAAATTGAATATCTGGCCAAGTAATGCATAAGTAAATCAAGCATCCAACATCCTGCTGATAGAGAACAACATCAAATGCATCTCTAGCATCATGAAGACTCAATCGTAAACCTGTCTCCATAGGAGTGGCAATAGGCTTATAGTCTTCAAGGCCAAAATGTTGCAATAATGTGTCAATATATTTCATTTGACACAAAGCCATTCCACCATCAATTTGCATAAATTGAATGCCCAAATAGTGATGCAAATGCCCCAAATCAGACATCTCAAATGAGGCATGCAAATCAGCAATATGCTTCTCAATAGGACCAATGAGAAGTATGTCATCAACATAGACAACAATGATGAGAAGCACATCATTAGCACACTTAACATATAAGGTGCTTTCAGTTGGATTGTTCTCTAAACCATGTGCAATCAGATAGGCATGTATCTTCTCATACCAAGCACGTGGTGCTTACTTTAAACCATATAATGCCTTCTTTAGCCTGCACACCTGGTTTTCATGCCCTTTCTACACAAAGCCATGGGGCTGAAAAACATACACTTCTTCATGCAAGTCACCATTCATAAATGCTGTTTTAATGTCCAATTGATGTACATTCCAACCATGATGGGCTACAAGTGCACATATGCTCCAAACAGTAGTCATACAGCATATAGCTGCAAAGGTCTCATCAAAATCAATGCCTCTTTCCTGTGCACAACCCTTTGCAACAAGCCTAGCTTTATACCTGTCAACTGTATCATCAGGTTTATGCTTCAGCTTGTATACCCACTAGTGCCAGTGACCTTCTTGCCAGGAGGCAAGTCACATAAAGACCAAGTACCATTCTTCATTATGGCCTCATATTCAGATTGCATAGCAGCCATCCAATTTTCTGAATTTTGTGCTTCATCAAACGAAACAAGCTCAGTCTCATCACAGAGACTAGATGCAACCATAGCATAACAATCTGATGCAAAAGAGGCACTATGAGAGCCTGATCGAGTACGATATGACAGAGGTGCATCTAATTTGTTGTCATGCAAGGTCTGCACCAGCCATTTCGGCATAGTTCTTGCATGCTCAATATCAGCTCTCTCATTAATAAGCAAAGGCTAAGAATTTGCCTCATTAGGACCAGCTTTAGCCCGTCCACCTGTAAAAAGAGGAAGCAAAGTATCATACATGTCTTTGAAGCTAATAGATGTCTCCTTAGTACATGAAAGGAATGGCTAAATAGCATCTTCCACAAAAACAACATCACAGCTAACCTGAATGCATTTAGTCTCTGGATGATACAGACAATAGCCTTTACTTTCAGAACTGTACCCAACAAAAATACATTTTACTGCTTTATCATCCATATTTCTGTGATGTTGTTCAGGCACTAATGCATATGTCAAACAACCAAAAACACACAGATGAGCAACAAATGGCTTGCGATCATGCCAAGCCTCATATGGAGTGATAGACTGCAGCGCTTTAGTGGGACACCTTTTAAGTACATATGCTACACACATGACAGCCTCAAGCCAAAACGATGTGGTAAAGCCTGACTCTTGACCATACACCTCACCATCTCCATGAGTGACTTGTTCTTTCGTTCAGCAACTCCATTCTATTGAGGTGTATACGGCACTGTACACTGGTGTTTTATCCCACGTTCAGCCAGAAATGCATTAAAATCAGAAGACATATATTCCCCGCCTCGATCAGAATGGAGGGTGCCCATTTTACATGTTGATAGATTTTTTAGCCAAAACCAAAAACTGTTTGAAGCACATGAACACTTCGGACTTTTCCTTCAATGGATATACCCATGCATGCCTGGAAAAATCATCGATCAAAGTCACGAAGTAAAGGTAATTTCCAAAAGAAGGTGTTTGCATAGGACCACAAACATCACTATGTACAAGATGCAATTTCTGAGTAGCCCGAACTGAACCATCTTTTGGAAAGGAAGAATGTTGGATTTTGCCCAAAATACAACCTTCACAAACATGTTTTCCAGGTGCCTCAAGTTTGCGCAAAGAGGACACCATTTCAGATTTCTGCAGGCATAGAAAACTAACAAAATTTAGATGACCAAGGCATGCATGCCAAAGCTTTGCATCTAACATAGCCTGAGAATCATGTACTGCACATGCCAAATCATTTACAGATATTTCATAGTCTATGAGCTTATACAGCCCACGACATAAAATGCCAGAAGCAATAATCACATTTCCACTTGATAGATCATGTATTGTACACCTATTATCAACAAATTTCACAACGAAGCCAATCTTGGCTAATGTAGAAACTGATAACAGATTTTTCTTGATCCCTGGCACAAACAAAGCATCTAACAAAGTGAAAGAACTACCATCAGCAGTAGTCAAAATGATCTTACCAACTCCCATAACATGATAAGAGGAGTTGTTGGCGCATGTAACAGTATTCCCTGTAGGGGCAGGCTCGAGTGAAGAGAAGAAACTGTGCTGCGAGGTAATATGTTTGGTTGCCCCACTGTCAAAGTACCAAACATCTGAGTCTACTGCAAACATGCATTGCTCATGAGAAGACGGGTCAAAATTGCAAACAGTAGTAAATGCCCATTCTTCTTCCTACACAAGATTAGCAGACTCTGTTTTTGGTGTAGAGGCCTCTACAACAACCATCCCAGCCTCTTTCTTCTTTGCCTTTTTAGGAGCCAGTTTTGGATAGTTCTTTATGATATGATCATTCCCTTTACAGTACTTGCAAAACAATTTCTGCTTTTCTGATTTCTTCTCATCTTTATCTTCCTTCTTTGAATGTGCAGCATTTGCAGATTTCTACTTACTAGTTGAAGAGATTCATTTTCCTTTTCCCTTCTGACTAGCCAAGAAAGCTTGATCTACAACACGCATAATGGACCTGTTCTGCCTCGATTGATCCTCCTGCAACAAAACAGAGACTAACTCCTCAAAAGACAAGGCATTTGGATTGTCTTTCATCATCAACCGAAGAGTAGAAGCAAAACTCTGATATGAATCAGGAAGACCATTGAGAACAGTCTGCACAAGTGAGCTATCTGGTATAACCTCATCAGCAAAAATCAATTGTTCCTTCAAGTATTTTATCTTCGTTAGGAAACTGTCCATAGAATCACCTTCATTCATGTGCTCACTCTCCAACTGTTTTCGGAGGTAAGCAACACGAGCCTCATTCCTAGCTTGGTTACAATGTGGTAAGTGTATCCTAAGCATCATTAGCTATTCTGCAAGAGCGAATGTGAGGAATAATGGCACGTTTGACAAACAAAGCTATCAATGCATGTGCTTGGGCATCTCTGCCATCCCAATGAATCTGCTCTATAGTAGGTGCAGCAAAACCCGTAGCACGAATAGGAATATGCAGAATATTATCATTTTCGACACCTTATGCATCAGCTTCAATACTTCTAGTTGTAACAATTGCAGGTATGATAGGATGTTTTTCGACACCCTGCACAATGTTCCACAGTCCTTTTGCAACCAACACATGTCGCATCATATAAGCCCATAATGGGTAGTTGGTACCATCCAACTTATCCTCAACAGCCAACATACGGAATACATCACTGCTTTCAGCCATGGCCAGTGACTAAAATACCGTGATGCAGAAAATTGACTGTATCTCAAAAAGTTGAATAGAACTGCCCACATGAATTCTGCTAGACCTGTAGCAGAGATGCTTATATGGGCGAACAGAAACTGGTATATACCTTTGGCACAAAAAAACAAAAGAGCCTGCACAAGCACTATGATAGTGCGTTCGGAGGCCGAAACGAGCTCAGATCGCGATTTCGGCACATAGAGCGAAGCAGTTTTGATCTCGAAAACACGCTGAGTATGCTCACTAAAATTCGTGTGATTCTGAGATTGCAACCGGAGGAGTGTTGATGGTGCCCTACATGAAGCGATGACCTGCTCTGATACCAATTGTTGGAGATAGATGTCTGCGGAAGCACGCGAACAGCACAAGGAAGGAGAAGAAGCTTGGAGCACAACACATAATACTGAATGTATTACTAGAGAATGTACAAAGATAAGTAGCCTATTAGGGCAATAGGCGTATATACAAGCCGGGGGAAAAAAACCTCCTAAAGAGGGAAAAAAGTGCCTCGGCAGTCCTAGTGTGTTCACACATATCACTACCTAAATATATCAATAGAAATACCCTTGGACAAGATAGGAGACATGAGCGAAGGAGAAGAAGGAAACACCTATCTTCCTATTACCCATCAGGGGTACACAACCAAGGCAATTTTGGACTCAGGTGCAGGAGTTGCAATTGCTACCACTTCCCTATGGAAGCATTGGGGCAAGCCAGCACTCAGGCCAACGAGAATGAAATTGCAGATGGCCGATGGTCATATAGAAAGACCCTTAGGACTGCTAGAAGGAATAACTCTCACTACATGTGGTGTCGAGTTCGAGCATACTTTTGCCATATGTGACTTTCGCAAAATTCAAGCCTACGAGATGATTCTGAGAAGACCATTCCTGAGACGATTGCAAGTACTACAGGATTGGGGAACCAATTCCTTATATTTGCAACACTTAGGTGTTACAACCAAAGCCAATCTCAAGGATTTCTCTCATAGAGATGTACCCCCTATTCAATGGAATCCCATCCATAGAGCTAAGGATAATATGGAATCAGTGCATTCCATAGGATCAGGATCCTCATGGATGCATGAAGACACCCACTTATGGATGTGCAAAGTAGCAGTAGAAGAAGAGGAGAGAAAAAGCAAGAGAGGTAGGTGCGAAGGAAACTTAGATCAATTCAAGACCCAGCCTATGCACCTGTAGTATTTCCTGACGAAGAATTTGAACCTCATGGTTGGGCAGAGATCTTAGCAACTATGGATGTAGCCATCAATGAAGAACAATTGACACCCCACTGTGACAAGGATGGCTACGACATTTCAATCTTCACAATAGAGAAAATCATATGTGATTCGGTTATTGAAGAATGCGAACCTAGCACTGATGCATTCGAGGATGCAAACGACTCCGATCTAGAGTCAATTATTATGGACCCTCCTTTTGCATTGGATGAGGAATATTTCCTGAAGTAGAAGCTCACCCTCAGAGACACAAAGAAATTACGAATGAGGTGAAAATAACCACACAAGTGACCACTAAGAATGAACGAAAGAAGAGGGAAGTCACACCAGAGGAAGAAGAATCTTTGTTTGAGGTCCCTAAAAATTTCAAGAAGTATGAAGTAGAAGATAGGAGAGTCATGATAAGGATGCCTAAACATGAAGTAGTCATAGGAGAGGCCTATGATAATAAAGAAACTGCAAAGAAAATCATAGTGACCATAGAGGAAGGTGAAGAGCGATGCACATACATAGGATATGACATGAGTGAAGATGAGGAGCAGGAGTTGGTAGCCTTACTATGAGAATATAGAGATGTGTTTGCATGGAGTTACAAGGACCTAAAAGGTGCAGACCCTGACATATTCTCACATACGATGCCCATGACCTCAGATGCCAAACCCTCTAAACAGAAGCCATACACATACAATGACAACTATGCTGCCAAGATCAAAGAAGAGATAGATCGCTTGGTTGAAGCTGGATTCATCTATGAAATCGAGCACACTGAATGATGTCCCCCATTGTAGTGGTGCCCAAGAAGAATGGCAAGTTACGTGTATGCATTAACTTGAAGAATGTTAATGCAACTACCATTCGAGATAGCTATCCACTTCCTATCACTGAGCATCTATTAGAAAGAGTAGCAGGCAAGGAAGTATATAGCTTCTTGGATGGGTTCTCTGGTTACAATCAAGTAGCCATTGCACCAAAAGATCAGCATAAGATGGCTTTTGCCACGGAGTGGGGCATATTTGCTTTTGGGGTAATGCCATTTGGTCTAACCAATGTGCCCGCTACCTTTCAGAGGCTGATGTGTCATGTATTTAAGGAAATGAATTTGGAGGTCTATGTTGATGATCTTTGTGCTCATTCCAACATTAGACAAACCCATATTCCTAAGCTGAGAGCTATCTTTGACAAATGTAGAGAATATCAAGTCTGCTTGAACCCAAAAAAGTGTGTTTTCATGGTCAGGCAAGGCAAGGTTCTAGGACACATAGTGTCAAAGAATGGCATATCCACGGATGAGGAAAAAGTTAGACCTATTGCAGAGCTACATAGGCCAAAGAATGTCAAGGAAGTACAAGCTTTCATGGGGCATTGTGGCTATTATCGCCGATTCATTCATATGTATGCGATCATTGCAAATCCTTTGTACTCCCTCTTGACTAACTTTGAGTGGACTAAAGAATGTGAGAACTCCTTTAACGAGCTCAAGAGAAGATTGTGTTCAGCACCAATCTTGACTACACCAGATTGGAACAAGCCATTCCATGCCCATGTGGATGCATCCACTTATGCTATTGGGTGTACTTGCACAACCAACTTGTGAAGGTAACATGGATCTTCCAATAGCTTATGCCAGTAGACAATTGAATGCAACTATCGAGAGAGAAGGATTGGGAATGGTATATGCGATTAAAAAATTTAGGCACTATTTACTTGCAAATAAGTTTAAATTTTTTATTGATCATCAAGATCTACTATATCTAATAAACAAGCCATACAACATAGGAAGATTTGTAAGATGGTTCCTCTTACTAATGGAATATGACTTCGAGGTAGTGGTGAGGAAAGCCAAGACTCACTTGAGAGCAAATCATCTCTCGAGGCTCACATCTAGAGAGGCCCCACAAGGAGTATCAGATGATCTTCTTGATGCTTACTTATTCAATTTGGAAGTTGTACTGCAGTGGGCCAAGACATTAGTGCCAGTATTGACATATGGGCCTAAACATCGAGTAATAAACACTCAAGATAGAGAGGTAGTAAAGGCCCAAAAGTACCATATCATGGCAGGGAGTATGTACAAGTATATGGATCAAGGAATATTATCTTGTTGTGTGGAAGAGGAGGAGTACGCCAAGTGGTTGCAATTAGCACATGTTGGTGAATTATAGCAACACTACTCGAGGCAAAGAACTTTACAGACACTAAGGAGACTCGAAGTGCACTAGCCAACCATGGAAGCAGATGTCCATAGGATGTGCAAGGAATGCCCAACCTGCAGCACTAGACCTCCTATGGAACATGCCACTCTTTACCGAGTGTCTTTAGCACCAGATTGGAGCGGGCCACTAGTAGCATTCTTGAGAACAAGAACCTTTCCCCAAGATATGACATTGGCTAGACAAAGGAGCTTAGAGCAAGAAGCTTTAGACTATACTCTCATTGGAGATAATTTATACAGACAAGGAAAAGATGGGTATCTTAAATTGTGTGTCCATGAGAGTGAATATCTTAAGATCCTGGAAACTGCTCACCAAGGTGTAGCAGGAGGACATTTTGGATCAGATCGGGTGATCAAGGCAATACTATTTGCAAGTCTTTGGTGGCCAACCCTTCACATGGATGCACATACCTATGTGAAGAGGTGTGATGTTTGTCAACGAACTCAATATCCTATACACAAAGATGAGATTCCATTGGAACCTATGATGGGTGGACGTGCATTCTCTAAGTGGGGGATAGACTTTGTCGGTCCTATTAATCCCCGAGTTAAGGGTTCCCATGTTGAATACATTATTCTGGCCACGGACTATCTAACCAATATAAGTAAAAGCTACAAGGAAGAATGATGCCTAGACGACAGCTAAGTTCTTATTCGAGAATGTGTTCACAAGATACGGATTGCCAATAGAGTTAGTGAGTGATAGAGGCACGCACTTCTTGAATGAATTCATTGAGAACCTTCTCCAAGAATTCTTGGTGATACATAAGAAGTCGGCCCCCTATCATCCACAAGCTAATGGACAGGCTGAGAGCACAAATAAGATTCTATGCAATGTATTGACAAAATTGGTTAATAATAAATTCTTTGATTGGGACAAATAGCTACACCATGTTGTTTGGGCATACAAAATTGCCTATAAAACGGTGCTCCAAGCCACACCCTTTCAGATGGTGTTCGGCCAAAATGTAGTGCTACCATTGGACTTTTTGATACCTACATTGAAAGTCGCACAAGAGCATGATTGGACAAGCCATGAGCTCTCCTCTAGAATCTTTGATCTTGAACGATTAGGTGAAACACGATTGAGGGCTGCAGCAAGAATTTATGCAGCCAAGAAAAGACAAAAAGCATATTTTGATGCACATGTGAAGGATAAGGGCTTGAAAGTATGACACCTAATCTTGGTCTACACTTTGAAGCAACATGCATGGAAATTAAAGAAGATAAGCTATGGACCAATTGTTATCAATAGAATCTAAACAAGTGGAGCACTTCAACTAGTCACTCTAGAAGGCAACATCCTATCGAGTTACATAAGTGGATGCATAGTCAAGTTATATCAAGAACCCCTAATGGAGGAGATGCTAAATCAACTCAACACTACTAGGAAATGCAAGGAAGAAGAAAAATGAATTCGAGAAGAAGCACAGGAAAAAGCTTTAGAATGCATCTGACGAATGAAATTGCGAAGATAAGGTAGAGATCAGCCTATGTGTGATGCTCAAGAATCTCTAAGTTATCACATGGCCATGTGCGAAGCATCAAGTTGATCGACGACCCTTTGTGGCCCTAGAGGTAGGACAAGGAGAGAGTGCAAGGGCTATAAGGGCTTTGATTGACTCATGAGCAGCTACTAGTGCAGTTCGACTTTCTTACTGCCAAGAATTGCAATTGAAGGTCAATCCTATAGAGGCATATCTCATAGGATTGGGAGGTGTGGAAACCCCTTGCATGGGTGAGGTGGAACTTCCCCTCAACATTCAAGACTTTCTAATGGTAGTCAAAGTACTAGTATGTGAAGACGAGGATCTTACCGAACCTCTTGTCTTGGGCCAAGACTAGATCTATGATCATGCAGTCAACCTTAATCTAAGAAGTGGACTTCTTTAGGCTTGGGTGGGCCAAAACCGCATCACGATGGAATTAGAGAATCAAGCACTTAGGCCACTAGAAAAGGCACCAAATCTTGGTCCCTCTAGGAACACACATGAAGATAACGATGCTATTCTTGTCCAAAGTTCTATGGTGCAGAAGATTGTCACTCTTGACGAAGGTGCAGAAGTCAACGAGGAGTTCCCTTCTTTTCCAAAGAGGATTCCAGGTGCACACATTTTTCTCTTGTGCATAGGAAGCCTCTTTTGCTCATGAAAATTACCCTTCTATGTATATTGGAGGCTTGCACATTAGAACACCCTCTTAGGCCCTTTTTTATAATTCTCCAAGATTAAAGCTTGGAACCTTGTACATAAACCTCCTTTTTTGCAAACACATGAGAAAACCCCAAAAAACCCATGTAGAATTTCCATGCCTCTATTTTCTTGGGATTTGGTTGTTAGAAGAGAATATTTGCCAAGATTTCATAAGATAGGGTAGTTAGACACATGCTTCCTTTTTTACTAGTCATAGGAGCACATGGGGAAAAGAGCTTAGCCTATAAATATAGAAGCTCATTTTTTGGGAAAGGAAGCTTTTGGTTCAGCATGAGCTCCATGTGCATATCTTTTAGAAATGAATGGAAGAACTCTTTTACTCTTAGACCATGTGCGATTGTGTATTTGTCTTTGAGTGTGAGAGTGAGGTGCGTGTGCATCCTTGTCTCCCCTTTGTGTGTGATTAGAATGTGTTGCATTTCTTGTATTTTCCATTTGTGGACAAGGATCCTTGATGACCTTCCTCTCCATATTCTCAAGGGTTTGTGGCATAGCTTGGAGCTGATGGCCAATGGCTTGAGCATGATCAAGGGTTGGTTGGATGTAAGGAGAGTCTTTCTTGAGCTTTCCTATTGGTTTCATGCAAGGTGGTGTGGGTCTTGACTCCCCTTGGGTACACTACAACAATCATATACATGTGGATAAATCGATGATGATATCCATAATGGCCCATAAGGGCTTGCTTTTCCTTTAAATTCTTGGGTCTAGATATCTCTAGGATCACCTTGATCTTGTCTTCATTGATAGAAATACCATTCTTAGACACTATGTGTCCAAGTATTTTTCCTTTTCTCACAAAGATGCATCTTAACCCTAATATATGAGCATATCTCTACGAAGATTAAGTACGTAGGTCATCCATATATACTTTCATACTCTTCCTTAGGAATTCCTTAAAAACATGACACATCAATTTTTGGAAAGTGGCTAGGGCATTAGTTAGGCCAAAAGGCATAACCCTAAAAGCATATAGTCCCCATTCAATAGCAAAAGTAGTTTTGTGTTGATCTTCAGTAGTAATGGCTACTTGATTGTAACCTGAAAAACCATCAAGAAAGTTTTACACTTCCTTGCCTACTACTCTTTCTGTTAACAGGATCTTGCTCACACGCACAAAGAGGTTACGAATGCAGAAAACACACAGAAAAATAGAGATGCCAAGAGACGAGACTGAATGCAGTATGGGTGCAATCTCCCCCCATGCACTCTGTTTTGACAGTCCACAAAGTGCATGTACTTATAGGAGTTTTTGATTACGTCAAAAAGAGTGGTTACATGAGAGAGGCTTTGAAAAGCATGTGTGAAAGTAAAAGTTCGTGACTTTTGTAGAAAGACTTTGCTTTTAATATCATAAATTGCAATCTACAATGACCCTTATTCTAACCACTAATTTTCTAACTATTTCTAACAATAGAACCTTCTATGCAGGTTTATTTACAAACTAAATTATAAATCGGACTTATTGATGTCCGCCCTCTCATGCCTTTCACGCCCTCACGAACCTTCAGCTTCTATATCAAAAACACCAAAACACATTAATACATTAATAAATTAACACTCCAACAATGCATTGTTTAACATATTCCATTAACAGCCCCTCAATTGAAAAAGCAACTGACCTCGTTTAATAAATTAAAATAAGCATGGATGTCCAGACACATGTTCCATCACTGAACGAAAATCAACATGTTCCATGTTATAAAAAAAATGCATGGAAATGTTCATGGAGGACTTACATTAATGTGTTTGTGTATGATATGCAAAAACTAAGTGGTCATAATGAGGTGTTAATTGTGTTTTATGTATCCATTGGCATTCCATAATAGAAGTGATTTTTGTACTCAACTAAATATCAATGATATTGAGTACCTATGCGCATAGTAGTGACATCACGATCAATTATTTTCTCAAGAACCAAGATTTTAGATTGTTCTTCAATCAAAGGAGGGTCATCAAGAAGTGGAGTGAGTGGTAAAGTTCCTTTAAATGGTTTAAGTAAACTAATATGAAAAGAGTTATGTATATTCCAATGACATGGTATATCTAATCTAAATGAATTATCATTAAGTTTTTGTATAATGCAAAATGGTCCATAAATAGCATGGTGCAAATTTAATTTTAGATGCTGCAAAATATTAGCTAAAATCTATTTTAGAACCAAAATGTTGAAATAAGGCAACCCAAAAATGATTACAAAATCTAACATCACGATTAGATAACATTACTTTAGAAAATCCATGATGTGGGAAAATGCATTTAATGAATAATTTTGCAGCCTAAGGTGGAGACAAAGTTTTTCTACATGGAATGAAATATGCATATTTACTAAACCTACCAACTATTGTCCAAATCATATCATTATGTGATGAAGTGATGGGAAGACCTGTGATAAAATCCATAGAAATATGTTCCCATGGTTCGTTCGGAATGGGAAGTGGCATTAATAATCCAAACGGTTTACCATGATGACGTTTTACACGCTGACATACAATGCATTGAGAAACGTAATGTGCAATATCTTTTCCATGTGTGGCCAAAAGAAGAAATTTGTACAGGCAGAAATGCTGCTTTGTATTCCTCTATGACCCATGTAAGATGGTTCATGCATTTCTTTGATGACAAAATCTTTAAAAGCTTGAGTTATGCATAATCTTATCTATGTTGAAAATAAAGAAAACCATTATGAAATGTATAATGTTCATTAGATAAAGATGCGCCATTATTGAAGACATGCCATGCATGTGAGAAATACAAATCAGATGCATAAGTGGAAACCATTTCTTGAAAAGAATGTATTTGGATGGCAGAAATATTATGCAAAACAACAGAATGTGAAGGAAATCGACTAAGATCATCAGCTACAACATTAGCTTTACCACGCTGATATTGGATCATGGGTTGCAAATTTTGAATGAATGATGCCCATTTAAGATGGCGATCAGAGATTACGGGCTGATTTAATAAATGCTTAATAGCATCTTGATCGGTTTTGATTAAGACCTCAGAGCCCATAAGATGGTGTTTCCAAATTTGCAAAGCGTGCACAGCTGCTAACAATTCTTTATCATATGTAACATAATTCTTTTCTGAGGGCTTAAGCTTCCTACTCTCAAATGCAATGGGATGATCATTTTGCATTAAAACAACACCTATCCTTGAACCACTAGCATCAGTAACAACATGAAAGGGTTGTGAAAAATCAGGTAATTCTAAAACAGGTGCATGTGAAAGTGCATGTTTGAGTTTTTCAAAGGATTTTTGTTGGGTAAGTCCCCATGCAAATTTTATTTTCTTTTTCAATAACAAGGTAAGGGGAAATGCTAAATAAGAAAATTTTCAAATAAACTTCCTATAAAAACTAGCCAACCCAAGACAAGAATGAACATCATTGACTGATTGTGGTGTAGGCCATTCTACTATAAATTTAATCTTTTTTGGATCCACATGCACACCTTGACTTGAAATAATATGTCCTAGATCTTTTAGCTTACATTGAAAGAAGTAACTCTTTTTAGGATTAGCGTAAAGTGTGTTCTCTCATAGTAAATGAAAAATTGTTTTAAGATGCTTCTCATGCTCACTATCATTCTTACTGTAAACAAGTATATCATCAAAAAATACAAGAACAAAAGCTTGGTAATCAAGAAAGATTTTATTCATCATTCATACAAATGTAGCAGGGGCATTATTAAGTCCAAAGGGCATTATCATAAATTCATAATGGCCTGTTTGAGTTCTAAATGAAGTCTTAAAAATATCACTTTGCATCATATGAATCTGATGGTATCTTGATTTTAGATCAATTTTACTAAAGACACGAGCTCCTCGTAATTTATCTAAAAGATCATCTATTTGAAGAATAGGGTATCTATTCTTTATTGTGATCTTGTTAAGGGATCTATAATCAATGCACGTTCGATAAGTTTTATTCTTCTTCTCTACTAAGAGAACTGGTGCTCCAAATGGGGAAGAACTAGGCCTTATAATTCCTTTCTATAGTATGTCTTTTACTTGGTTTTCTATTTCTTTTTGGTGTAGTGGACCATGTCTACAAGGTGCTTCATGAGGAGGAGAACTACCAGGGACTAAGTCTATGCTATGGTCAAAGGATCCTCGAGATGGTGGTATTAGAGGCATACTCGGACATAAAACAATCCTTATAAGTAGTCATGAAAGGTTTATGTGCATCAGGAAGCGTATGAGTATCATCATTGATGACATTGACAAAGACAATGCATGAATTGAACCCTTTCCAAAATGCAAGTTTTACTTGAGTATGACTAATCAATGGAAATGGTTGGAAATCATGTTGTGCAGACAAAGTAATGATTTGACCTTTAAATTCAAAGTTAAAGGTGTGATTTGTATGGTAGTCAATGTGTGGGTTATAATGATGATGATGAAAAGGCATACCTAGTATAACATCGTAAGATTGCAAAGGCGCAATTAAAAATGTTCGTGAATCAACATATGGACCTATGCTAATCATAACATCTTGCACTTCTCGTGTTACATTGTAACGATTACCTTGAAATGCATCTTTTACTTTATACAAGGAAGGAAACGTTTTTAATTTGAGTTCTTGTACTAATAAATGTGAAATGAATTCATGTGAACTACCATCATCATGTAAAATTTTAACAAGTTTTTTGTTTATAGTACCCTGCATGCAAAGTAGAGAATGAAGAGAGATATCGTTACCCAAGGTACTTAAGTCCTTTTCCAATGATTCCTCTATCCAAAGAGGATGAATTTCTTCATTATGGGACTCCATTTTATGTAATTGAGCTACAGCTAGTTTCATGTTAAGAGGTCGCAATTGGCATTTTGTTTTTCTATGTCCCGCTTTACCACATTTCCAATAGGTGATTCATGATCGCTTCTATTGGGCATCCATTGCTGAAGTTTGTAGGGTAGGTGGTTTGGTAGGTTGGAGAGATGAAGCAACAGGTGCAGTTGAGTAATTGGATCACGATGGATGAGGAAAACTAGGGTAAGATGGGGCATTAAAATTACGTTTCATGGAAATATTTGGTTTAACAAAAAGTGTTCGTTGATGTGGTTGTTGTAGACGGAGTGACTTGGTTATGGACTGGAATTCTTTCTCTGCATCATAGGCGAAGGATATAGCCTCGTTGAGGGTTGTAGGTCATAGGGTGTGAAGCTTAACTTGGATTCACAACCTCCAAACCATCTTCATATTTCAGCTGCAAGCTTTCCTCCAGTACATCTTCAAGCATTCGAACCAATAGTAAATTTTGCTAGAACCGCTATGTGTAGGTAGTAACCGTATCACCCTCCTTCCATGTAAGGGTCATCCATGCACATCGAACATGTAAATGGTATTGAGAAGGAAGAAAAGAATCCTTCACTTCATCTTGGAAAGCCTTCCACGTTGTTGGATGCTCGGTACTGTGCCGTAGGACATTCCACTAGAGTTAAGCTTTTCTTACTAAATAGTTAGTTGCAAATTTGACTTTTTCACTTTCAACATATGTTTCATCAGTATAAAAATCATCAAACTATGGCAGCCATGAAAGGATTAAAGGGCCATCCCTACGGCCATCAAACCATAAAAACTAGTAATTCTTAACGGCAATCTTGGAATGTGTGCCATCCGATTGAGCAGAGACAATAGCTTTGACCACCCTCGTAAGGTTTTCTTCATCAGTTTGCATCTCGTCGAGTATTTTGTCACATTGTCGGATCTCGTTCTGAGCACCTTGTAGTTCGTGCCACAAGAGCTCAAGTTGTTGCTCGAGTGTTACATCCGATAGAGGTGACTCACCGAAATCCTCCATGTTGTTCATAGGGTCCATGAGGATGTAGAGAACAAAACCTTCTTGCTAGATATGTAAAACAAATTTTTGAGATTGTTTGAGTTAAAATGTAAAAGGAAGGGTTGTTCTTGGGAATTGAAAAAGTAAGAAAGAGATGAAAGTTGTGTTAAATATAAGAAAAGAGAAGTAGAGTGACAACACAAAGAGATAGTGTCTTGGTAAAACACTTCCCTTGTGTGGGTGAGGTTTTGGGTTCAAATCCTCCCACCTTGGTGAATATAAAACTCCTTATTGCCACTCATAAATTAAAATTGGTTCGTGCATAGCCAACGGTTGCCAACGCTCACCAAGGGAGCCTTGGGTGCCAAAGATGCCAAAGTAATGCCTTAGTTATGCCTAAGTTTTATGCCTTAATCGACACCTTGGAGTAAGCCGAAGGAGTAAATATAGGTGTAAACATAGGTTCTGATTCTAGAACTGGAACAAAAACAAAAACCTGAAACTGAAAGTAAAACCAAAAATGGAAACGGAATCGGAATCGGAATCGGAATCTGAATCCGAATCGGGTTGCAAATAGAGAATAGCAAAGCCAAGAGACGAGACCAAACGCAGTATTGGGTGCAATCTCCCCCCATGCACTCTGTAAATGTAGGTGTAAATGTAGGTTCTGATTCTAGAACTGGAACAAAAACAAAAACCTGAAACTGAAAGTAAAACCAAAAATGGAAACGGAATCGGAATCGGAATCGGAATCTGAATCCGAATCGGGTTGCAAATAGAGAATAGCAAAGCCAAGAGACGAGACCAAACGCAGTATTGGGTGCAATCTCCCCCCATGCACTCTGTTTCGACAGTCCACAGATTGCATGTATTTATAGGAATTTTTAATTACATCAAAAATAGTGGTTACATGAGAGCGGCTTTGAAAAGCATGCATGAAAGTAAAAGTTGGTGACTTTTGTAGAAAGCCTTTGCTTTTAATATCATAAATTGCGGTCTACAATGACCCTTATTCCACTACTTTTCTAACTATTTCTAAGAATAGAACCTTCTACGCGGGTTTATTTACAATTTAAATTATAAATCGGATTTATTGATGTCTGCCCTAAAGTCAGATTATTGATGTCCACCCTTTCATGCCTTTCACGCCCTCACGAACATTCAGCTGCAATATCAAAAACACCAAAACACATTAATACATTAATAAATTAACACTCCAACAATGCATTGTTCAACATATTCCATAAGTTATAACACTTTCCAAGAGATGATCGATGATGGGAAATGGGCAAATATCTATGATGGTGGTAGCATTAAATTTCTTCAAGTTAATACAAGCCCTAAGTTTTCCATTCTTCTTGGGTAATACCACTAATGGAGAGATCCATTTTCTATGCTCAATATCGTATATGAATCCCACTACTAACAATTTGTCTACCTCCTCTTTAATCTTACCTAAATAGACATCATTATAAGTGTATGGTCTTTAGTTATAAAGCCTTTTCCTCAAGATTCATAGGAATCCGATGAGAACAAATATTTTGCTATAATCGTTTTAAATCCTTATATGTCCATGTGAAGGTATCATGATAATCCCTTAGTAGATCCACTAATTTGTGTTCTTTCTATATAGAAACATCTTTACCAATGAATGTGCATCTATCGTCATCATTTTCTTCGGTCACTATGCTTTTGTTTGTTTGTTGTTTGTTGTTTGTTGTCATATGTTGCTCCTTATGTCTTTCGTTTAGGCACTTGAATAGCAATCTTTTGCTCTTCCACTTCATATCTCTTGAAGTGTTTAGGAACTTCAAAATAATCCTTTTATTGGTCTTCTTCCTCCTTCTCATCATTCTCCTTACTAGGGTTTTCTGGATATTCTTCTATGGAGAAGATGTTTCAATTTTCTTCCTCGTCATTTATTCCAATTTCCTTGAATTATTGTTTCGCAAAGTCAAACTCAGGTTTCATTATTATGCTTTCATAGTCATCATCCTCCTCATTCTCATCTTCCTTGATCATTACCATGAATAGGCTTAGGTCATATCCTTCTTCATCCACACACTCCATCATGGTAACTACTTCTGCATTCATACAAATGTCTAAGGTTGCTAATATCTCCATCTAGCCATGGGCTTCAAATGCTTCATTAGGAGATATTTGAGGCATGTAGGTTGGATATTCTATGAGTCATTCTCCTTCTTGCCTTGGCTTCCAACATTGGAGCTTCTTTTCTTCTCTTTAAACAACTTTGAAAATCCATAGTTGAGTTACGAGTATCCTTGTTCATCCAAGATTGATCACTAGATCTCACACTATGGATGGACATGTCATCTTCCTCTTTATGGATGGGATTCCATTGAAGAGTATGTGAGAAATTTTGGAGATTTATCTTGGTTGTGTGCCTTGGTGTTGAAGGTATAAGGCATCCTTTCCCCAATCTTGAACTACTTTCAATCTCCACATGAATATTCTTCCTAAGATCACAGAGTGTTTGTCCTTTAGAGCAACAAGATTAAAAGAAATTGGGTGCCCCATGAGGGGGATGAAAGGTTTATTGACCTTGTTTGTAACATTTTATAGCAAGTTTTAAGCAACCCCTGCTTCATGGGATTTGGGGGGTCCCATTGGTGCTAAGCCCATTCACATGTACAATTGTTCTTTCTATTAATTAAAGTCTGGAGAGTAGGTTGTTGACAAACTTCCTTTCAAAAAAACAAATCATTTCATAATTGCTTGCCTTTCAAATTGATATATGGATAAGGTATACAATACTCTATAAGCAGTCAAGATCTCACTTTCTAGGAGTCCTAAGGGGTGTTGTACATGACCATCTTCTAATTGCAATTTCATTCTAGTAGGTCTAAAGGTCGATTTTCCCCATTTTTCCCAGATTCCTTTGGTAGAAATTCCTACTCCTATAATTGTGTCTACTATGTCTTTCATCATGTATCCTCTGAATGTGATGGAAGATGTGTTTCCTTCATCACCTTCACTAAAATCTCCTACTTTATCTATAGGGATTTTCATTATAGTGGTTTCTTCATTGACTTTCTCCTTTTTTGAGTTACATTGATCCTTAATGTTATGTGGTTAACGTATTCCACAATTGGGGGCTTGACTTGCAAAATTTCCTTTAGGCTTAAAGAACAATGGATTTTAGCCTTTTTCAACTCTTTCAGATTTTTGACACTTCCTCAGAGGTTCTCTTCTCCTTGTATCTTAATGTGGGGGCATGGAAGAAATCTAACTTCTGTTCATATTCCCCCATGTAGTTTGGAAGTGTGGTTATACTAATGGCTTCTTCTGTCTCAAGGTCTTGATCAGACAAATTTCCCATTTCTATCTATCTCAATCATCAGCTAGTTCATAAAAGCATCTTATTCAATGAAAGGAGAAATCTCTCCTTCGGTCTTCTACCATCTTTGTTCTTGGAATTTGGCCCACAAGTCTTGTGGCCAAGTTGCTTCTACCTCAAGAATCAAGGACTCAATTTGCATGGTTTCTAATCCTAATTCCTCTTCAACCACTTTGGGTGATTCATGTTCCATATGTTTTAAGCAAAAAATTTCTAGGCTTTCCTAGAATTTCTTCTGTGGAACCCTTGTTTCCAGACTCGTTAGAATCAATTTTTCTAGCATAGTCTAAGTGATCTCAACGAGTTTCTTACATAACCTCAATCTTTCCTTCTCTAGAACTCCGCTAGGGTAAAATCGATCATGTTGTCTATATTCGGTCCTACTTCTACTCTAGATTGATAAGCTTTCAGCATCATTTGTAACTCTCCAGGCATAGAATCTGTGAGTATTCATGTGTTTCTTCCTTCTTTACCACATAATCTTCTTGTTTAGCTTGGCTTACTTGTGTAGAGTCTTTTATTTCTATGGAATCTTTCTTTTCTTAGCTAATTTCTTCATCAATTTTCTTTTGATCTTTTCTCTTCTAGTCTTCCATTTTTGCACTTTTCTCTTCTTAGAGATTTTTGACAATTCTTTTGAATCTTCCACCTCTCTCTTTTTTCTTATGGGATTTTAGAATTGTTGTCATTAAGGGTTTCTATTATTTCCTTGGCTTGAGATCTTGTTATAGCCTTCAGTGGTACCATGTATTCCTTGTCACTAACTAGATGACTCAATTACTTCAATCCCCTTGAATGGAACTCAAAAAAAAGACCATGATATTTGGTATTAGAGTGGGTGTAGAACTAGATGCACAAACTTGCTAGTTGTAGGGATTGAATCCTTGTCAGGTTCATCAAGACCGCATGAGCTATCCAACACTCCATACACACTTGGTGATAGGTAATGTTATTTATTTGTTGAATATGAGAAGGTTGGTGCATGCGACCTTCTGCCATGAACTATGTAAGGAGGAGAGATGGATACCTTTCTCTCCCTCCCTCAAGACATGTTGGGTAGTTGCCCAAATGGCAAGAAGTAGTTTTAATTGTAGAAACATAAAATTTAGGAGCATCCTGAGTGTTCTTTTTCCCAGTAATCGGAGTATGCATCCACAAAAGCTATCAGAAATGTGTCAACAAAAGATGTTGGAGAGAAAGGAGGTGGGAGAAGCATCTTAATCATGTGTAAAATGCATAATATATTAGGGTATGTGGAGATGAAATGAACTACCTATGTACAAGTACTATTATTTCAATTTTGAAAAGATCCAACTCTCTAAGAAGGGCAAGGAAGGGTTTGAGCATCAAACCCTTTGGGGGAAATCATGTGTATGGAGATTATGAGATATATAATCTCATCTAGAGTCAAGGATTCCCTCAAAATGCAAGAAAACGTAGGCTTTAGGCATCTCTACAATAGTCCTTTTGCATTATTTTTACATAAATTTCAGGTGCTATTTTGATAAGTAGCCATTTTGGGAAAGGGAAATGAAGTGGCATTTTCCATAGATTGATGAGAATAACTCATACATATATTATAGTGTATGGACTTCCACATGGAATCAAGAAATCCAAAAATTATCTCAGTATGATGGGAGTTTGAAGCTCCACAAGACCCCCTTCCATCATTATTTGAGAAAAATTTTCAACACCTAGATTTAATAAAATCCCATTTTGGAGGAGGGAAAAATGACAGCATGGGGGCTTCAGAGAGCCATGGTGGGAGGAGCAGCGCCTGGACCTGAGACTAAAAAATAGAACGAAAGAGAGCCAGGAAGAGATAAGGCTCGAGATACGCACGAATATAAAAATAGATTGTGTGCCTTACTTTCTCATTCAACACATGTTTTCTTATACAAAAGTAGAGGGCCTTATGGCCAATCAAACAAGAGATAAGGAGAGGATAAGATTACTCTCTTACATGGAGAGGGTTCACACACAAACTACAATAAGCTCATAGCCAACAATCCCCCCCTTGAGCTGATTGTACATAGCTCTTATAGGGACTATCCTTTCCTCACAACTAGGCTAGGGTGGTACAAATATGATTCCTTCCCATGTACAAAGAAGGTGGGACAATGTTTATATCCTTCCTTCAACAAACTCATGGGTGGTACAAATCCTTCCCTATAAATATGAGGATGGTACAAAGGGGATGTTTTACAACACATAATCATAGACAAAATTGACTTGAGCATCTTCTTCATTTGTCTCCTCTGCTATGTTGACATTGCTTCGATTTTTGTTGAAAGCTCCTTTGTTGTTGTTGATGTTGTTGTTGATGTTGTTGTTGCGTAGACAACAATGCTTTGTAGCATGGTTGGTTTTACCACATATTTTGCAAGGGTTGACTTGATAACAATCCTTCGACAAATGATTGGTGCGATTACAATGAATGCATTTTGTAGCTCTTACAACCAAGGCATTTGTTATGAATTCATCATGTGTTGTCAACTTATTTTCATGTTGCTGTAGAGAATTAATGACATCCTCTAGCCTAGGGATAGGGTCCTTTTCTTTAAGAACAGTTACAATTTGCCCAAACTTATCATCGGCCACAGCTTTGAGTAGAATGGCTACTTGATCCTCATTTTCAATAGGGCATTGCACATATGCTAATTGGGTACATATACTCTTGTATTAGTCCATGCTACAAACACGTGTAGCAACCGTTAGAAACATCATGACGGGCGACATCCTGCACACAGCAAACTTTAGATCTACAGGCACCGTTGGGGCAAAAAGTAAACACGCAGTGACCTTGAGTTGTTTCTAAGGTCGTGAATATGATGCCATGTGAAGCAAAATAGACGACTACTACATAATCTTGTGTGAATGTCGATCGAAGATCCTGCAACACAAAAAGGTTGCAAATTTAAAGCAGAGTGGCTTCACAAATGTTGACAAGTTGCGCTACATAAATCTCTCTCTTCGCATATTAATCCTTATGATCCTCTAAAATTGACATGCGACCTGCTGGAAATTGAATCACTGCTTCCCCTCTCTTCCCAAATGCGCAATCGGTTCTTTCTCAGGTAGAGCTAGATCAGCATCAGAGTAGCACAAAGGCTATGAGACAATGATGCTATGATTGCAAAAAAACACTGATGCCCAGGGACTTCCATGTTCACTTCAGCAAACAAGAGAGCATTTCTGGTGTCCGCTCTATAGGTTGCCGAAGTAGCAATACCTTGAGATGCACTTTTAGCACAATGCTAGCTCCTACGTCGGGAAGACATCCATTTCATGTTGAAAATAGTTTTAATTGCTTACTTTCCCTCTGCGTACAATGCAGACATAGGGAGAAAGTGCTCGAGCTTAAAAGAAAACTCCATCATAAGGCGAATGTAGAAGTCCAAGAATAATACCGATTAAAGTAACGAAGGTTATCTTTTGAAAGGGAAGCACTAATCCCTGGAGTTGGCTCGCTAAGAAGACAATGAATCTTTCATGATGCATCACGAAAGGTGTTCACTGCACATAGATTGCTCTGATACCACATGACAGCATGGGGGCTTCAGAGAGCCATGGTGTGAGGAGCAGCTCCTGGACCTGAGACTGAAAAATAGAACGAAAGAGAGCCAGGAAGAGATAAGACTCGAGATACGTACGAATATAAAAATAGAGTGTGTGCCTTACTTTCTCATTCAACGCATGTTTTCTTATACAAAAGTAGAGGGCCTTATGGCCAATCAAACAAGAGATAAGGAGAGGATAAGATTACTCTCTTACATGGAGAGGGTTCACACACAAACTACAATAAGCTCATAGCCAACAAAAAAGGGGTGCATTAGGTATGGATGGATGGGAAAATATACATATATTAAGAGCATGGCTTATGGACTTAACTATAGAATCATTCGATTCATGAAAAGAATAAGTTGAGGAGGAATTTCACTTTATCAAAAACCCCCTTTCCGTGCCTCTCGGAAAGAATTCAGGTGTTAATTTTACCCAGATTCCACTTTGGGGATCAAGCAAAGAGATCATTTAAGAGGCTTGCAATGGATTTTTACATCCATACATGAATTATGGTATATATATTACCATTGGGAATTAGAAAATCCAAGAAATATCCACATTAAGATGTATTAGAAGCTTGTTGAAATCTCCCATCTAACGTTTTACAAGAAAGTAGAAATCTTGGTTTATGCCTCTTTTGGAGAGAAAATTATCATGCAGAAGGGAGAATTTGGAAAGATGAAAATAGGCCCAAGCATCTTCATATATTAGTCTCTGAGGTTATGGAGAGAATTTTAGGATTTTCTTGAGGAAAGAATGCTTCTAGGTACTTCAAAAATCATATTTTCACACTTTTTCCAGCCCCATATCTTGGGCTAGAAAACTCCAAATTGGCTATGGCTCGTTGCAAAGAAGCACGATCTACTTTCATGTTAGGAAAAGAAATTTTGGAAATTTTGTATTTTTCCAGCTTCGAGAAGGTTTGCAAAATTTGAACAGTTTTCAATAACTACATTCGGGGAGCCATATCTTGCAAACCGGGAAGGAGATTGAAGAAATTTCACTTCAAGACACTTGAATATTATGCATATTGTATTTTATGATTATTTTTCAAGCTGTAAAAATGTTTTTCCAAGTCCAAAGAGGGATTATATATGTGTTTTTTGGGTAAATTTGCATTATTTTTGTAATCATTTGACCATACTTGATGTTTTGGGAAGTTATCCGATGTCTTTGGAAACTTCAAATTTTATGTTAGGACCTAAGGAAGAAAATGCAGAGGTCTTGAAGCTTGTCGAAAAGGATTGGATGCATGTAGTTCCAATATCAAACCATTCAAGGATGTATAGTTTATGTTTTGAGGCATTTTACATTATGTTTTGGCATGTTTTGTATGTATGTGCATGAATTGGAACGCATACATCAAAGTTTATCATTGTTTTAATTCTAAAAGTATGGATCAACTTTCTAGATGTACATTTTTTATGGTTTGCAGGACAGATATTTGCAGGAAGCACAAGATTATGCAACAAAGAGGTTGTTGCTAGCATTTTATGTTTTTGTAGGTTCTGGAGTTCATATTTGAGTATATGGCATGTATACCATGGGCTTGCCAAGCCCTATGTTAAAGTGAATGGGTTGTGTGTCATTGGCCTGCAAGACCTTATACTTGAGTTTATGGTTAAAATTTTTTGGAATTCCAATTTCTTGGGAAAATGCTATTGAAATTTTTCCCACCTCATGGCGTTATATATGCACTTACCTTTAGGTAAGAATGTTATGGCATGGTAACATGCCTTCTCTACAAACATCAATAAAGTGTAAGCATGCTTGTAAGCATGTACTTCATGGAATTATCACCATCAAAGTGTCATACGTAAGTCAACTTCATCATTAATAGGATCCCTACACATAATCCTTATGGATGTAAACCATAGGATTGCTAAGGGGAAGGAGATATACCTTCACCTCTGGGAATGTGCACAAGCAATCTTATAGGTTTTAAGAAGTTGCATAGAGGCACGAGAGATACATTTATGATTTTTTCCAATGTATCAAAGGTTTAGTTACCTTCAAAAGAGTCTCATGGTGTCATTAGGACACTATGGGGCATCATGAGGAATACCCAAAGAGTGACTAGTTTCACTCATGTGAATCACTTGAGTAAGTAGTGAAGTATTTCTACCACACTACTAAACAGTTAGATGGGATCACAATGATGGGTTTCATGAGAGAGCATCTATGGGTGCTTATGTGATTTGAGTGATGGTTAGAAAGGCCACAGGCATGGAACTAGCTCTATGACGTAGAGCATAGATCCCTCAATCAGGAATAATTGGGGTAACCCAATGCACATATGTATGTTGGGATCTAGAGAGGTACTTAGACTTGGTCTTGATACTAGGAACAAGGATATCCATTGTCACATGTTGACTACAAACAAACTATGATAGTTCAAGGATATGGGATTCATTAAAGTTCACATACATATTCAATTATATATATATGGAATATATAATGCACAAGTTCTCTCTTTTGGCCCTCTCAAACTGCTTTGTAGGTAGCCTAGGCCCTTGTGATCTTTGTTTTTTTATGAAAATTTTGTTTTTCCCCAATGCAACTTCTTCTTGGACTTAATCGTACTAAGAGGTTTGAGGGGCTGATCCATCTCCATAGGAGTTTATTGAGGACAGTTATGGTCCTCATAGATCTGGGCATACTTGGTCACCTCCTCAAACGTCTTAGGTGCATTTCTTCTTACCTCTCTCTTGACGGTTTTATCTAAGTCTCTAACAAACCCTCTAATTTTTTGAAAATCATCTGAGCCTTTAAGTTTCAAAATGATCTCCCTATAGTGGGATATGTAGACTGTCAAAGGCCTACCTCTCTAGGTGATCCTATCCCACTCATCCCAGTTCCTCTCCACCTCATTCTCAAGAAGAAACTCTTTTAGGAAAAGAGTTTCAAACTGAGCCCAATTTGTAGGGATAGAGTTTGCCCCCTTGAGACTCCTCCACCACTTATAAGCACGCGGGCCAAGCGAGAGACTTGCCTCTAGCACACGATACTTTGGTGGGGTCCCCTTCAATTGATGCAAATCATACCACTTTTGTAAAAAAAGTGTAGATCCTTGTTTCTATCTCGGTCATCCCCCATAAAGGTAGGTGGCTTCAAGTCTTTCAAGAGGGGAGCTTCCCTAGAGCTCTCTCCTTTGTGCTTACTAAGAAAATAAGAATCCTTCCTAGTCATCTCTAGAGGAAGACTAGGAGTCTCTCTTTCCTTCCTAGTTAGGAAAGAGGTGACATATGTCTCAAGTGAGATCATTTCAAACTTAAGTTGCTCAATGAGAGATGTCATGCACATATGTCTCTCTCTAACCTAAGGGTTTGTTCCTTTAAGTCTGCAAATTTCTCATGAGTAATAAACTCATCTAAAAGCTCTTCATAGCTATACTCTTCTTATTGAGGTTGTTTTCCCTCTTTTTCTTGATCAATTTCTACCTCTTCCATCCTAAAGTCAGTATCGTCTAGTTGTTCTTTAGGTGGAGAAGAGTGTTCTACTATTTGTTTCCCTTTAGAATCCATGTTTCACTCCCCCTGTTTACTAACTAGAGTATGTGAAAAGAATGGAAGTAAACTTTAAATATGCAAGAATAAGAGAAAAATAACACTAGAGCACTTGCCTGGTATAAAATGAAGTTGCGGAAGCAAAATCCAAGCAATCTTTGAAGCATGAAGGTGCTGATCTTGAATCCTCGCAAGGCCCAAATGAAAATTCAAAATGTCAAGTTGCCCTGAGGAGGTTCTAATCATCAAAAACCAACAAGAACGATGCCAAAATCATGTAGCAAAAGCCCCAAATGGGCAAATTGAGTCAAACTAAAGCACTTTTGAACTTTGACGGTCCTCATCCGTCCAAAATATGTAATCCAACACATGTACTTCAAAAATATGAAGCTATTCAAAGTGAAAAAAGTTGATTTGGATGCCAAATGACAAAAAACTAGGCTTGGAAGTGGCTGCCTAGTTTCTGCTGAAGTGTTGTAGAGGGAATTTTTGTTGACCAAATCTTCTACAAATCAATCAGCATTCAGCGTAGATCGAAGCTTACAAGGTAACTTTGTAACATAAAAAAGATTTTTGAAATCAGATGTTGTATCACTAAGCTACGGTGTGGAGAAGATGGGTATGTCAAGGATAGAATGTGGAAAGGCAAATCTTCATGAAGTAGTGACTTTGGGAGCTCAAAACTGAGAACTCGAAGCCTTTCTAAATATGCTAATGACCCATATCCCAAGTCCATAGCCCATAATACATGTTTGCATAATTATTTTCCCAAGGTCTTGATCCAAAGAGTGGATTTTCCCCCTCCAAACTTGAGAGAGACTCAAGAGAAAAAAAAACTTCCATTTTACCTCCTTGTGACCATTTGAAGCAGTTCGACGTGGAGCAGTAGGAGTTCTCTTAATCCCACATATGAGAGTGCAGAGACTTTTTCTGGCTATATAAAAGGGAGCAAAAGCTAACTTGCTTCACCCAAGAGGAGGGGAAGAGGAAAGGAGCTCCCTTCATGAGCTATGGTGCCTAGCAGACCTCCATGTGTGCGGGTGACTCCGTCTGTACCTAGTGTCAGGCACCTTCATGGGCTTGTTGGCTATTATCCTGTGTAATGATTGGTGGCTTTGATACCAATGCTAGACTCCAATGATCCCCCTCACTTTTGAGGGTCACTCCACACAGACTCCAATAGAGCTTAAGTGTAGTCGCAAGCTAAATTCTAAGAAGAAGGACATGGAGCTCGAGATGTCTCTCCACCCAGTCGAGTGAAGCCTCTTATATATTCTTTCTCTCTCTCATAGCCTCTCTCATGAGTGCCACTTGGCACTCATGTGAGTATCCTACTCTAGATGTCTAAGAGGTGGTTCACACCTCTTTCTCAAATCTAATGAAGGACACTCCATGTTACATATGAGATTAGAGAGAGAGAGAGAGTTTCACTTTTTCATTTTGGTTTTCTAGATAGAAGTGGCACTCTTCTATCAAAGACAAGATGGAGGTTAGTTAATCATGATGGTTAGATTGAGTCCCACCTGTAGACTCTAGAGAGAAGCAGTTATGTTTATTTCCAATGATGGTCCTTAAGTAGATGAGATGATCTAGTTATTGATATTAGTTAAATTGGGAATAGAATTATGAATCCTCTCTTTAGGGTTTCTACAAGATAGGGATAGATCTAACCTATTGGGGTACCAAACTCTTAGTTTGGTGTTACTTCATAAGGATGATGTGTGAACATGCATTAGGAGGATGGGTACTTATGGATTATCTGAATCTCCAAGGGATTGCTTTTTTCATTCATATGGCAAACTATTGGGAAGAGAAATATTAGAGCTTACACTAGTGCCAATAGATGCTCTTCCAATAGAACTAAGTCCAAAGGAAATGGATGGCAAACCAAAGACTTTTTGGTCAATGGAATGTAGAGACTTCATTTGACTACCAAGGAAGTCTTATATATGAGCTAGTTGATGGATTTGCATAGCTCACAAGGTAGTTTACATTGTTTTAGAACTACTACTTGTTGAGTACACTTAAGGTTAGTCAAACCCAGAGTTGCATGAGGTAAAATCTATCATTTATTCCTAGATGGGGTTGGATTCACTTTTTATGGGCTTTGTTCTATATTTTAGAGGATTCTATGGTTTATTATCCCCATTATGGTATGGTCAAGCCTATATCTTGGCACTTTACACTTGCTTTTCATAATATTACTCTATAGAGGATACATCATATGAACTTAGGTCATTCTGATGATGATTATATGTCACGGGGGTGATAGTTTAGAAGTTGAGTGTATATGGGAGATATAGGCACCACTCAAATGGTTTCACCAAAAAGATGTTCTCCTAAGAGGCTTCTTAAGGTGAAGGATGTGGGGAAACAATACACATAAAGATGACCATGCATATAGAGTACATGGGGTTCGGGGGAGTCCGAGCACTTTCTTCTACCATTACAGACACTTTTTTACATTTTTGAGGATGGAAAGGCTTTTCAAGGGGAAGGAAATGTCATATCATGGGTGTTGCATGGGAACACCTCTAAGATGAGGTGGCATGTTTTCTCACATGGCATCATATAGATGCATATTACATAGGATAGAGTAATAAAAGAGAGAGTCTCTCATTGAGGAGGGACTCATTAGATAGAACAACTTGAACATGGTTGGGTGGTGAACAAATATGCACTCTCTGTGTGTGTTCCGAATGCTCATGAACTTGACCATGGAGCAACCCAAGGAGCTGTCATGAATGGAACTCAAAAAGAAGACTATGATACATCTATAACATGGTCCTTTTGGAGCAAGTGGTTTTATAGATTGTCTCACTAAAGCTTGAGCTCTAGGTGCAGTATACATCACATTGGCATATTCTGGTCCATAGGAATCTCATAGCCATCATATTCATAGTATTGTTGTTCATAGGTAGGATCAGATTATATGGGGTTGTGTTCATAGATATAGTAATCACCATATGTTGGTATTTTTAGTGCTCATCAATGGGGTGACAAATACTAACAATATTCCTAAGTTCTCTTCTAGTTGTGCATACTTTACTTGTACTACATTATGAGGGTGGGGTGGTTTCTATCCTAACACTAGTTGAGGTTGAGTGTGTCCTTGATAGTCGTATGATCATTCAACCATTGGATGTCCTTGATATGGAGCATATCTTTGAGCCTTCATAGCTTGATCTCTAGGTGTACATCCATATGGCCTATATTTTTGAAGTTGAGGTTGCCTAGGGTGTCTATTGTAAGGACAATTCTCAGTGTTATGATCAGTTTATTTTTTATCTATGCCGCAATATAATCTCGATCCCTACATGGGTGATCTTCCATAAGGATATTGTTGTGGTTGAATTGGTCCTCCTCTTGCACATGCATGAGATAGATGATCACCTCCACAATGAATACATCTTATCAACATTGACATCCTCATAGAGCTTGAGCCTGATATGGTTTTGTCCCCTCTTGATTTGGTACTCCAAGCTTTTTAAAAACCAATTCATCCAATTCTTCCACATTTTTGGATTGAGTAGATACACTACTAGATGCATCTTCTCATAGATGGAGTATGAGGAATCTTTAAGCCACTAGTCAAATTGTCTTCCAAATCTATGCATTCCTTAAGACACACATCCAAGGTGTCATTTCATGTACACTAACACTCTCAATCCTCCATTAGTTAATCCATCCAAAACTAGTGAGATCATTTTTTGTTGAGTAGGCCTTTTTGTTGCTAGACATCGGTCAACATATTGTTTAAATCTTCTGGCTTCTAGCCTCATAGGCTCGTTGTTAGCTTGATAGAAGCTATGAATTAAAGAAGAAGTATTGTGATTAATTCCTCTCTTTGCAAAATCACCAATGAACTCATTTAATAATTGCTCAATGTTAGCAAATCCATCGGATTCTAATGGTTGAAACCATATCAAAGATGTTCCAAGCAATGTGAGTCCAAAAGCTTCATCTTGAACAAAGAATCCATCTACCTACTCGGCATGCAATACTTGTTGAAATTCATCCTTGTGATTGTAGGGATCTCCTAAACCATCGTAGTGATTCTTCATGCACTTGGAAACTTGAGAATTTCTTAGCTTTCTACCCACATCTAGTGCTCGAGAAATAAGTTGAACTACTTGATGCACACCTAATCCTCGTCCTTGTGGAGGTATTTAAGGAAAGGGTGGTATGTTCATCATCTCACCTTCCTATATTGGAAGGGTTTCTAGGTTCTTCAATATCCCCAATATCACTAATTCTCTCCGGTTGGTTTGTTATTAGGTATAAATTGCCTTGTTTATCCACATGGAATCCTCCCTTGAATTTTACTATTGTTCTTTGGATGCCTTCAGCTGTTTTTGAGTCTCTTATTCTAGCAATAGATCTATTAAGTTTAACTAGGTATATAGAAACTTCATGCAGATTAGTAGAAACCAACTACAAAGAATTTATATACTCCCCTTCTATTAAGAATAGGACTTCAATTGAGAAAATAGAGTTGTGCATGCCTTATGATGTCATCATTATCTCACTCTCTAAATCACTAGATGTTTTTGAATAAGTGGAGTGCATCCCTGAGACACATCTTGATCTCAGGTTCATTCACAACTTAAGTTTCTTCTCAGACTTCCTAGGCTTAGGTTCTTAGCATCTTCACATTTTGAATATCGAAAGTGTTGGGTTTTGGTTGTGGGTGGGATTTATGCTTAAATTCTTCAAAGTATCGTTTTTTGTCCAAATGTGACTTATCCCAAAAAATCATGATACATGACACTTAAGCCTTTGACGATACAGGATACACCACTCCATGATATGATACATAATAAAGGTGTCGATCCACTTTTATTTGACTTATCAGTCATACCTAAAAACCCATACGGATGACCCACTACTTGAGTTTAATGTTTTTTCCAAGTCCATATCTACAGACATTTGAAGATGCCTTCTTCACTAGATTTTTTGAAGTGGACTCAGAGATTTTTTGAAGATGTCATCCAATCTCAATGCACAGCTAGTAGCTTATGAACTAGACTTCTATGCTGACAACAAACAAGTCCCCAATTCTGGTGTGAAACTCAGGCAATGGCAACAAATTCATGATAAAAGAATCCAACATGATCAATTCCAAGGAATAGAAAGCATATCAGGCCTCCTCAAGTTGCCAACAAAAGCTTCTCAAGGATGACAAAGTTCAAGAAGACGGACGTGTGGATGGAGAATCAAGTAAACAAAAGAGATGGAGAAGATGAAAGAACAAATTCACGACTCATCAAATTTGAGCAATGACACCCTCTGCCCAAAGCCTTGGAGTGGCACACATCAAGCTAAGGAGAAGATATAGGAAGAAGAGATGCTAGGCCAAAAGAGATACATATCACATCACTGAACTCATGAAAACCTTATAAATGCATGAGAGGAGTCCTCTAGATATATTCCCTCAAGAATGTAATGACAACCTTGTACAATAGTAGCTCTTTAGTAATTTCTAGGAAAATTCAAGTCACTTGTGTGAAAGGACCAAATCTAGGTCACTTGTATATAATTCACTTGGTGACACATTGGTAAATACATTTTGCCAGTCTTTTCTACCCCTTCTCTAACTTTTGTCATTGTTATCTCATATGTGTGAAGCCTACAGAGTCATTAGGGGTAAGTAGGTAATCCTTGGTTTTTTGGATTTAACTTAGTGCAAAAAAGTTTGATCAAGGCCAAGCTACTTCTAGTAGATGTGTCTTTCAAAAATAACCCTATATTGACATATTTGTTGGAGGATAAGCCTTCCTATGTGCACAATGAAACCCAATGAGCCCTCCTAGGATCCTAATTTTTTTCAGACATAGGCTCTGTGTTTTCTAAGTTTCTCTGAGTACATGTAGACAATGGAAATGAAACTTTTCAAAATAGAACTAAACTTAGAGATCATTTTAATGAGAGTAAAATCACTCCATTTGGATACTCGATGATGCCTCAACCAGCTATAACAAAAGAAATAACTTGATTTCTTCATAGAGTATTAACTAACTACACAAACACTATTCTAGACATTTCTCTACACTTGCGTAGGCACTGATCATGAGAAGTATACCAATTAAAGTAAAACTTATATGTTTTCCAAAAAAAACATCATCACAACTGGATTCGGATGAAGGAAAAACAACAATTACAAGATCAGGGGGTGTGCGATGATAATCGAGAGAGATAAAGTATGTAAAATTGAAATTTTTGCAAAATATGTAGAGAATAGCTAGTAGGGGGTGTGCTTAAGCAAGGGGGAAGCTTGGACAGGTATTTCCATGACTCTAAGTCATAATACAACTCATTAGAGGTTTTAAAGATCACATACAAACCTCTTTAACCAATCCAAAGCATATACATGTCAAAAAGTGAGGTCCAATCACATCAAGAGGTGACCTAAATCTTCTCTAAATAACTTCTTTCCATTATAGACATGATTTGATGCCTCCAACTTGTGGAAATCATCCTACTTTGATTGTGGATGATGTGGAAGGTTCAATTTGGGCATGTTCCCACACTCTTGAGCTTGAAATACAAAACTTTCAACAATATTTGGGTATTGGAGCTCAGAGAAATTACCGATTGTGTCTACTACTGCACCAAATATCACAACACACAAATGCATGTAGAAAGTGTTGTGTGAGGTAGAAAATTACATTTACATGCACAAATTGACCTATTCATGCATCAACCATGACTAGATCATATTCTTCTATGTGCTTGATTGGGTGCTACTCTCGGTTTGATAGTTTAATGTGTGTATATCAAATCACCACAATGTGCACTTTAACACTAGATAGCTAGCCTCCCTTGGATATGTGAGAGCTAGCTAACCTCCCTTGACACTAGTGCATGGGCCTTGCAAGTCGGAGACACCCTAATTGATTCACTTTCCAACCATGATGGGTAGTCAATGCAATCACAAAACAAATGGTAGTCATGCACGAAGTAGGTGCAAAAGTCTCCTCATAATCAATGCTATAGTTTTGCGCATAACCTTTTGCAACTACTCTAGATTTGTAATGATCAATGTTACCATCTCATTCTCTTTTAATATTGTAATACCACTTAATACCAATGGAATTCTAACCTTTTGGAAATTCACATAACTCCTAAATATGATTTTTGTGAATAGAATCCAATTCTAATTGCATTGTGGTCATCCAATTTAAATCATCACATGCATCTTCAAAACTTAGTGGATCTTCATTACATGTGGTTGCAATAAGAGATAAATGCACAAAGTCAATTGATGCATGGTGAGAGCTTGATTTTGTTCTACCATGTAAAGGATCATTCAACTTACTATCTCGCAATGTTTTTTGTAGCCATTCTGGCATAGATTTTGCATTCTTGATAGACATGCGCTCCTCATCTAATACATGGTCAAAATGTACATCAGAAGTGGCCTGAATATCATGAATTTTAGCCATATGTGGTTGCAAATTTTTATAAATGTTTGGCTAGACATCTTTATACATCCTTGGTTGGATTTTCTCAGCCATTTTTCTCTACAAATTTTGGGAATTTTGAGCAACGTTTGGCTGGAATTTTTCTGCCATATTTGGCTGGAATTTTTC
Source organism: Ceratopteris richardii (assembly GCA_020310875.1). Lineage (NCBI taxonomy): Eukaryota > Viridiplantae > Streptophyta > Polypodiopsida > Polypodiales > Pteridaceae > Ceratopteris > Ceratopteris richardii. The sequence continues at coordinate 169,408,147 of CM035420.1, read as the reverse complement.
AGCCATGTTTGGCTGAAAATTTTCAACTCTTTGAACCTCATTTGGATAGCCTACATGGCCATAGTCAAGGACACCACTTTGAAACAAAGTCATGAGTGTCTCAAAGACATGTGAGGTAATTGTTGGCTAAAATTTACATCCAAGTAAAGGCTAAGCTAGATTTTCAGCAAATAACACATCTCAAATTACAGTAAGTTTATCCATTAATGAATGGTATAAGCAATAATCTTTACTCTCACTACTATATCTAGAAAATATACAATTCTTTTCCTTGTCATCAAGTTTGTAATGTTGTTATGACACAATAGCATATGCCAAAAAACCAAATATGCACATATAACTAACCATTGACTTCCATTCATTCCAAGCCTCATAAGGTGTAATGAATCTCAATGCCTTTGTAGGAATGGAAGATGCTTTCATTTAACCGTACATCATGCCATTTCAAGAAGTGTAATATTCTTGCGCTCCAAAAGACCATTCTGTTGAGGTGTACATGGCAATTTACATTGATGCACATTACCTCTTTCAAAAAGAAAAGCATTAGATTCATGTGACATGTATTTACTACCATGATTCATGCAAAGATTCAAAAGCTTATTTCCAGAAAAATCTTCATCCATAGTTAAAAATATTTAAAGCACAAGAATGCCTCATTCTTTGCCTTCATAGGATACACCCAAGTATGGTGTGTTGCATCATCACACCATACTTGGTAAACATAGCTAAAAATATTTAAAGCACGAGAATGCCTCATTCTTTGCCTTCATAGGATACACCCAAGTATGGTGTGTTGAAGGTAAACAAGTATACATGCTTGCCAAAGATGGAGTCTTGACTACACCACATACATCACTATGAACAAGTTACAATTTTTTTGTAGCATGTGTAGCACCATCTTTTGGAAAAGGAGAAAGATGCAATTTTCCAAGTATACAATTCACATGCATGTTTTTCAATGGAATCATGTTCTCAAGAACCAATAACCATATCCTTCTTTTGAAAGTAAACCATTGAAGTTCAAATGACAAAAAGTATCATCTCATACCTCCATTTCTTCATTACACTCTTTGTGTGATCTTTTCCTTTTTCCCCTTTGCTCACGTGGTTTGCGTGCATTCCTTATCACAAAAATTCCCCTCTATCCCTCCTCTCAATGTACCTTTCTTGCTTCTTTTTTTCAGGAAAACTATTGTTTCTACCCCTATCACTTCATTTTTAAGTCTCCATCATATCTCTTGCATGTTGAAAGCCACCATTCTCATCAAACTACGTGATAGAAACTCAATATCAAAAAAATCATGAAAAATAATGTGAAAATTCCTCTTCTTTCAATAATATTCCCTACAAGAATAAATTCAAATAGCATCACATTAAAGATTCACTTTAATTATCTTACACTCATGCAAAATTTCTAAAACTTTGCAGCTAGATGCAAACAAGCTTTGGTTAGGCAAAAAAACTCTTGATTTGGATATATCCTCAAAATTCTATGACCAATCCTTTACAAAGATCAAAGAATTCATGTAAAAGTCTAGAAATGTATATGGTCATCTTCTTCAAGATTTTGGAGTGATGCAATAATATCTAAACTCTAAATTCTTTGTGTATAAAGATAGATTAGTGCTTTTAGTTTGTGTCCCAAAAATGTGGGATTCAAATTTGTTAAAAATTTCTTTGAAAATTAGTCATATTTTTTGTTCATGTTAATAGCCTCCTAAAATACCTTCATGGTGAACACGATGAAAATTGTTAATCAAATGTGATTTCAATTAAAACAAAAAATCTATTTTATGAAAGAAAAAATCATACACATTCCTTGGAACATAAAGCACATAATATGAAACTCAAATTCACTTAGAAGGATCATTTTATCCACCAAAATTTCCACATCTTTGAACATCACCAAAAGTCTTCAGTTATGTGTTCGAGATGTAAGGGTCATGTGACCTTACCCCTATATTCATATATATACATCATATATAGAGCATTGCCTCAAGAGAGATCATTATGTGGGTTTCAAGGCTCCCACACATCTGTGCGTGTCGCTCCTCTCCTCTCTCTCCCTCCATCTCCTCCTTGCTCCTCTTGTTCTGCACAGTAAACACCTTCACTGGTATCAGAGCATGCTGAAGGCTGGTGTGCACGCAACTTCAATGGAAGCTTAGGTCACAAGAGGTGAAAGTGCAGGTCAGCATCTCTCAATAGCACTTCAGTATTTTGGGCATAACTCGAGCTAGGAATCTAGGATTGATGCATTTTAAAACTCTATGCATAGCTACCATAGAGGGCTACAACTTCACAGAAGGGTGCAAAACTTGATTCAGAGTTTTAGATTGCAAAAAATTTGAAAAACACAGATTGATGTAGAAGATAAATCTACAATCACTTGGATAGCAGGTCAGTGTTTTGGCTATAAGTTGAGTTTTACAAATTAGGATGAGACGATTCAACTTAGTAGTTGCACTTGGAGTTTTCAATCATTCGATGATTGACATAGGTATAGAGTGAGTGGGAGCTTTGCAGGAACTTCATCAGTTCTTGCATCACTCAAATATGAGCTCGACTCTTATCGATATGAGTCTAGAGCAATTTGAGGTGCATGCATACACCTTGTTCAAGGCAGTTGGTATAGGTTGATTCATATGGGTTGAGATCCAGACTCTTCTTGTACATTATTGTATAGTCCTACATCATTCTTTGTATATGTTACCATTTATGGTCACATTGACCCTTAAGTGGGAGATTGTTTGGGATGTAAGGATCATGTGACCTTACCCCTATATTCATATATAAACATCATATATAGAGCATTGCCCCAAGAGAGATCATTATATGGGTTTTGAGGCTCCCACCCATCTGTGTGTGTGGCTTCTCTCCTCTCTCTCTCTCTCCCCATCTCCTCCTTGCTCCTCTTGTTCTGCACACCAAAGCCCTTCATTATGTGGGCATCATATGAATTTTACTTTTACAATCATGACTACTTCATGGATAGAGGCATGCACATTTCCAATAAAGATCTTATTTCTTCATGTGAATGAAGATAATAAGATCCCAAACAAGCTATACACATAAGGGGACTACCAATTTGTGAAAATCAACCAAGTTTTTCACATTCATGTACATCGATCAAAGTCTATATGGTTGTGGAGACCATCTAATATATCCACATGCAAATATCAGTGTCAAATCAACACAATGCGGAATTCTAAATGTTTAGCTTGATTTCTAGTTAAAACAAAAAGTAGTTCGTACCAAGATTAAAGAGTCACTTACACATAAAAATCAAAAGAAAATATAGTTTCTAGAGTATAGTTAGAGAAATATTTTTTGGTAGTTGCTATATACATAAGCACACATAGTCCAATGCACACATACTCAAAAAAGTACTTCAATATCTTTGATAGAATCTTCCAAATCATAAAAACCATAAGCATCACTTGAAAATATTTCATCACTTCCATCATGGATTCCATCTTCATTTTTCCAAATAAAATATGTATGTCAATTTTGTATTCTCCTCACAATACCCATTGACTACCACATCTTCATTGATGCAGTTAGGAAATGGCCACATTGCATGGAACAAGTTTGATCCTTGGAAGAGCATCCAAATAATGATCATTTGGCATCATAATCGTATATTCTACCTCTCCAACTATGTTCTTTTCAAGAACATGGAAATATATGTTTTCCTAGTTCCACACAAAAGTTAGTGCCAAATTCAACGACTACTAGTTCAAAGTGGATTCCTTCTAAATTTGAATAAAAATGCACATTCAATTAGCATGAGGATTTTCTGTTAACCAATGAATAATTTTCTTCAATCTCAGTTACACAGATGAGAGTGAGTCATTCTTGAAAATTTGCAATAAATGTTCAATATATAGAGAAGATAAGTTTTGAGTCCATGTTTTTAACTTTTTCAAGTGTTCAATCTTCTCATGAGCGCCCCAAATATTTTCACTACAATTCTCAAATCGATGAATAGTTTTTTGTTTCCTAAAACATAGCTAATTTGCCAAAATGTGTGGATCCAATTACTTTTTCTAGTTATTCTAAAAGTTTAGTTTCAAAAATTACCCTTGTTTCTTCATATAAAAACCATATGAAGTTGTAAAACATTAAAGCTTATATTTTTCTCAAAATTCACATGGTGTGGGCTATCAATTCCAAGTGAGTATGCCATCAAAGCATCAAATATGTCATCAAGAAAAATCAATAAAGTTGGTGCAAAAGCAAGACACTTAAGTTTCCCAAGACACTCATGTCCTATTACAAAACTAATGTTAAGCAATACATGGATCGATGCCTACCTAGCGAGAGTCCACTTGAAAAGAAGTTGATCTCCCTATTCCTTGAGGGATTATGGGAAATTACATTCTCTAGTGTACATTTGAAGGCTCATCACCTTGAATAAATGCATTAGGAAATGTGTGGATTTAGAAGACAATCTAGTTGTAGAACAAAGGATTTCACCCTCTGACAACAAGAATGAAGCCTCGCCTTTCTCTAGCTCAACAAAATCTTCAGTTGAAGAGGTAATTGGGTTGGTACTTAAGAAGTTAAGGTTGGAGAAATCAAAAGATCAACAAAATGTATGCTATGGCCAAAGCCCTCAACCACTAAGGAGATGCCAGAATTGTAATAGAGACCATCCCACTTATATGTGCAATTGAGTGCCTAGGTATTGTTGTAATAGAGACCATCCCACTTATATGTGCAATTGAGTGCCTAGGTATTTGTCTACAGACTATAGCATGCCACCTCAATGGCAATACCAATAGCCACAATATCAATAGAGACAACAGTATCAGGCTAGGCCTATGTATACACCTAGATATGCATATGGAAACCCTCCCAAAGACCATCAATAGTAATACTAAGAACCCTACTATGTACCTCCAAATGTTAAACTAGTCAAGTACATAGAAGAAAACACGAAAATTGCTATCATACATGTGGAACCAATAGAGGTAGACACAAACCCTAGCTATTTAGAAACATACCCTAAAGATAGTAACAAGTATCTAGGAGATATGTATAGTGAGGGTAAGCGGTATAAGGAAGAAGCTTACTATCTTGCCAGCACTAGTGATAATCCAACTTGGATAGACATGTCAAGTGCAAGAATTTACTACGTAGAGAAGGGATCTACAATCTAAAGAAAACAACACACTAAATGTGCATCTGCTACTAAAGTTCCATGCTATAGGCGTGGTAGTGACCATTGCCCAAAAGATCACCCTAAACCCTATAAAGATTTAACCTCGAAGATTGAAGTACATTGCAAGGATTGTGGAAAGGATCACTTGATTAAAGAACGCCCTCAAAATCCACAAAAAACTAGACACATCATTAAACATGGTGGAAATCATGGGATGTGATAGTGAATCTAAAGGGAAAGTGCCTCATCACAAGAAAAATCAATAGCATCTAAAGCTAAGAAAGCTCCTAAAAAGAAGGAAGCAGGTCGTGTGCTTGCATATTCACTCCTTGAGGATATTGAAATGATGTTCAAAGTCTATGAGGCATGGGTAAAAAGCAGTCCTAACACAGAAACACATCATCAGTGTTACCACGACATCCAATTCATGAAAGAAAGGCTTAGTGTGTGCAAATAGTCTATCAAGTTGCCTTAGAGAATTTTCAAAGAAGCTATCCTACTTAAGAAGAGGTCTCATATTCTTGTAGTTACGAATAGCATTCTCACCTATGTAATGGATCAAGATCCACAATTATCTTCAATAGAACCTATCAAAAAGAGAGAATTAAAAGATCCCATTGAAATAGAATAGTTTGAGATTCAGTTTAATCTTTGGCCTAAGAACCTGTAAATGATGTGGCTAATGGTATAGTTGATGAAGAGGTAGAAATAAGCTCAGTGATACCTGAACTTGAAGAGAAACGGTTAGAATATTTATGGGACCAAGTACACAAAGCTATATGGAAGAAATAAAAGAAAGATAGACAAGAACCTCCATTGAAAGATTTCAAGATAATGAAACATCTCAATTTATTCATTACCCCTTGAATGAATGTAGATCATGGATCAAACTCTTAGTAGAATAAGAAGAATACAAAAATTTCTTAGAATTGCCACAGTACATGGGAGAATATGAGAGAGAATCCATTGTTCAAATGGAAACTTCCATTAGATTTCCCATAGCCAACACAACAAGAACACCTAGTATTGAGCTCTTAAAAAATACTCAAGTGAAATCAACTTGACAGTAGAAGAACTCTTGCATGCAAAGACATACTTATGGCAAAAGATGGCCAGCCATATGGACCCAAACATCGCTCAATTTAAACCCTTAGAGCCAAAACTTAATTGAGATAGTTTGAGTGTAACACATGTTCCAATTGACAAGGTAGGAGAATATAGCAAAGGAGATGAAGATAATAATTTCCTACCTATCTCATTCAATGGGTACACAATAAAAGTTATCTTAGATAGTGAATTAGGTGTAGCAATAGCCACAAAATCCCTTCAAAAAAAACAAGGAAAACCTACACTACATCCCTATTGGAGATCGAGGTCTACAGAAGCATGGAAACAATAGAAGGAAGAAGAAGCTTGGAGAACAACACAACACATAATTATTACCAAGTGAATGTACAAAGATAAGTGACCGGATATGATTATAGGAATATATACAATCTAGGGGTAAAAACCTCGTAAAGATGGAAAAAAGTGCCCTGACAGTCCTATGCGTGTTTACAACAATGATCAGAAATAGATCATCTGCATGCTTAAGATATAATGTGATCTTGGTTGGACTACTCTCAAAACCATGTGCTAGCAAGTAGGCATGTATCTTCTCATACCAGGAACGTGGTGCTTGCTTCAAATCATATAATTCCTTTTTCAATCTGCAAAGTTTGTTTTCATGCCCTTTCTTTGCGAAACCACAAGGCTGAAAACCATACAGTTCTTCATAAAAATCACCATTTAGAAATGCAATTTATGATTTCCAACTGATGTGATGAGTTGCAAGAGCGCAAATGCTATGAACAATGGTCATTTGGCATGTGGGAGAAAAAGTATCATCAAAATAAATGCCTCTCTTGAGCATAAAGGTAACAAGCCTAGCCTTATACCTATCAACTATTCCATTAGGCTTATGTTTCAGCTTGTATACCCATTTAGTGACAATGGCCTTATTGCCTGAAGGCAAATCACATAAAGAACAAGTACCATTCCACATAATAACATCATATAATAATTGCATACTAGCCATCCAATTTTTTGAATTTTGTGCTTCATCAAAAGAAACAGGCCCATTCTCATCACAAAGACTAAGACAATCATTGCATAAAAATCTAGTGCAAAGGAAGCACTACTAGAGCCTGACCAAGAATGATATGAAAAAAATTGCATCTAATTTGCTATCTCTCAAAGTCTACACCAACCGTTTTGGCATAGTTTTTTCCTATCATCAACAAGTGCATCATGTAAATTTGCATCAAATATGGAATGACCTACATCATCATTTGGAATTTGTAAAGGATGAGAAATTGCCTCATTTGGACCGACACTGCAAGAGCGCAAATGCTATGAACAATGGTCATTTGGCATGTGGGAGAAAAAGTATCATCAAAATAAATGCCTCTCTTGAGCATAAAGGTAACAAGCCTAGCCTTATACCTATCAACTATTCCATTAGGCTTATGTTTCATCTTGTATACCCATTTAGTGACAATGGCCTTATTGCCTGAAGGCAAATCACATAAAGAACAAGTACCATTCCACATAATAACATCATATAATAATTGCATACTAGCCATCCAATTTTTTGAATTTTTTCATCAAAAGAAACAGGCCCATTCTCATCACAAAGACTAAGACAATCATTGCATAAAAATCTAGTGCAAAGGAAGCACTACTAGAGCCTGACCAAGAATGATATGAAAAAAATTGCATCTAATTTGCTATCTCTCAAAGTCTACACCAACCGTTTTGGCATAGTTTTTTCCTATCATCAACAAGTGCATCATGTAAATTTGCATCAAATATGGAATGACCTACATCATCATTTGGAATTTGTAAAGGATGAGAAATTGCCTCATTTGGACCAACACTTGACTAGCCACCTACAAAAAGAGGCAAAAAAGTGTCATACACATTCTTTGAGCTAAGTGATGTCTCCTTGGTACATGAAAGTAAGGGTTGAGTTGCATCTAACTAGAATCCATTTAGTCAATGGATGATATGGATGACATGGATGATAGCCTTTGCTTTCAAAGCTATACCAGAAAAAAAAAACATTTCATTGCTTTATCATCCATTTCTCTACATAGTTGTTCAAGCACTAATGCATATGTTAGAAAACAAAAGACACATAGATGAGCAACAAATGACTCACAACCATGTCAAGACTCATATGGAGTGATAAACTAAAATGCTTTGGTGGGACACCTATTAAGTACACATGTTGCACACATAATATCCTCAAACCAAAAGGTTTGTGGTAAAGCCTCAATTTTGAGCATACACCTCTCCATTTCCATGAGAGAATTTTTCTTCCTTTCAACGACTCCATTTTTTTTGAGGCATTAAACTCAGAAGACATACATTCCTCTCCTTGATCATAATAGAGGGTGCCCATTTTACATATTGGCAAACTTTTAGCCATAATCAAGAACAATATGAAGTAGATAAACACTTCAGACTTTTCTCTCAATGGATACACCATACACCCATGCATCCTTGGAAAAGTCATCAATGAAATTAATGAAGTACCAATAGTTCCCAAATGAAGGTATCTAAAGAGGATCATAGACATCACTATGCACAAGCTTCAGTTTATGTGCAACTCTAACTTAACCATCCTTTGAGAAGGAGGAACTCTTCATTTTGCCCAAAATACATTCTTCATAAACATTTTTAAAAGGGGCCTCAAGTTTGGGCAAAGAAGACACCCTTTTAGATTTCTACATGTGAAGCAAAGTAGCAAAATTCAAATGACCGAAGTCTGCAAGCCAATGCTTTGCATTTAAGATGGCCTGAGAATCATGAACTACACATGTTGAATCATTCACAAATTTTGCATACTCTCTGAGCTTATATAACCCATGACATAAAATGCCAGAAGCAACAATACATCACCAAGTAAACCTATCTTAACTAATGCTAAATCTGACAATAGTTCTTTATTGATCCATGGAACATATAAGGCATTTGACAATGTGAAAGGAATGTTATCAATGGTATTCAAAAAGGTCTTTCCAACTCCCATTACATGATGAGAGGAGTTGTAGCATGTGTGATAGTATTCCCTATAAGGGCAGGCTCAAATGAAGTGAAGAAATTGTGTTGTGAGGTTATATGTTTGGTTGCACAACTATCAAAGTATCAAATGTTTGAGTGTACTATAGACATAGATTGCTCATGAGAAGATGGGTCATCACTACAAACAATTGTAAATGCTTTGCAACAACCATTCGAGCCTCTTTCTTCTTTGCCTCCTTTACTACTAGTTTAGGACAACTCTTTATGACATGATCATTTTCCTTATAGTACTTGTAAAGCTATTTTTGTTTTCCTTTTTTCTTGTCTTCCTTCTTTGATTCTGCAGCATTAGTAGAATTTTGCTTACTAGTAGATGAGCTCCATTTTCTCACTTGCTAATAAAGCTTGATCTGGAGCACACATATTTGACATGTTCCACCTGGATTGATCTTCCTACAACAAAATAGAGACTAACTCCTCAAATGTTACAGCATTTAGATTTTCTTTCATCATCAACCAAAGAGTAGAAGCAAAACTTTGATATGAATATGGAGGAACATTGAGAGCTATCCACACAAGTGCACTATCTGAAAAGATTCCATCAGGGACCATTGTACATATGTATTCTATTTTGTGTATAGTAACATCTATAGGAGTAAGACATCTACGGAAGCATGCGAACAACACAAGGAAGAAGAAGAAGCTTGGAGCACAACACACAATACTAAATTACCACTAGAATGTACAAAGATACATAGCCCATAGGGCAATAGGCATATATACAAGTCGGGGGAAAAAACCTCCTAAAGAGGGAAAAAAGTGCCCCAACGGTCCTAGAGTGTTCACACACATCACTACCTAAATATATCAACAAATCCCCCTTGGCAGTGATGCGGTGAACAAGGAGATGGCACTCATGTATAACAAAGTGCACGCTATGTGGAATCAATCCACAAAAGGAAGTAAGCCCAAAGCTTTGTAGAAAGCTTCAAACTTCTCCCTAGGTAGAGCCTTTGTGAAAAGGTCTACAATGTTCTCCTGCATGGGCACACATGCCAAGCTGATCTCTCCGGCAGAGAACCTCTCCCTGACATAATGATAATGCACCTCAATGTGCTTATTGCCAGCATGGAACATAGGATTCCTTGCAACTACCAATGCGCTCTGATTGTCAGTGAAGATGCTGGCAGAAGACTGACCAACACCCAAATCAACCATAAGGTGTCAGAGCCACACACACTCAACAATTGTTGTGAAAGCTGCCTTATACTCAACCTCACAACTAGAAGTGGCCACAGTAGGCTGCTTCTTGCTCAACCAAAATATACATGAACTACCAAGCATGAAGCAAAAGCCACTAGTGGACACACGAGTGTCATAGCAACCAACCTAGTCAGAATCAAAAAAAGCATGCAAATGTGGAAGTAGTGATCCTCCCTTGGTATAAAACAACCCAAGTAGTCGGGTACCACTCAAGTAGCAAAAGATGCGCTTAACCGCCTACCAATGCTTGACACCTCGGTAATGCATAAAGCTGCTCATCTGTGAGACAACAAACTGAATATCTAGCCGAGTAATGCATAAGTAAATCAAGCATCCAACAGCCTGCTGATAGAGAACAACATTAAATGTATCTCCAACATCATGAAGACTCAATCGTAAACCTATCTCCATATGAATGGAAATAGGTTTACAGTCTTCAAGGTCAAAACACTACAATAATGTGTCAATTTATTTTGTTTGACACAAAACTATTCCGCCATCAACCTGCATAAACTGAATGCCCAAATAATGATGCAAATGTCTCAAATCAAACATCTCAAATGAGGCATGTAAATCAGCCTTAAAATCAGCAATATGCTTCTCATGAGGACCAGTGAGCAGCAAGCATGTCATCAACGTACACAACAATGATAAAAAACACATCATTAGCATGCTTAACATATAAGGTGCTTTTAGTTGGACTGTTCTCAAAAGCATGTGCAATCAGATAGGCATGTATCTTTTCATACCAAGCACATGGTGCTTTCTTTAAACCATATAATGCCTCCTTTAACTTATACACCTAGTTTTCATACCCTTTCTTCACGAAGCCATGGGGCTGAAAAACATACACTTCTTCATGCAAGTCACCATTCCGAAATGATGTTTTAATGTCCAAGTGATGTACATTCCAACCATGATGAGCTGCAAGTGCATAGATGCTATGAACAATAGTCATTTGACAAGTAGGAGCAAAGGCCTCATCAAAATCAATGCCTCTTTCTTGAGCATAACCCTTTGCAACAAGCCTATCCTTATACCTGTCAACTATTCCATCAGGTTTACACTTCAGCTTGTATACCCACTTAGTGCCAATGGCCTTCTTGCCAGGAGGCAAATCACATAAAGACTAGGTAGTATTTTTCATGATAGCATCATATTCAGATTGCATTGGAGCCATCCAATGTTCTAAATTTTGTGCTTCATCAAACGAAATAGGATCAGTCTCATCACACAGACTAGATGCAACAATAGCATAGCAATATGATGCAAAAAGAGGCACTATGAGAGCCTGAACAAGTACGATATGACAGAGGTGCACCTAATTTGTTGTCGTGCAAAATCTACACCGACCATTTTGGCATAGTTTTTGCCTCCTCAAGATCAGTTCTCGCATCAACAAGTGCTTCATGTAAATTTGCATCAGAAATAGAATTATCTACATCATCACATGAAACCTACAATGGCTGAGAAGTTGCCTCATTAGGACCAACACTAAACTGTCCACCTGTAAAAAGAGGCAGCAAAGTATCATATATGTCTTTAGAGCTAATAGATATCTCCTTCATACATGAAAGTAAAGGTTGAATAGCATCTTCCACAAAAGAAACATCATGGCTAACCAAAATGCATTTATTATATTGGTGATACAGACAATAGCCTTTGCTTTCAGTACTGTACCCAAAAAAAATACATTTTACTAATTTATTATCTAATTTTCTGCATTGTTGTTTAGACACTAATGCATACGCCAGAAAACCAAAAACACGTAGATGAGCAATTGATGGTTTGCAACCATGCCAAGCCTCATATGGAGTGATAGACTGTAGTGCTTTAGTGGGACACATATTAAGTACATATGTTGCATGCATGACAGCCTCAAGCGACAAACTATGTGGTTAAGCTTGACTTTTGACCATACACCTCGCCATCTCCATGAATGACATGTTTTTTCGTTTAGCAACTCCATTCTGTTGAGGTGTATATGGCAGTGTACACTGACGTTTAATCCCACGTTCAGCCAGAAATGAATTAAAGTCAGAAGACATATATTCCCCCCTTGATCAGAATGGAGGGTGCCCATTTTACATGTTGATATATTTTCAGCCAAAACCAAAAATTGTTTGAAGCACATAAACACTTCGAACTTTGCCTTCAATGGATATACCCATGCATGCCTTGAAAAGTCATCGATGAAATTCACGAACTAAAGGTAGTTCCCAAAAGAAGGTGTCTGCATAGGACCACAGACATCACTATGAACAAGCTGCAATTTCTCAGTAGCCTGAACTAAACCATCTTTTGGGAAGGAGGAACATTGCATTTTGCCCAAAATACAGCCTTCACATACATGTTTACAAGGTGCCTCAAGTTTGGGCAAAGACAACAGCATTTCACATTTCTACAGGCATAGCAAACTAGCAAAATCTAGATGACTGCCAAAACATGCATGCCAAATCTTTGCATCGGACATAGCTTGAGAATCATGTACTACACATGCTGAGTCATTCACAGATCTTTCATAGTCTATGAGCTTATATAGCCCACGACATAAAATGCTAGAATCAATAATCACATCACCATTTGACAGATCATGAAATGTACACCTGACATCAACAAATTTCACAACCAAGCCAATCTTGGCTAAAGCCGAAACTGATAACAAATTCTTCTTCATCCCTGACCACAAATAAAGCATTTGATAAAGTGAAAGAACCACCATCAGCAGTAGTCAGAATGATCTTACCAACTCCCATGATAGGATAAGAGGAGTTGGTGCATGTGACAATATTCCATGTAGAGGCAAGCTTGAGTGAAGTGAAGAAACTATGCTGCGAGGTAATATGTTTGGTTGCCGCACTATCAAAGTACCAAACATCTGAGTCTAATGCAGACATACAATGCTCACAAGAAGATGGGTCAAAACTGCAAAGAGTAGCAAATGCCCATTCTTCATTCTACACAAGATTAGTGGACTTTATTTTTGGTGTAGAGGCCTCTACAACAACCATTCCAGCCTTCTTTTTCTTTGTATCTTTAGCAGGTAGTTTTGGATAGCTCTTAATGACATGATCATTTGCAAAACAATTTTTGCTTTTCTGATTTATTTAGAAAACAATTTTTGCTTTTCTGATTTCTTCTCATCTATATCTTCCTTCTTTGAATGTGTAGCATTTGCAAATTATTGCTTACTAGTAGATGAGCTCCATTTACCTTTGCCCTTTTGACTAGCAAGGAAAGCTTGATCTGCAACATGCACAATAGACATGTTCTGCCTAGACTGATCTTCTTGCAAGAGAACAGAAACTAGCTCCTCAAATGATAAGGCATTTAGATTGCCTTTCATTATCAAACAGAGAGTAGAAACAAAACTCTGATATGAATCAGGAAGACCATTCAGAACGGTCTGCACAAGTGAGCTATCTGGTATAACTTCATCAGCAGAAATCAATTGTTCCTTCAAGTATTTGATCTTTATTAGAAAACTGTCCATATAATCACCTTCATTCATATGCTCACTCTCCAACTGTTTTTGGAGGTAAGCAACACGAGCCTCATTCCTTGCCTGGTACAATGTGGTAAGTGTACCCCAAGCATCCTTAGTCATTCTGCAAGGATGTGAGGAATAATGGCACATTTGACAAACAAGGCTATCAATGCATGTGCGTGAGCATCTCTACCATCCCAATGAATTTTCTCTACAGTAGGTGCAACAGAAACCATAGCACGAATAGAAATTTTAAGAATATCAACATCTTCAATGCCATCTGCATCACCTTCAATACCTATATTTGCAGGTGTAATAGGATGTTTTTCAACACCCTGCACAATGTTCCACAGTCTTTTTGCAACCAATACATGTCGCATCATATAAACCCACAAATGGGTAATTGGTACCATCCAACTTATCCTCAACAACCAACATATAGAATACATCACTGCTTTCAGCCATGGCCACTGACTAAAATACCTTGATGCAGAAAAATGATTGTATCTGAAAAAGTTGAATAGAAGTACCCTAATGAGTTCTGCTAAACCTGTAGCAGACTCTAAGACGCTTACATTGGCAAACCAAAACTGGTATATATCTTTGGCACAAAAAGATGAAATAGCCTACACAAGCAGTGCAATAGTGTGTTCAGAGGCAAAAGCGAGCTTAGATCGTGATTTCAGCACTGTAAGACAAAGTTGTTTTGATCTCCTAATCACCCTAAGTATGCATACCAAATTTCATGTGATTTTGAGACTATGACCAAAGGGGTGTCGACGATGCCCTAGATGAAGCAACGACCCACTCTAATACCAATTGTTGGAGTTAGACATCTGTGGAAGCACGCGAACAAGGAAGAAGAAGATGCTTGGAGCACAGCACACAATACTGTATTACCACTAGAATGTACAAAGATACATAGCCCATTAGGGCAATAGGTGGTCCTAGAGTGTTCATACACATCACTACCTAAATATATCAACAACATCCTTGCTTATTGTTGTTATCTAAAGATAAATCCCAATGATAGTGTAGGTCTTTGTGTGCTAGAAGTGTCTTATCACTAAAGAGCTTTAAGTTCAACTATATAAGGGGAAATTCATCCACACTAAAGCAAGGCCACATGTCAATCTTAAGAATGGATCTCCAACTACCAAGATTAAAAAGAAGATTGGTATGGAATGGATTTGCACAAGGACAAGGACCACACACTTCATCCACTTCAACAATGAGAGATGCATCATGAACCTTGGGTGAAGGCTTCATATCTTTATATTAGGAAACCTCGTCATCAATATGCCCTTGAGCACCTAACTTAAGACCCAAATTTTGCACCATAATTCTTCCAATACATTCTAAAGTACACATGCATAGGGCTAAATTACAAGGCCACATACAAGGTACATATTCTCTTAAACCCATGCACTTCACACTTAGTCCATCAATCACTATGGAATACAAGAACTCTACATGCTATTATTTGAATTTCATCTTCAAAAGAACTATAGAGCACCTATATTATAACATTAGCAAGGATGGAGAAAAATCACACACATCACATTTTTAAATCATCATGCACCTTTTGAAAAGCTCAGAATATACATGATGATTTGGAATCAATAAATAGTGTGCTAAACTCTAAGCAAAGAATTCACAATCTTGGACATACTATGATAAAAATAAAGATAGGACAACCCCAACCTATCTCAAGTAGCAAAATTTCAACTTTATGACACACATTAGGAGGGGGCAACACAAAAGTCATTGCAAGTGACACAAAAGATAGATATGTATAGAATTACTTGCAAAAGAAATGAAGATGATTGTCCAAACATTCTATGTTAAGGAGCAAGCAAACAACACAATTCTGAACCCAATGCCTTGCAAGACCACCCACCCAAACTATGCAACAACATTATTAAGGATGAAAATATCTAGGAGGGGGTGTGTTGCATAATGCAGCAAGATCTCCCTAAAAGTTTTCATGTTTTTTAGTTGTTTTCCATAGCCATTCTGTATTTTTCACAAAATTTTAACAATACAAAAGCTGCATACAATGAGATTTGTATTTACATACTTTCTAGTGAAGGGAAGATTCTTCCCTCAAAAAAATGCAAAAGGAGACTAATTTTGAGTAGGTTTCTTTTAATTTTTGGAGGATTCTAAACGCTCAAAACCATTCTATTTATTGAGGGGTTGATCTTTTGTTTGTTAATAAATTTCCACACCACTTGGGTCTCATATTTGGATGGTCAGGAAACTTGGGAATTGATACAGGAAGCTTAACAAGACATCTATCCATCATGCCTACTTACACCATTGATTGCGATTAAGATGAGCTCTACTCTTCATGATTTTTGACAATTTAAAGGTGTATGAGCATGCCATGTGTTGCATGTCGACACCATTGCTTGAAGAGTATCTTGTGCCTCCTTTGGCATTTTTGGTGAATGCAACATCTCCTTTGTTATCATCACTCCTTGCCTTAAGCCACAACTCCTCCTCCATGAGTAAGGTATTGAATTCTTCAAAAGTTAGAGGTCAATGTCTTATTTGCGTATTGAGAATAGTCACCAACCATCAAACTTTGGTGGATAGATTTGAAGATAACATCGAGCTAGCTCCTCACTTGACTTTTGTATGCTTGCTCTTGTCATTTGATCCTATAGATTCTTTATGTAAGTGATGAACACCTCTGTACTCTCCCCGTCATCAAACCTTTTAGATACTAGTTGTTTTTCCAATCTTTAATATGTTCTGGATTATGAATTTCATATTGATTTCTCAATATGTTTTAAGCTTCTCAAGCCTTACTAGTATGTTGAACTAGAGTCAAAACACTATCTATAGAACCATCGACAATTTTTTTGACTAGATTTGTAAAACCTAGGAATCTTTGTTCGGGGTTTCTATGTATTGTGTAGTTTTTGCATATTCTATAGGTCTATGCCAACTACCATGCATGTTACCCACAGCTCAGTCTATTGTGAGAGGCTCTTCTTGAAGCTCTCTTAAAAGATTATCCACCATGGTGCATTGCCATTGCACCACTTCATCGTTGTTTGATGCAAAATATTTTTGTGTTATTGTGTGAGCAAAGCAAGCACCACCAATTCTTGGCACTTTGTGGCTTCCTCCAAGGCTTATGACCAACGTAGCAAACAAGACATAGATTTTGGCATATCTTGTCATCCAAATCACCATTTACATTGGTGGTTGCATGCAAGAAAGGAACTCAATGATCAAGGAACCACAAAATTTAAAAAAATGGATGGCTACTATGCAATTAGAATATGATGTTATTATGAAAAATGGTACTTGGTCTTCATGTGCCTTGCCTCCTTAAAAGAACTCCATTGGCACTAAGTGGGTATACAAGCTAAAGCATAAGCCTGATGGAACAATTGACAATTATAAGGCTACGCTTGTTGCAAAGGGTTATGCTCAAGAAAGAGCCATTGATTTTGATGAGACCTTTGCTCCTACATGGCGAATGTCTACTATTCATAGCATCTGTGCACTTGAAGCTCGTCATGGTTGGAACATGCATCAATTGGACATTAAAACTACATTTCTAAATGGTGACTTGCATGAAGAAGTGTATGTTTTTCAGCCTTGTGGTTTTGTGCAAAACGGGCATGAAAACAAAGTGTGTAAGTTGAAAAAGGCATTATATGGTTTGAAGCAAGCACCACGTGCTTGGTATGAAAAGATACATGCCTACCAGATTGCACATGGTTTTGAGAATAGTCCAACTAAGAGCACCTTATATGTTAACCGTGCAAATGATGTGCTTCTGATCATTGTTATCTATGTTGATGATATGCTACTCGCTTGTCCTCATGAGAAGCGTGTTGCTAATTTTAAAGCTGATTTGCATG
Organism: Ceratopteris richardii; assembly: GCA_020310875.1. Lineage (NCBI taxonomy): Eukaryota > Viridiplantae > Streptophyta > Polypodiopsida > Polypodiales > Pteridaceae > Ceratopteris > Ceratopteris richardii. The sequence continues at coordinate 169,390,278 of CM035420.1, read as the reverse complement.
CCTCATTTGAGATGTCAAATTTGGGGCATTCTCATCATTATTTAGGCATTCAATTTATGCAAGTCGATGGAAGAATAGCTTTGTGTCAAACTAAATATATATTGACACATTATTGGAGTGTTTTAGCCTTGAAGCTCCAAACCTATTGCCACTCCTATGGAAGCAGGTTTACAATTGATTATTCATGATGTTGGAGATGCATTTGATGTTGCTCTCTATCAACAGGTTGTTGGATGCTTGATTTACTTATGCATTACTCGACCAGATATTCAGTTTGTTGTCTCATAGATGAGCATGTTTATGCATTGCCTAGGTGTCAAGCATTGGTAGGCGGTTAAGTGCATCCTTCGCTACTTGAGTGGTACCCAGATACTTGGATTGTTTTATCCCAAAGGGGGATCGCTACCACTAGATTTACATGCTTTTTCTAACTCTGACTGGGTTGGTTGCTATGACACGCATGTGTCCACCAATGGTTTTTTCTTCAAGCTTGGTAGCTCATGCATATCCTAGTTAAGCAAGAAGCATCCTACTATGGCTACTTCTAGTTGTGAGGCTTAGTATAGGATATCTTTCATAGTGACAATTGAGTGTGTGTGGCTCAGATGCCTTATGGCTGATTTGGATGTTTAGTCTTATGCCACCACCATCTTCACTCACAATCAGAGTGCATTGCAGTTGCCAAGAACCCTGTGTTCCATGCTCGCAGTAAGCACATTGAGGTGCACTATCATTATGTCAGGGAGAGGTTCTGTGCTGGAGAGATTAGTTTGGCATATGTGCCCACACAAGAGAACATTGCATACCTTTTCATAAAGGCTTTGCCTAGGGAGAAGTTTGAAGCTTTCCACAAAGTTTTAGGCTTACTTCCTTTTGTGGATTGATTCCACATAGCTTGGCACTTCCTTGTACATGAGTGCCAGATCCTTGTTCATCGCATCACTCCCAAGGGGGATTTGTTCATATATTTCAGTAGTGATGTGTTTGAACACACTAGGACCACCAAGGCACTTTTTTCCCTCTTTAGGAGGTTTTTTCCCGTAGCTTGCATATATGCCTATAACCCTAATAGGTCACTTATCTTTGTACATTCTCTTGGTAATACGTTCAATATTGTTTGTTGTGCTCCAATCTTCTTCTTCTTCCTTGTGTTGTTTGCGTGCTTCCACAAACCTCAAACTCCAACATGACTACATCTCCATTTTGTATCCAGGAGGCACTTCATTTCATTTTATTTTATATTGTATCTCATTGTATTTGGTTACCTTGCCATTTGCTTCTATCATTATATTCATTCTCCTTCAAGGGGAATTATCCCACATATATGTACTTTGGAGAGTCCCCTCCAACTCTATATAAGGAGAGCTCTCCTCCACTTTTTACTTGGTTGGCAGCTTATCGAGCCTACTCCATGCTCTTGGCAAGCTCATTTCTAATAAATGTGAGTTTACTCATTTCTAGGTCTACTCACTTTGAGTCTCTCACACTTTTTCATCTTGTGAGTACACTCTTCTTTTAATTTTACTTCCATGCATGTACTCTCTACATGGTATCACAACTAGGTGCCAGTCTTGGTGGTTCATTTGGTGGTGATTTTGGAATTCTTCGTGGCGAGGGTGGTGCTTGAGTTTGGTGGTGTGACTCTGCTCATTGTGAGAAGCCTTGTAAGCCATCAATTTTACACTCTTTTGGGCTACATTTTTTCCCTTTTTCCACCCTCTCACCCTTCTTTTCATCCATTATTTCACCCTTTTACCTAGATTTTCCCTCCCTCCCACCTGTTTGTGGTGACTTTTTACCATTTTTCTCATTGGGCATGGTCATCATGTGATTTGATAGTGCATATCTATCTTTAAAGTGGTTATAACCACTATTTACTGCTATTTTTTCTTCAAATCTGATGATTTCCTTTCCATAGCATTCTATTTTGGAGTTTTGTGGAGAATTCTCCCTTTCTCATCTACATTAGTTCATTATAAACTCATACAAATTAGTCCCAAATTTCCATTAATCACCTGCTTTGGCACGTTTATGGTCACTCTCACCAAGAAGCGATAGAGCCTTTGGTGTTGAAGGATGGTAAGAAAGAATGACATCTGAATTTTGAGAAGAGCCATGTGACCATCAAACCATTTCTATTTTTCTATTTTGTTTCATGATTACTAGTCCAACCAAATTACACTCAAGTTCTTTAGTTAAAACTTTGACTTTAGTTCTTTTCTCAAGCCTCTTCAAGAGTTGATTTTCTGGAGGGTTCCTATAGATCATGTTCATCCAACCTATTTGATTTTAATTATCATAAGGATGGTTTATTTATTTATAGCATTGTCAACCTTAGGCTCACCCATCCACTATTCTAATCACATTATTTTAATCAACCTTAGATATCTTTGTATTTTCAAGGGTTTCAAACCCTTATTTTGGCATCCATTGTGGCACTAAGTGTCCCACACTTTCTTTTGTAACATACAAGTATCCACAACATAAGGAGAAAGTTTTGTATTTTCCCAAGGGTGTTTAACCTACAATTGCAAGACCCTTTGCCATCGTTGAACACCATCATTAAGGGGTTATATTGTATTCTCCAAATGGTTTCCCCCTCGCTTTTGGCTCCATTAGGCATTACGTGCCCCCTACTTTTGTATCATCAAGAAATACAAGAAGATCATTGTGTGTGTGCTTTGGGAGGCTATTTTAAGCCCCCAAAGGGTGTCTCTCTTAGTACATTTTGGGCTTCTCTAAGCCCACCCAAGGTGTCCAAAAGTGTAAAGGGCTACTCTAATCCTCCCCCTCGCCCCCATCTCATCTTAAACTTTGGTTCCGACTCCATTTTGACAGTGTGATGATTCAGTTTTAAAGTTCAATTTACTTCAATGGTGACAATGTCTACCCTTTCGAATGCAATGTCTTCTAGTCATTGTTACTTGCATCCATTTACACCTATGTTCATGTGCGAGGATGAGAGGTCAAATGGCACAAGCTATAATTTGTGGAAAGACACAATTAGGTCTTATCTATATACAAACTTGCTATATGATGTCGTAGATGCTATGGAACATGACCCCGATAAGGATAGATAGTGATTTAGTAGCCTAGAACATTTGGAATGTATAAGATAAGTGAGGCATAAGAAGATTATTATTAGCCTATGATGAGTTGACTAAAGACCACATTACCTCTTGCAAGAATTCCCACGAGGCTTAGAAAATACTTCAAGATCAGAGTTCCATAACCTCACCATTAGACCCAGGATCCCATCACCAAGGTCATCACCACTTTAGCTCGTGTTGTGCGGCAAACAAGTTTCAAGCGAGCATATGGATATTAGGCTTCTAAATAAGCTTCCTCGGTCATATGAGACCTTTGTCATAATAGTTTACAATCACAACCAAATGTTAACCTCCATCACGAAAAGCACCCAAGGGCCTTGAAGCCCATATGCATGAGATGAAACGGATCTGTGATAATGTTTTCTTTTTGGATGAATTTATTGATTTTTTGACTCAGAGATGATGGGCTCAAAAAATTCATATTTTCAATCATTCATAATTCAATATTTGGTTTTTCTTCAAATTGAAGAGAGGGAGGGACAACAGAGGGTCTTGACCCATCCCACTTTCCAAGAAAAACACTCAAAGCAAGAAATGATAGTAGTGAAGAGTGATGCATGAGTGTATGTGTGTGTGTGGAGGTGCGTGTATGTGTGTGAGAGTGAGATATAAGAGCACGTTAGGGATTGTTATTGTGCAGATAACAAAGAAATTAACTAAACTACGCAAAAAATAAAAAAATGAGTGGTACCCTTGGCCAACCAAAGGCCACATGTATTGGATCCACCTCCAAGTGTCAAGGTGCATCCCATGAAGTATGTACATGCAAGACCTGGAAAAACTATTGGAGTTTGAGGTATGTGTAAGCACGTGAACAGCACTAGGAAGAAGAAGAAGCTTGGAGCACTAGGTTTAGGGGGTCACCCTCAAGGGGTGATCCTCACCCTTAGGGCAAGGGGTCACCCAAGTGTGTCCTCCCATGCCCTTATAGGGTGAGGGGTCACCCAAGGGTGACTCCCTCATGCGCTAAAGGCAAGGGGTCGCCCTATGGCCCCAAATCCCTCCATGAGAGTGCCCAAAAAAGTCACCAGATACTTACTTGAAGAACCTAGCCAAGGCCCCACAATAAGTTCCCAAAAAAGTGTTTGAATAAAAAGTCCCAAGGGAGATACTCTAAACATGCTCCAAAGTCTTTCCATAGCCCGGGAAAGCCTCCCATGCTAGGCAATTTACAAGAAGATTTATCCCTTGGTTATAAGGACAAAAGGACAACCACGTCAAAGCTTTGTCATTCAAATATTATTATTTTTGCCACACTATAGACCCCAACATCAACTCTTTGCACCATCCCGGTGCAACTACTATGTTATTTGCTTATTAAAAAAAAAATGAACTATAGAAAATGAAATAAATTGAACTATGTACAGTCAGGTAATTTCTTCTTGCTTGGCTGAAATAAAATTAGATTGCACCTTGGAAATGTTATCTTCATCCAAGTCTTCCAATTACTACATGGCACTATAAAACATCTCTTTCTTAGCCCTTGAGCGTTGACCATAGGTCCTCTTCTTTACTTCTCTATGTTGTACTAATCTTCTCATGTCATCGAATCTCTTGAGAGCCATAATGCTTGTTTGGGTAGTTCTCTTTAGAGCCATAGTATCCATCTTCTTGGTTCAATATGATGTAGCTGCTTCTATCTTTATATTTGCCTTCCTCCTTATAGTAGAAGTAGTACCTTGAAAGTGAGGATCAATCCTTCAATAACAATTTGCAGTTTCAAAGTGCTTCTTTTTTAGTTTCTTCCATGTCCTAACTTCCGTGTAGTATAAAATTAACCTTACCTTTGGAATGTGCTTACATGGTACCATAATCTTTTTGCTTTGTAGAAGTTGCATGTCCTGCATGATTGCTTCTTCTTCTTCATTAATAGAAATAGGAGTAGTATTTATCTCATGCTCTATGATTGGCTTGTGGGTTCATTATGAACTTTTTGGAAATAGATCTTCCTTTGGTACCATTGAATCATAAGGTGTAGCATAAAGTGCCTTGACACATTCTTCATATTTTATCACAACATCCAATAAACTATTGACTTCGGTCTTTTGGTAAAATTTGACCACTATGGCCAAGTGCTCTAATTGGAGGTCTCTGCCTTTCTAGAGGTGCCTGCAAAATAAGCTTGACCACCTCGCTCCATAGAAGGAGTCAGTTCCACACAGAAAATTAGCCCATTTCACCTAGGGAAGGATCCTTTTCTACTTGCCAACTACCTGCTATGTCCATACCTTGTGATGGCCCATCATCAAAATCACCAAAAAATAGGTTCCCCCTTTCCTCAAATGTGCCAAACTTTAGTTGCCTATGTTCATCCTCCATGAAAATTGGTCACCCAAAAACTTCATTTTGACCACCAAAAAGTAGGCACCCAAATTGTCCACCTTGGCTACCTATGACATCTTGCCCTTTTAGGCTACTTGGGCTACTCTGTGAGAGGTGTCGAACTTGAGCCTCATGATGTCCACTTAGGCCACCTTGGGAGAGGTGTACAACTTGGGCTTCATGATGCCCATCCTGAGAGAGGAGCCCAACTTGGGCTTCATGACACCCAGTTTTTGCTTCTACATCTAGTTTTCAGTAATCACTTGTCTTGCCTTTTTCCTTATTATTCAAGTGCAAATTATCACTTTTTACCTCTTTTTGGCCTCCTTGTGCTTCCTCTACAAAATCCTCATTTAGTTCTCTTATTGCAATTGTGCAACATTTTGCATTGCCCATCATCCAATTTAATAGTTTATCATCTTCATGAGGTAGAGAAGGCATTACCTAAGTTTCCATTGTATACCAATGGCCTTGGTAGTGTCAAATCCTTCCTCCAAATGTATCTACAAGTGCTTATTAGCCTTTATAGAAATCCATAACATGTTCCTTCCCCAATCTTATAATGCTTTAGCTTGCCTCAGCCAAGGCCTTTCCAAGAGTAGAGGATTAGAGGCCTTGTTGGGTAGGGAAATAACAACAAAATCAAAGAGAAATTGGCAACCTTGAATTATCATGAGTACCTTTTCAATGATGCCCAGTGGTGTGACAATGTTGATCTGCTAGTGTGACACTAAAAGGTGTTGCCTTGGTGAGGTCCAAATATAATTTCTTCATGGTAAAATTAGGCATTAGATTGATGCAAGAGCCTCCATCTACAATGACATCTATCAAAATTTCACTTTTTATGGAAACAAACAATCCAGAGTTTTCATAGTTTGCCAATGGTGCAGGGGGAAAATCCACCATGAACCCACCTATACTAGGTGGTGGGCTCAGGTAGGCAGATTGTATGGCCTTCATTAGATTATTTCTCACCTTTACATCCATTTTTATAAGTTGGAATAAACTGACCTTTTGGTGAATTCCCTGTAAGATTTCTTCAATGTTCACCTCCTATATACTCTCCTGAGGGTGAGTAGGTTGGTCCTTCAATGAATTCCTCACTCTATCTTAGGCTTCTTCAATGGCCACCCCATCCTCCAAATCAACCCTCTTGTTGGTTTCTTTTTCCTTGACTTCTTGTTGCTCTTATGCACAAGTTTTCACTGCTTGCCTAGCCCTAGTCATCATAGGTATTGTCGATGATGAAACAACATAGGATTCTGGAGTCATACCTTCTTCTTTTGGAGAGATTGTAATCATGTGGATCAGAGTGGGGAGAGGACAATCCCTTTTTTTATGGTCCTTGGCTTTGGGATAATGTTGACAGGGAGTTGCACCTTCAGGCAAAGAGAATTTGCTTTGGACATGACTGTATTCACCACAACAATCACACATTAAAGGTCTAGTATATCTAGATCGATTCTGATGATTCTCCTCTATGTTATGTATATTTGAAGTACTGGCATAAAAGATGTCAGGAACTTGGGTATTACCTCTCTTTTGGGCACCCTTGAGGTAGTAAAAGTCACATGCCTCATGGCCACCTTTGCCACAAAATTGAGAGCTTACTCTATTAGGGCAGTTTATATTGGAGTGACCACTATTGTTGCATGTGGTAAACAAGATTGCCTTTGGATGTCCTGAGTGATCCGCAACTCCTCCACTTCACGATGAAGTTGTGGCACTAAATCTTCATTGTAGCACGTGGGTGGCAAGATGATCTTCTCCTGGCTTTGACCTCATTGGATTGTTAGCTCTTCTAATTCCTTTATAAGTTGCTCGATTGGGTCTTGACTAGCATTGTGGTTTGCTTGAATTCCTCCTTCAAAATGCATTCTCACCTCCTCTATGTGAGAGGCGGCTACCACAAAGTCATTTAGTGTGGCATCGAGTTTGAGAGATTCCCTAAGCTTCTGATAGGAAGACATCGGAAGAGCAATAAGCAAATGTGGTAGTTGCCCTATCCCGCATCTTGATGGCAAGAAGTTGCCCAACCCACCACAAGAAGATGTAGGTAGTTAGAGAGATTCCCAATGAGGCTTGGTAGGTAGTAAGAGATGCCCAATGAGGCTTCAAAGGTGAGTGTTTCTCCTTGGATAGAGTACCCTTCTCCATAGCTTAAATAATTTGGTCTCATATCCTTGCTTGTGCCTATTCTCCCTTTTTATGTTTCTCAGTTTCTTTCATTGAGGAGAGTACCTTTCTCTTGCTTTGAGGTGAGTGCATTTCTCATGCTTCTTTGCTTTTCTCTATGTGTGTGCTCTTCTTTGTACAACCCTAGGGCTAGGGTACCCTTCTCCATAGCTTAAATAATTTGGTCTCATATCCTTGGATAGAGTACCCTTCTCCATAGCTTAAATAATTTGGTCTCATATCCTTGCTTGTGCCTATTCTCCCTTTTTATGTTTCTCAGTTTCTTTCATTGAGGAGAGTACCTTTCTCTTGCTTTGAGGTGAGTGCATTTCTCATGCTTCTTTGCTTTTCTCTATGTGTGTGCTCTTCTTTGTACAACCCTAGGGCTAGGGTTTGCCCTCAAGGGGTGGTCCTCACCATTAGGGAGAGGGGTTGGTCAAGGGTGGCCCCTCATGCCCCAAGGGTGATGGGTCGCCCTATGGGTGGCCCCAAATCCCTTCATGAAAGTGCTCAAAAAACTCACCAAATGCTTACTTGAAGAACCTACCCAAGGCCCCATAGGAAGTGTCCAAAAAATTGTTTGAGTACAAATTCCCAAGGGAGATACTCTAAACATGCTCCAAAGTCCTTCCATAGCCCGAAAAAACCTCCCATGTCACCCAATTTACAAGAAGATTTATCCCTTGGTTTTCAGGACAAAGGGACAACCAGGTCAAAGCTTTGTCATTCCAAAGAGCATACCCCAAGAAGGATATTATCATTTTTTTCCACACTACACAATGCAAGCTCGTGTTGTGCACCAAACAAGTGTCAGACAAGTATATGGCTATTTGGCTTCTAAATAAGCTTCTTGGGACATATGAAACCTTCATCAAAATAGTTTACAATCACGACCAAGTGTTAGCCTAAAAGGAAGTACGCAGACTTTTTCTCCTCCATGAATTGAGAGCAAAGTCTTCAACATCATAAGAAGTCACCATCAAAGCTAAGAATCCCTTCAACAAGGCCAAGAACCCTAATCATTCTAGCAATGCTCCTAAATAAGGCTCTAACAACTCCTCCAAGAAGTTTTCCAACAACTATTATGATAAATCAGGGCATATCAAGAAGTTATTCTTCAAAAAACATGAACAAATCTACAGACTATATTGCCAAGAATCAAGCTAAATCCCCTCAGCATAGCTCTTATTGTTCAAGTGAAGATCTATTTATCTCCATAGAAATCACTTCTAGATCGTGACAAGAGTGGATATTTGATAGTGGTGCAACCTCTCACATGTGCAAAGATCATGAATCATTTCAGGAGTTAGAAGATCACACTAGCAAAGTTTGTTTACAAAGTAATAATAATCTTTCGATAGAAGGAAAGGAAAAGGTAAAAATTACTAATCACTGAGGAGAGTGCAAAGCCTTATCAAATATAGTTTTTGTATCAAACATGTGTATGAAGCTCCTCTCCATAAAGGCCATCATTGATCATCACAAACAATTCCTATTTGGCAACACATCAGTGAAGGTGATTCATCCTAGCAAAAAGGATGTAATAGCCTAAGGAATTGAAGATAAAGGCTTGTACAAGCTTCCATGCTTTCATTCTAATGATCCAATTTCCACCCTATGGCACCAAAGATATGGACACACATCTTATTTAACCAAGATTTTTACATCTTAATTGGTTAAGGGGACACAATTAGGGCTTATCTATATACAAACTTTTTATATGATATAGAAGATTCTATGGAACATGATCTCGATAAGGATAGTGATTTACCAGCCTCAAACATTTGGAATGTAAAAGATTAGCAAGCCCTAAGACAATTATTGTTAGCCTCTAATGAGCTGACCAAAGGCCACATTACCTCTTTCAAGACTTCCTACAAGGCTTAGAAAATACTTCAAGATCCCTATGAGGATAAGACTCCCTCGAAAATATATGCCTTTGAAGAAAAGTTCCATAACTCACCATTAGACCCCAAGATCCCATCACTAAGGTCATCACCACTTTTGAATATTACCAATGCAAGCTCGTGTTGTGAGGAAAATGTGTCAAGTGAGTATATGGCTATTAGGCTTCTAAATAAGCTTCCTAGATCATATGGAACCTTTTTCACAATAGTTCACAATCAGGACCAAGTTTTAACTTGGGAGGAAGTAAGGAGACTTTTTCTCCTCCATAAATGATGAGAAAAGTCTTCAGCATCACAAGAAGCCTCCATGAAAGCTAAGGATCCCTTCAAGAAGGCCAAGAACCCTGCTCCTAAACAAGTCTCTAACAACTCCTCCAAGAATTTTACCTACAACTATTGTGATAAATGACGACATATCGAGAAGTTCTTCTATAAAAAGAGGAACAAGTCTAAAGCCTCTACTTCCAAGAATCAAGCTAAGTTCCCTCACCATAAGTTTCAGTGTTCAAGTGAAGATCTATTTATCTCCATAGAAATCACGTCTAGCTCCTCACAGGAGTGGATATTTGATACTAGTGCAACCTCTCACATGTGCAAAGCTCACAAATCATTTCAGGAGTTAGAAGACCACACTCACAAAGTTTACTTAGGAAATAACAAGGATCTTCCAATAGAAGGAAAGGACAAAGTACAAATTACAAATGAATGAGAAGAGTGCAAAGCCTTATCAAATGTAATTTTCATACCAAACATGTGTACAAACCTCCGCTTTGTAAATGCAACCATCAATCATCACAAACAAGTCCTATTTGACAAAACATCAGTGAAGGTGATTCATCCTAGCATGAAGGATGTAATAGCCCATGGAATTGAAGATAAAGGCTTGTACAAGCTTTCATGCTTTCATTCTAAGGATTCAATTTGCACCCTGTGGCACCAAAGGTATGGACACACATCTTACTTAACCAAGATTCGTACATCTCAATTGGTTAAGGGGACATAATAAGGGCTTATCTATAAACAAACTGTTGGAAGTGAGGTAGGCCCTTAGGCTCATGTCACAAGTTCATGGTTCCATAGTTCCAGTCATGTACAACATTAATTCCAGCAATCTTCCATATTGACAAAACATGAACATACCACAACTTAATCATACAGATGATGAGACAAAGATAGAGAAAGAATAGACGTCATGTGTAAGGTGTTACGTAAGCCATCGCTTACTCATAGTATCATATATACCAATGTTCAATGTACAATGTGGGAGCAAAATTCTCAACCATTCTATGTGATGAGAAATAGATGAATGAGTGAATGTACAATGTAACAAACATATTCAGATGTGTGGGCAGTAATCTAAACTTAGGCTATGGAAGACCCTAAGTTAGATACGTGTGTGAAAAGATCACATACTTATAAAGTAGCATAGAATGCTAACAAGATTGTTGCCGGAAATCCTCAAACTCATGTGAACACACCTTCTCAAACACCTCATAAAAATATGCATAAAGCATATACGTACTGATTCGCTTGTACCTATGCCGAATAGGACTCTCCTGATATGAACGCCATAGCCTCCATAAACTTCAAGTAGTACCTGTGTGCATAAAGAGAATATGTACCTGAATACTTAACATAAGATGTGAATCTTATGTTAACCACCATTCAATGTCTTTGAAGTAGCCCGACATCTTCTTGTAGAAGACAATCTTCAACCTAACATCTTCTTGTAGAAGATGATCTTCAAATACGCCATGTAGATGGTTCCATCCAATGTCTTTGAAGTAGCCAGACATCTTCTTGTAGAAGATAATCTTCAACCTAACATCTTCTTGTAGAAGATGATCTTCAAATACATCATGTAGATGGGCGATCCTCACCATCAAGCTTCTAATGACCAAGTCTTCTTGCCATGAACAAGAGATAACCTCCTCTCCATGAGGTAGAGTGTGAGCACACCCTTCATCTTCTCCAAGAAGAATCACCAAGAAGAACTCCATTTTTATTTTTTTATTTTTTTATTTTTTTATTTTTTTTATTTTGTTATTTTGTTATTTTGTTATTTATTTATTTATTTATTTATTTATTTATTTATTTTTTTTTTTTTAAATGGAGGTTCGGCCGAGGCCTACTCCCCCGGACTTTAACTTTGAAATTGCAACTGTACAAGGAAGGGCATAGTACCCATGGGACCCCCCTTATCCCACAAGAACAGGGGTTTACAAGACTGGGTTGAACGGCGGTCACAACTACTGCGGGGATGGTCAAACGGTGGCCAATAGCCACATACAACAGTTTCTGGGATTCATATGTCCCTACATGTTGCTGCCAGGGGTTGAACCCTCGCCCCCGCCTCAAGAGGCGAGAGGCCCAACCATCAGGCCAGCAAACCGGGACATCATTAAGAAAAACTTATTTTCATGTGGAGCCTTTGGAGTGAAGATCCAAAGTTTAAGTCAAACAAATTAGTTCAAATTGTGCATATGATCTTTAAATTGTGCATATTGTTCTTTCAAATGTCAAGTCTGTAGAAGAGAATAAGTCCAAGCTTGAAGTCCCAAAAAAATGTTTTATGTTGTAACTTAAAGAGACAAAAGAGCACCTTGAAATAAAAAGAAACAATGATGTGCATCAAGTTGAAGTAATTATCAAGGGAAATGATTTTTTTTTTAATTTCTATCTTAAATTTATTCATTTTTTAGACTTGAAATTTGAAAGAACAATTCAAATATTAAAGAGATCCCTTTAAACATCATTATCGTGCCTCAATGGAAAAAAAATTGCTCAAAATAAAAAATACTCTAAATTTTTTGAAAGAACAATTCACATGATAAAAAAAAAAACTCTCAAATTTTTGAAAGAACAATTCACATACTAAAGAGATCCGTTTAAAGAGAGACATGATTATCATGCCTCAATGAAAAATAAAAAATGCTCTAAATTATACAAAAGACTCAAATATCATAGTAATCCATTCGCAATATCATTGTATAATTATCACCCATTATGAAAACGAGGTTTAAATAACGAATTTTTTTTTTAGTAACAAATTAACTTTAAATAAACAAAGAAAATTAATTAGAGAGAGAAATATAAAGAAAATTGATGAGTTTTTAGTCACTTTCACTAAGGATCCATTTGTTTTTTAGCTTGTGGTTGTGAATGAAGAGAAGCTTCTGATGCTTAAATGGATGGAACTCTTGACTATTTCTGACTGAATTCTGGTTTTTAGATAATTTAGAGATTTGTCTAAGGACCATTCTGATCTCCGAGGAGAGCTTGTTTCCAACTGATGTGATGGCTCTAAATGGAAACAAAAAGTTGATTCTTTTTGACTCGTATTCATGTATGAAACATGAAAGATGCCTGTGAGTTTCCCTCAAAAGTCTCACCTTGTAATTTCTTAATAAAGTATGTTCAATCATTGAGATTCACTCTTTTGGTTAAGCTTGAATTAATTGAAAAGTTCATTGAGATGTGGGCATAACATCCATGGGAACCTTTGAATTCCAGAGAGAAAGTGTCAAACACCTAGTCTAAGTTGCACAACCCAAAAACTCGCTAAAATAGACACTAGGAAAGGTTGGCCTTAAGGCTAGGTGAAATAATTTATTTAATTTGGGTAGCGCAAAGCTCCAACGATCCCTGAAGAGACTTGATGAACAAACGTCTCACTGCTAGAGTGAGGAGTGTTTGACTGCGGTCCGCATGGATTGAACTCGCTCCCTTAGCCTTGAAAGGCTAAGGGCCCAACCAACTGAGCTAATGCATCCGAAGTGAACAAAATATATATACCATGGATGGCCATGGGAATTGAACACAAAAACATGTCATAGAGAGTTCTTTTTTTTAAAATGGAGATTCGAAAGGTGCATACTCCCTCAACTTTAACTTTGAAAGTACAACTTTGAAAGTACAACTGTATAGATGAATGGGCATGGTACTCGTAGGATTCTCCATATCCCATAATGCATAGGTTAGATTGAGTCACAATCGAGTTTTCGCTGGGTTAAACTGGCATAAGCCTTTACATATCTAGCATGAGGGTTGCACACTAGACTTCCACCTCAAGAGGCCAGCACCAAGTAGATCTGCCAGAGAGATTTTTATTTTTCAAATGGTGGTTCGATAGGCGCTTAATCCCCCAAATTTAACTTTAAAAGTAGAACTCTACAGATCAATGAGCATAATACCTGTGGGACCTTCGTATCTCACAAAGTAAAAGTTAAACAAGGTTACAATTAATTATAACTGATTCAAACTTCATAAAGCCATTATATATTCAGTCGGGGCACAAGAGTGGACCTTGTCCACGTCTCGTAGGCAATTGGTTGAGCTTTAGCCTCTTGAGGTGGAGGTCCAAGGTTCATGCCGTGGGTTGAACATGTATGGCTTTGGCCAGTTAAACCAATTGTAATGTTATAACCTTGTTTAACCCTTGCTTTGTACGATAGGGGGAGTCCCATACAAGTACTATATCCATTCACTTGTAGAGTTACACTTTCAAAGCTAAAGCTCGAGGAGTAAACTTCTGCTGAACCTCCCCCTCTGTGAAGTTGAAGAGTAAACCTCCTCCTCAAGATTTAATCGTTGTAATTTTATGGATGACGAATTCTTTGTTTTTAAAAAAAGTTCGGCTTTTTTTTTTTACGTTTCGTAGTGCGTGAGCTGTCTGTAGACTCGAGTGGTGCCTTTATCTACCAGACAACCGAAAGCCCCGGGAAGAATCTCAGCCTTGAAAGACGATTTGCGTCACGATGGCGTGCCCTATGATTCCTGCTCTTTGTCGTCTCTGTGTGTATCCTCGCGCCTGTGTCGAGGACTTGCTTTTGCCTCTTAAGTTTTAACTTCTCACAGCGTCGTCGTCTGCGCGAACTTGTGCGTCGTGACAGTTAGAGTGGGTAAGAATTTCAGGCGTCTTCGTCGATCCTTCTACCTCTGACGTCGTTTTCTTTGTGCCCTCATAGCTGAGTGCTTGTCTGTACGCATGCAACATTGCATGCATGATGATGTAGTAGTAGTCCAGTAGGTCTCCTGTCTGTTCACGCCAATGGACCCCTACTTCTTGGTCTCTTTTCATCCTCTTCTTTTCCCGTACTCTACCTATCACATGGCAAACCCAATCTGTGTCTGCTTCCTTTCTTGCAGGTGAACACCACTTGAGGAGGGCCGAGTCCTAACCCCTTGCGCTGCCGTTTTTAATGTTTTCGCTGGAGGTTTAGCTCTTACAGACTGCCGCTCGCCAATGTAGCAGACGTGGTCAGGATTGTAGCTTGGTTCTTTCCCGCGCGCGTATTTGTACATGCTCTCTCACGCATGTGCAAGCCACTCGTGCATGTCCGAAGAAGCGCTTTTTCTTATCTCATCGCTGAAGCCAGGACGTAGTCTAGTTCACCTGGCCATACATACGCAGTTACAGGTCCTCGCAAGCAGACGTGTATCTTGTCTGGATTCCTCGAACTGCTACCACGCACTCCCGCACACATACGTGTCCCGCTCGCCCTCGTCCCTCAGGCACACACGCACACACACACACACACACAAGTCACAGAGGTTCGTATTCTTTATCCTGGCAATGGAAGATGCTCGAGAATCAGCATGGATCGGATCATTGAAATGCGGTGGCGCTGTTCCTCTGCGTGAAGTCGATGGATGTGCGAATGGATGGTCATCGCCTTCCGGAGACATCTTTCAAGTGCGAGGCCCCAACTACCTCGAATCCAAAACCAAAACGAAGGGAGGAGAATGCCTTCTCAAGCCCATTGCCTTCGATTGGATCAAATGCTCCAACAAAATCTTCAATGTCATGCAACACCCAGACGGTCGGGTTCGAGCAGCTCTTGACGGAGCCTTGAAAGAGGCAGAAAAGAAACAAGAAAGGAAGCCCTTCGTGTGGGCGATCAATCTGCAGGTTCCAAGCAAAGAAAATCACAGTCTTATATTCTATTATGTGACTTATGAGCAACCTCAAAAGGACTCTCTGTTGCAGAGGTTTTTAGATGGTAGCAATTCATTCAGGAATTCTCGCTTCAAGCTTCTTGCTAACGTTGTGCAAGGTCCATGGGTTGTGAAGACTGCGGTCGGAGAGAGGGCGGTATGCCTTCTTGGCAAAGCTGTCACATGCACTTATACACGAACTGATCATTTTATGGAGATTGATGTCGACATAGGGGCTTCCATTATGGCCAACGCCATTGTTCATCTCGCTTTTGGCTATGTCACCAGCTTAATTGTTGATCTGGCATTTGTCATCGAAGGGCAGGTACAAAATGAACTGCCGGAGAAGATCCTTGGCACCATAAGGTTTGCCAATCTGGATCCAGCAGCTGCCAGCATACTCGATGTGCCGCTTTCCAGCAGAGATAAGATGAGGCCAAACAAATTATGGAGATCTTTTAGTAATCTTCTTCACGGAGGGCATAATGAATCTGTCGCTAATGTCGAGGAAGATGAGCGCAGCCATGAGGTTGAGGATTTTGTACATTCCCATTGAGCCGGGACCCCAATGGTCCTGCGTGCAGGCATCGGAGCTTGGCGCAGCTGGTCCAACGTTGGAGCCATCTGAGGTTTATGCCGCCGGCTTTCTGCAGACGTTGGAAGTAGGGAACAATCAACCACATCAGAACCATTACCAATATTTGTCCAGAATGACCAAGCCTTATGTAGATATAATTTGCACGTCAATGAATTCAGCAAATGGAGGGTAAGGCTCTCGCGCTGTAATCGTTTCCCCATAGTTGCCGACAAATTCATGCCTTCAACTGTCCTAGAGCCATATCTATGTTCTGAGCTGCTCAAATGACATGTGCTTGGTTCATAATTAACTGGTTGTATAGGATCCGAGATACATTATGGTGCTTGAATCCATTGGACAGCCATTCAGCTTCCGCTTTACAGACATATGAATCTGTGACTAGGTGCCCCATTATTTCAATTCGTTGTACCCTAATTTACCTGTTATTGAATATAAGCGTTCATAAAATCTTTCTCAATGTATGCTTTTGTCGTCCTGGAACAATGGTCTACATGAGTCGGGACTTGTGCGTGTGTGTGTGCACATGCATGCTGTTCGCGTATACGATAAGCATACACTATTAATATGGTCATTTTATGAAACAATGTGTATGCCCCTTCTTTTTTAGAGTACAGTGAATTGCAAATACACACTCACACATCCAACCTTGTAAGATAGAGGCACCCATCATGAGAGACTCATGGACATGTCCAGCCAAGACTTGAACTCAGGACTTCCTCCCACAGCTTCAAGGCATCAGCCACTAGGCTATGCGGGCTCAGACAATGTGTATGCCTATTATCTCATAGGAGTCGAGGAAACTTGCAGGATTTCGCAATGTCCAATGAAGTGGTCAAAACTGCAACATAAGTATCTGTTTGTGATGGATGTTTCTGGATTATCTGTGCGCCTATCACATTTTCAAGAACAAAATATCAATTTAAGGTCTTGGTCTTCTATGTGTCCTTGAACCCCTGTATCGACTGAAATCAATATTTTAGCACTACAGAAGGTGTAAAGTAGATTATTTCCTGATTCTTATCTTGACCTGAAGATAACAATTAAAATCTTACATCCTCAAATTGTCTTTCTTTCTCTCTAGCTTTATTCTTTAGGATGCAAATATCATCTCTCTCTCTCTCTTTCTCTCTCTCTCTCTCTATCTCTCTCTCTCTTCTCTCTCTCTCTCTCATCACACTATTGCTTAGTGTACATGGATGTGACTTATGAATTTCCTACGAATCTTTTCGTGCTAATTAAGAACTGTTCGTGCACATTTGGTGTGGCAATGCGACTTCAAATGGACGGAATTATTTCAATAGTACTATCTCTGCTTTTGAATATTTGACAGGTAGAGCTTCCCAGATGGATTACTAAGCAGTTTACACCGAACAATCAATTGTGTGACCAAAATTCGTTACAAGGATTTATCTCTGGTGGAGTTATTAGCATATGTCTTGTCCTCTTTTTTGCCTTTGGAATCTTGACAGGCATAATTTCAATGATGATGTTAATTGAGCATATTCTAATTATACCGAGTTTGCAGAACTTTATAATGGACCATGACTGATTCTCATTTTGTTAAGGGTTGTGAAATGCTTGGAAAAATAGGAGATGAAATGGAATTTACATATAGGTGTGTTCATACAATGCAAGGATTGGACCGACTGAGAAGTTAAGAGCAGGATGAGGTGGAAAACATTCAGAAGATTTTGAACAAATCGACCTAAGTCTTCACCTCTAACATCATGCCTAAGACTGAGAAGGAATTCAACAAATCCATCCGTCAGAAGCTGGGGAACCTATTTGGGAGTGTAGGTGGTGGTACATCCAATCTATTCGATAAGCTTTGCTCTAGCAAACACTACAAGAAAGGTGGGTACTATAATTTGAAATCGCAGCAAATTGAATCTTCTATGAACCTGATTTAGAGGTACACAAACATGCATCCCGGTGAAGATCTGGATAACAACCTAACGGGGATTCCAAGAGCATGAACTAAATGCTGCACTTTGATGACAGATATATAAGCGCCAAGAAATGGTTTGAGTCTTTGCCTCTTGAGGCCTGGGCGGAGGTTCAAACCCTGCTAGCTGCTGTTGACATGTATGGACTTTAGGCCGTTTTAGCTCAGTTTCTTTACTGTATTCAGGCCGTCATCACTGTATCCCCTTCGAGAAGTCTTAGATGTTCACCACACCCTTAACAAGAGATGGTGCCTTTCTTGGACCAAACTTCGGTGGGAGTATAAAAAAATAAAAAAATAAAAAAAATAAAAATAAAAAAAAATTAAAAAAAAAATCTTAATGATCTGCTTTTTACTCGTCAATAAAAGCATTGAGTAAAAAAGTAGTCTCACATTGAAACATTGTAAAACATATGGGATTTTAGTCATTAAAATATGCACTAAAAAGAAACTAACTTGTAGAGTTTAGTTCAAAACTTGTACAAGATAAATGGGTGTAGTCAAAACTTTGAAATTTGAGAAAGTGTAAACCTTGATTTTGTTTTTCAAAGTTTGCTAAACTCGAAGAGAATAATAAAGAGAAGGTTGGGTCTTTAACGATTTAACTACTATACTCTCTCCAAGAGTTATTATAATTTCTTTGTATCTACACTTTTCATGCTCTTTTCATGGCATTGCATTTTCATGCTCTTTTCATGGCATTCCAAGGTGGTTGTGAGCATTCATGAGCCTCACTCAAAAGTGTTGGAGTTTGAGGTGTGCAAAAGGGCACGAACAACACAAGGAAGAAAAAGAAACTTGGAGCACACCACACAATACTAAAAATGTATTACCAATAGAATGTGCAAAGATAAGTAACCCATTAGGGTTATAGGCGTATAAGTAGTTGTTTGGTAGACAAAGGTATCACTTGAGTCTTGAGACAACTATCATGCAGTTTGAAATGTTAAAAAACAAAGCCGAACCTCCTTAAAAAAAAAAAAAAAAAAAAAAAAAAAAAAAGAATTTGTCATCCATAAAATTACAACAATTAAATCTTGAGGTGGAGGTCTACTCTTCAACCTTGCAGAGGTGGAGGTCCACTCTTCTACCTCGACTGAATACATAATGGCTTTATGAAGTTTGAACTAGTTATAATTAATTGTGATCTTGTTTAACTTTTACTTTGTGAGATATGGAGGTCCCACGGGTACTATGCTCAGTCATTTGTAGAGTGATACTTTCAAAGTTAAAGTGGGGGGAGTAAGCGCCTGCTGAACCACCATTTAGAAAATAAAAATCTCTTTAGTGGATTTGTTTGGTGCTGGTCTCCTGAAGCGAAAGTCCAGTGTTCAATCCTCAAGCTAGACATGTAAAGGCTTATGCCAGTTTAACCCAGAAAAAATTCAATTGTAATTCAGTCTAGCCTATGCTTTATGGGATATGGGAAATCCTACAGGTACTATGCCCATTAACCTGTACAGTTGTACTTTCAAAGTTAAAGCTGGGGAGTAGGTGCCTGTCAAATCTCCATTTAAAAAAAAAAAGGAACTCTCTATGACATGGTTCTATGTTCAATTCCCATTGCCACTAGCTCAGTTCAGGTGCATTATTTTGTTCACTTCAGGTGCATTAGCTCAGTTGGTTGGACCCTTAGCCTTTCGAGGTTGAGGGAGCGAGTTCAATCCATGTGAACTACAACCAGACACTTCTCACTCTAGTGATGAGATGTTTGTTAATCAAGTAAGTCTCTTTTGGGGATTGTTGGAGCTTTGCGCTACCCAAATTAAACAAATTATTTCACCTAGCCTTAAGGCCAACCCTTCCCAATGTTGAGTTTTCAAACTTTGCAACTTAGACTAGGTCTTTGAGCCTTACTTTGTGGAAATTGATGGTTCCCATGGGTGTTATGCTGACATCTCAATGAGCTTTCCAATTAATTCAAGCTTAACCAAAAGAGTAAATCTCAATGATCGAACATACTTTGTAAAGAAATTACAAGGTGAGACTTTTGAGGGGATACTCATGCATCTTTCATGTTTCATACATGAATACAAGTCAAAAAGGATCATTGATAGCAAGAGTGGAGGATCAATTTTTTGTTTAAATTTAGAGCCATCACATCAGTTGGAAACAAGCTCTCCTCAGAGATCCCATTGATTGCTCCACTTCTCTTTGAAACATTACAAGAATGGAAGCCTTCTAAAAGAATCTAGAGAGATTGTTGAACCTCTTAAAGAATGATCCTTAGAGAAATCTCTAAATTAACTAAAAACCAAAATTCAAATAATTGTAAGAATTCCATCCATTTAAGCATCACAAGGTGCTCTTCATTCACAACCACAAGCTAAAAAACAAATGCATCCTTCGTGAAAGTGACTAAAAAATCATCCATTTTCTTTCTATTGCTCTCTCTAATATACTTGTATTAATTATTTTTCTTAATTTAAAGTTATTTTGTTACTAAAAAGGTTCGTTGTTTAAACTTAGTTTTCATAATAGATGATAAGTATAGAATGATGTTACTAATGGATTACTATGATATTTGACCCTTTTGTATAATTTGGAGTTTTTTTTTATTGAGGCATGATAATCATGTCTTTTTTTAAATGGATCTCTTTAGTATGTGAATTGTTCTTTCAAAAACTTTAGAGTATTTTTAGTTTGAATAATTTTTATTTTCCGTATGTGAATTGCTATTTAAAAAATTTAGAGTATTTTTTATTTTGAGTAGTTCCTATTTTTCATTGAGGCATTATAATCATGTCTTGTTTGAAGGGATCTCTTTAGTATGTGAATTGTTTTTTCAAATTTCAAGTCTAATAAATGAATAAATTTAAGATAGGACTTCCAAAAAAAAAATCATTTTCCATGATAGTTAGTTCAACTTGATGCACATCATTGTTTCTTTTTCTTTCAAGCTGTTCTTTTGTCTCTTTAAGTTACAAAATAAAACTTCTTTTTGGGAGTTCAACCTTGCACTTATTCTCTTCTATATAGACTTGAAATTTTAAAGAACAATACACACATTTTAAAGATCATATGCCTCATCTACATTCAAATGTTGAACCAATTTGTGTGAATTAAACTTTGGATCTTCACTCCAAAGGCTCCACACCTTCGACTACAAAAGTAAAACTCTGTAAGAATAAAAATAAGTTTTTGTTTAATGATCTTCTTTTTACTCACCAATAAAAGCACTTGAGTAAAAAAGTAGTCTCACATTAAAACATTGTAAACCTTCATAAAAGTGTGGGATTTCAACCATTAAAATATGCATTAAAAAGAAACTAACTTGTAGAGTTTAGTTCAAAACTTGTACAAGATAAATGGGTGTAGTCAAAACTTTGAAATTTGAGAAAGTGTAAACCTTGATTTAAAACATATGGGATTTCAATCATTACAATATGCATTAAAAAGAAACTGACTTTTAGAGTTTAGTTCAAAACTTGTACAAGATAAATGGGCGTAGTCAAAACTTTGAAATTTGAGAAAGTGTAAACATTGATTTTGTTTTTCAAAGTTTGCTAAACTCGAAGAGAATAATAAAGAGAAGGTTGGGTCTTTAAGATATAACTACTATACTCTCTCCAAGAATTATTATAATTTCTTTGTATCTACACTTTTCATGCTCTTTTCATGGCATTGCATTTTCATGCTCTTTTCATGGCATTGCAAGGTGGTTGTGAGCATTCCTGAGGCTCACTCAAAAGTGTTGGAGTTTGAGGTCTGAGAAAGGGCACGAACAACACAAGGAAGAAGAAGAAACTTGGAGCACACCACACAATACTAAATGTATTACCAATAGAATGTGCAAAGATAAGTAACCCATTAGGGTTATAGGCATATAAGTAGTTGTCTGGTAGATAAAGGTACCACTCGAGTCTTGAGACAGCTATCATGCACTATCAAACGTTAAAAAAAGAAAGCTGAAACTCCTTAAAAAAACTAAAAAACAAAGAAATTTATCATCAATAAAATTACAAAAATTAAATCTTGAGGCGGAGGTCTACTCTTCAACCTTGCAGAGGTGGAGGTCCACTCTTCTACCTCAATTGAATAGATAATGGCTTTATGAAGTTTGAACCAGTTATAATTAATTGTGATCTTGTTTAACTTTTACTTTGTGAGATACGGAGGTCCCACGGGTACTATGCTCAATCATCTGTCGAGTTATACTTTCAAAGTTAAAGTGGGGGGAGTAAGCGCCTGTCGAACCACCATTTGAAAAATAAAAATCTCTAGTGGATATGTTTGGTGCTGGTCTCTTGAAGCGAAAGTCTAGTGTTCAACCCTCAAGCTAGACATGTAAAGGCTTATGCAAGTTTAACCCAGCAAAAATTCAATTGTAACTCAATTTAACCTATGCTTTATGGGATATGGGGAATCCTGCGGGTACTATGCCCATTAACCTATACAGTTGTACTTTCAAAGTTAAAGCTAGGGGGTATGTGCCTCTCAAATCTCCATTTAAAAAAAAAAGGGAACTCTCTATGACATGTTTCTATGTTCAATTCCCATTGCCACCCATAGTACATATATTTTGTTCACTTCGGATGCATTAGCTCAGCTGGTTGGGCCCTTCGCGTTTCAAGGTTGAGGGAGCGAGTTCAATCCATGTGAACTACAACGAGACACTTCTCACTCAAGTAATGAGATGTTTGTTAATCAAGTAAGTCTCTTTAGGGGATCGTTGGAGCTTTGCGCTATCCAAATTAAATAAATTATTTCACCTAGCCTAGCCTTAAGGCCAACCCTTCCCAATGTCTATTTTAGTGAGTTTTCAAACTTTGCAACTTAGAATAGGTCTTTGAGCCTTGCTTTGTGGAAATTGATGGGTCCCATGGGTGTTATGCCGACATCTCAATGAGCTTTCCAATTAATTCAAGCTTAACCAAAAGAGTAAATCTCAATGATCGAACATACTTTGTAAAGAAATTACAAGGTGAGACTTTTGAGGGGAAACTCATAGAAGGGGAGGCTCACATCTTCTTTTTGTTTTAAATGGAAGTTCAACCGAAGTCTATTCCTTGAGCTTCATCTTTGAAAGTGTAACTCTACAAGTGAATGGACATAGTACTTATGGGAGCCTCCAATCGCACAAAGCAAGGGCTAGACAAGGTTACAACATTACAATTGGTTTAACTAGCCAAAGATTTACATGTTCAACCCGGGGCTTGAACCTTGGACCTCCACCTCAAGAGGCCAAAGCTCAACCAATTGCCTACGAGACGTGGACAAGGTCCACTCTTGTGCCCAAAGTGAATATATAATGGCTTTATGAAGTTTGAACCAGTTATAATTAATTGTAACCTTGTTTAACTTTTACTTTGTGAGATACGAAGGTCCCACATGTATTATGCCCATTCATCTATAGAGTTCTACTTTTAAAGTTAAATTTGGGGGATTAAGCGCCTATCAAACCACCATTTAAAAAATAAAAATCTCTCTGGCGGATCTACTTGGTGTTGGCCTCTTGAGGTGGAAGTCTAGTGTGCAACCCTCATGCTAGATATGTAAGGCTTATGCCAGTTTAACCCAGCGAAAACTCAATTGTGACTCAATCTAACCTAATCATTATGGGATATGGAGAATCCTACGAGTACCATGCCCATTCATCTATATAGTTGTACTTTCAAAGTTGTACTTTCAAAGTTGTACTTTCAAAGTTGTACTTTCAAAGTTGTACTTTCAAAGTTAAAGCTGAGGGAGTAGGCACCTTTCGAATCTCCATTAAAAAAAAAAGAACTCTCTATGACATGTTTTTGTGTTCAATTCCCATGGCCATCCATGGTATATATATTTTGTTTACTTTGGATGCATTAGCTCAGTTGGTTGGGCCCTTAGCCTTTCAAGGCTGAGGGAGCGAGTTCAATCCATGCAGACCGCAGTCAAACACTCCTCACTCTAGCGGTGAGATGTTTGTTAGTCAAGTCTCTTCAGGGATCGTTGGAGCTTTGTGCTACCCAAATTAAATAAATTATTTCACCTAGCCTTAAGGCCAACCCTTCCTAGTGTCTATTTTAGCGAGTTTTTGGGTTGTGCAACTTAGACTAGGTGTTTGACCCTTTCTCTACGGAATTCAAAGGTTCCCATGGATGTTATGTCCACATCTCAATGAACTTTCCAATTAGTTCAAGCTTAACCAAAAGAGTGAATCTCAATGATTGAACATACTTTATTAAGAAATTACAAGGTGAGACTTTTGAGGGAAACTCACAGGCATCTTTCATGTTTCATACATGAATACGAGTAAAAAAGAATCAACTTTTTGTTTGCATTTAGAGCCATCACATCAGTTGGAAACAAGCTCTCCTCAGAGATCCCATTGATTGCTGCACTTCTCTTTGAAACGCTATGAGAATCGAAGCCTTCTAAAAAAATCTAGAGAGATTGTTGAACCTCTTAAAGAATGGTAAATTATATAAAAACCAGAATTCAGTTGCAAATAGTAAGAGTTCCATCCATTTAAGCATCACAAGCTTCTCTTCATTCACAACCACAAGCTAAAAAACAAATGGATCCTTACTGAAAGTGACTAAAAACTCATCAATTTTCTTTATATTTCTCTCTCTAATTAATTTTCTTTTTTTATTTAAAGTTAATTTGGTACTAAAAAAATTTCGTTGTTTAAACTTCGTTTTCATAATGGGTGATAATTAAACAATGATATTGCGAATGTATTACTATGATATTTGAATCTTTTGTATAATTTAGAGTATTTTTTATTTTTCATTCTTTAAACGGATCTCTTTAGTATTGTGAATTGTTTTTCCAAAAATTTTAGAGTATTTTTTTTCATCATGTGAATTGTTCTTTGAAAAAATTTAGAATATTCTTTATTTTGAGCAATTTTTTTTCCATTGAGGCACGATAATCATGTTTAAAGGGATCTCTTTAATATGTGAATTGTTCTTTCAAATTTCAATTCTAATAAATTGTTGATATATTTAGGTAGTGATGTGTGTGAACACACTAGGACCGCTGGGGCACTTTTTTCCCTCTTTAGGAGGTTTTTTTTCCGCAGCTTGTATATACGCCTATTGCCCTAATGGGCTACTTATCTTTGTACATTCTCTAGTAATACATTCAGTATTGTGTGTTTGTGCTCCAAGCTTCTTCTTCTTCTTTGTGCTGTTCGCGTGCTTCCGCAGACATCTATCTGCAACAATTGGTATCAGAGCAGGTCGTCGTTTCATCTAGGGCACCGTCGACACTTCTCCGTTTGCAGTCTTAGAATCACACGAATTTTGGTGAGCATACTCAGCGTGTTTCCAAGATCAAAACAGCTTTGCTGTGTCGTGCCAAAATCGCGATCTGAGCTCGTTTCGGCCTCCGAACGCACTATCGCATCGCTTGTGCAGGCTATTTTGTCTTTTTGTGCCAAAGGTATATACCAGTTTCTGTTCCCCAGTTTAAGCGTCTCGAAGTCTACTACAGGTCTAGTAGAACTCGTCTTGGCAGTTCTGTTCAACTTTTTGAGATACAGTCAATTTTCCTGCATCAAGGTATTTTACTCACCGACCATGGCTGAAAGCAGTGATGTATTCCGTATGTTGGCTGTTGAGGATAAGTTGGATGGTACCAACTACCCATTATGGGCTTATATGATGCGACATGTATTGGTTGCAAAAGGACTGTGGAACATTGTGCAGGGTGTTGAAAGACGTCCTGTTACACCTGCAACTACAGGTACTGCAAATATAGGTGCTGGAGCTGATGAAGATGGTGTCGAAGATGATATTCCGCAGATTCCTGTTCATGCTGTTGTTTCTGTTGCACCTACTACATAGCAAATTCGTTGGGATGGCAGAGATGCCCAGGCACATGCATTGATAGCTTTGTCTGTCAAACGTGCCATTATTCCTCATATTCGCTCTTGCAGAACAGCTAGGGATGCTTGGGATACACTTACCACATTGTATCAAGCTAGGAATGAGGCTCGTGTTGCTTACCTCCGAAAATAGTTGGAGAGTGAGCACATGAATGAAGGTGATTCTATGGACATTTTTCTTTCAAAGATCAAAGACCTGAAGGAACAATTGATTTCTGCTGATGAGGTTATACCAGATAGCTCACTTGTGCAGACCGTTCTGAATGGTCTTCCTGATTCATATCAAAGTTTTGCTTCTACTCTTTGGTTGATGATGAAAGGCAATCCGAATGCCTTATCATTTGAGGAGTTAGTCTCTGTTCTATTGCAGGAAGATCAATCCAGGCAGAACAGGTCCATTATGCATGTTGCAGATCAAGCTTTCCTGGCTAGTCAGAAGGGTAAAGGAAAATGGAGCTCTTCCACTAGTAAGCAGAAATCTGCAAATGCTGCACATTCGAAGAACCAGGATAAAGATGAGAAGAAATCAGAAAAGCAGAAATTGTTTTGCAAGTACTGTAAAGGGAATGATCATATCATAAAGAATTGTCCAAAACTGGCTGCAAAAGAGGCAAACAAAAAGGAGGTTGGAATGGTTGTGAAGCCTCTACACCAAAAACAGAGTCTGCTAATCTTGTGCAGGAAGAAGAATGGGTGTTTACTACTGTTTGCAGTTTTGACCCATCTTCTCATGACGAGTGCATGTCTGTAGTGGACTCAGATGTTTGGTACTTTGACAGTGGGGCGACCAAACATATTACCTCGCAACGTAGTTTCTTCGCTTCACTCGAGCCTGCCCCTACAAGGAATACTGTCACATGCGCCAACAACTCCTCTTATCCTGTTATGGGAGTTGGTAAGATCATTCTGACTACTGCTGATGGTAGTTCTTTCACCCTGTCAGATGCTTTATTTGTGCCAGGGATCAAGAAGAATCTGTTATCAGTTTCTGCATTAGCCAAGATTGGCTTGGTTGTGAAATTTGTTCATGATCTATCAAATGGCGATGTGATTATTGCTTCTGGCATTTTGTGTCGTGGGTTGTATAAGCTCATAGACTATGAAAGATCTGTGAATGATTCGGCATGTGCAATTCATGATTCTTAGGCTATGTCAGATGCAAAGCTTTGGCATGCACGCTTTGGTCATCTGAATTTTGCTAGTTTGCTACGCCTGTAGAAATCTGATATGGTGTCTTCTTTGCCCAAGCTTGAGGCACCTGGAAAACATGTATGTGAAGGCTGTATTTCGGGCAAAATGCAGCGTTCCTCCTTTCCCAAAGATGGTTCAGTTCGGGCTACACAGAAATTGCAGCTTGTACATAGTGATGTCTCTGGTCCTATGCAGACACCCTCTTTTGGGAATTACCTTTACTTCGTGACTTTCATTGATGATGTTTCCAGGCATGCATGGGTATATCCACTCAAAGCAAAGTCCGAAGTGTTCATGTTCTTTAAATAGTTTTTGGTTTTGGCTGAAAATCTGTCAGCATGTAAAATAGGCACCCTCCGTTCTGATCGAGGGGGGGAATATATGTCTTCTGACTTTAATGCATTTCTGGGTGAACGTGGGATAAAACACCAGTGTACAGTGCCTATACACCTCAACAGAATGGAGTTGCTGAACGAAAGAACAGGTCACTCATGGAGATGGCGAGGTGCATGGTCAAGAGTCAGGCTTTACCACATAGTTTCTGGCTTGAGGCTGTCATGTGTGCAGCATATGTACTGAACAGGTGTCCCACTAAAGCGCTGTAGTCTATCACTCCATATGAGGCTTGGCATGACCGCAAGCCATCTGTTGCTCATCTGCATGTTTTTGGTTGTTTGGCATGTGCATTAGTGCCTGAACAACATCGCAGAAAATTGGATGATAAGGTAGTAAAATGTATTTTTGTTGGGTACAGTTCTGAAAGTAAAGGCTATCGTCTGTATCATCCATAGACTAAATGCATTCTGGTTAGCCGTGATGTTGTCTGTGTGGAAGATGCTATTCAGCCATTGCTTTCGTGTACTAAGGAGACATCTGTTAGCTCCAAAGACATGTATGATACATTGATGCCTCTTTTTACAGGTGGACAGTCTAGTGCTGGTCCTAATGAGGCAACTTCTCAGCCTTTGTAGGTTTCATATGATGATGCAGATCATTCTATTTCTGATGCAGATTTACATGATGCACTTGTTGATGAGAGAGCTGATATTGAGCAGGCAAAAACTATGCCAAAATGGATGGTGCAGACTTTGCGTGATAGCAAATTAGATGCACCTTTGTCATATCGTACTCGTTCAAGCTCTCATAGTGCCTCCTTTGCATCAGATTGCTATGCTATGGCTGCGTCGAGTCTCTGTGATGAGAATGAGCCTGTTTCTTTTGATGAAGCACAGAATTCAGAAAATTGGATGGCTGCCATGCAATCTGAATATGATGCTATAATGAAGAATGGTACATGGTCTTTATGTGACTTGCCTCCTAGCAAGAAGGCCATTGGCACTAAGTGGGTATACAAGCTGAAGCGTAAACCTGATGGTACAGTTGACAGGTATAAGGCTAGGCTTGTTGCAAAGGGTTATGCACAGGAAAGAGGCATTGATTTTGATGAGACCTTTGCACCTACATGTCGTATGACTACTGTTCGGAGCATTTGTGCACTTGCAGCCCATCATGGTTGGAATGTACATCAGTTGGACATTAAAACAGCATTTCTAAATGGTGACTTGCATGAAGAAGTGTATGTTTTTTAGCCCCGTGGCTTTGTGCAGAAAGGGCATGAAAATCAGGTGTGCAGGTTAAAGAAGGCATTATATGGTTTAAAGCAAGCACCACGTGCTTGGTATGAGAAGATACATGCCTATCTGGTTGCACATGGTTTTGTGAACAGTCCAACTGAAAGCACCTTATATGTTAAGCGTGCTAATGTTGTGCTTCTGATCATTGTTGTCTATGTTGATGACATGCTGCTCACTGGTCCTATTGAGAAGCATATTGCTGATTTCAAGGTTGATTTGCATGCCTCATTTGAGATGTCTGATTTGGGGCATTTGCATCACTATTTGGGCATTCAGTTTATGCAAGTTGATGGTGGAATGGCTTTGTGTCAAACAAAATGTATTGACACATTATTGCAGCGTTTTGGCCTTGAAGATTGTAAGCCTATTGCCACTCCTATGGAGACAGGTTTACGATTGAGTCTTCATGATGCTGGAGATGCATTTGATGCTGTTCTCTATCAGCAGGCTGTTGGATGCTTGATTTACTTATGCATTACTCGGCCAGATATTCAGATTGCTGTCTCACAGATGAGCAGGTTTATGCATTGCCCAGGAGTCACGCATTGGAATGCGGTTAAGCGCATCTTTTGCTACTTGAGTGGTACTCGGCTACTTGGGTTGTTTTATCCCAAGGGGGGATCACTACCGCCAGATTTGCATGCTTTTTCTAACTCAGATTGGGATGGTTGCTATGACACTCGTGTGTACACCAGTGGTTTTTGCTTCATGCTTGGTAGCTCATGTATATCTTGGTTGAGCAAGAAGCAGCCTACTGTGGCCACTTCCAGTTGTGAGGCTGAGTATAGGGCAGCTTTCACAGCGACTGTTGAGTGTGTGTGGCTCAGACGCCTTATGGCTGATTTGGGTGTTGGCCAATCTTCTGCCACCACCATCTTCACTGACAGTCAGAGCGCATTGGCAGTTGCGAGGAACCCTGTGTTCCATGCTCGCACTAAGCACATTGAGGTGCATTATCACTATGTCAGGGAGAGGTTCTCTGCTGGGGAGATTAGCTTGGCATATGTGCCCAAACATTGCAGACCTTTTCACGAAGGCTCTGCCTAGGGAGAAGTTTGAAGCTTTCCGCAAAGCTTTGGGCTTACTTTCTTTTGTGGAGTGATTTCCACATAGCTTGGCACTTCCTTATACATGAGTGCCAACTACTTGTTCACCGCATCACTCTTAGGGGGGATTTGTTGATATATTTAGGCAGTGATGTGTGTGAACACACTAGGACCGCCGGGGCACTTTTTTCCCTCTTTAGGAGGTTTTTTTCCCCCGGCTTGTATATACCCCTATTGCCCTAATGGGATACTTATCTTTGTACATTCTCTAGTAATACATTCAGTATTGTGTGTTTTGTGCTCCAAGCTTCTTCTTCTTCCTTGTGCTGTTCGCGTGCTTCCGCAGACATCTATCTCCAACATAAATGAATAAATTTAATATAGAAATTAAAAAAAAATCATTTTCCATGATAATTAGTTCAACTTGATGCACATCATTGATTCTTTTTCTTTCAAGTGCTCTTTTGTCTCTTTAAGTTACAAAATAAAACATCTTTTTGGGAGTTCAAGCTTGGACTTATTCTCTTCTACAGACTTGACATTTGAAAGAACAATACACA
This sequence comes from Ceratopteris richardii, assembly GCA_020310875.1. NCBI lineage: Eukaryota > Viridiplantae > Streptophyta > Polypodiopsida > Polypodiales > Pteridaceae > Ceratopteris > Ceratopteris richardii. The sequence goes on along the minus strand of CM035420.1, from coordinate 169,360,040 downwards.
CAATTTAAAGATCATATGCCTCATCTACATGCAAATGTTGAACCAATTTGAAAGAACATTTCAAAGAACAATACACACAATTTAAAGATCATATGCTCATCTACATTCAAATGTTGAACCAATTTGTTTGACTTAAACTTTGGATCTTCACTCCAAAGGCTACACTTGAAAATAAGTTTTTCTTAATTATCTGCTTTTTACTCGCCAATAAAAGCACTGAGTAAAAAAGTAGTCTCGCATTGAAACATTTGTAAAATATGCGCTAAAAATAAAATATGCACTAAAAAGAAACTCACTTGTAGAGTTTAGTTCAAAACTTGTACAACATAAATGGGTGTAGTCAAAACTTTGAAATTTGAGAAAGTGTAAACCTTGATTTTGTTTTTCAAAGTTTGCTAAACTCGAAGAGAATAATAAGGAGAAGGTTGGGTCTTTAAGGATATAGCTACTATACTCTCTCCAAGAATTATTATAATTTCTTTGTATCTACACTTTTCATGCTTCTTTCATGGCATTGCATTTTCATGCTCTTTTCATGGCATTTCAAGGTGGTTGTGAGCATTCCTAAGGCTCATTCAAAAGTGTTGGAGTTTGAGGTCTGCGAAAGGGCACGAACAGCACAAGGAAGAAGAAGAAACTTGGAGCACACCACACAATACTAAATGTATTACCAATAGAATATGCAAAGATAAGTAACCCATTAGGGTTATAGGCGTATAAGTAGTTGTCTGTAGATAAAGGTACCACTCGAGTCTTGAGACAGCTATCATGCACTATCAAACATTTAAAAGAAAAAAGCTGAAACTCCTTAAAAAAACTAAAAAACAAAGAATTTATCATCAATAAAATTACAACAATTAAATCTTGAGGCGGAGGTCTACTCTTCAACCTTACGGAGGTGGAGGTCCACTCTTCTACCTCGATTGAATACATAATGGCTTTACAAAGTTTGAACCATTTATAATTAATTGTGATCTTGTTTAACTTTTACTTTGTGAGATACGGAGGTCCCACGGGTACTATGCTCAGTCATCTGTAGAGTTATACTTTCAAAGTTAAAGTGGGGGGAGTAAGCGCCTGTCAAACCACCATTTAGAAAATAAAAATCTCTAGTGGATATATTTGGTGCTCGTCTCTTGAAGCGAAAGTCTAGTGTTCAACCCTCAAGCTAGACATGTAAAGGCTTACGCCAGTTTAACCCACCAAAAATTCAATTGTAACTCAGTTTAACCTATGCTTTATGGGATATGGGGAATCCTGCGGGTACTATGCCCATTAACCTGTACAGTTGTACTTTCAAAGTTAAAGCTAGGGGGTAGGTGCCTGTCAAATCTCCATAAAAAAAAAAAAGGAACTCTCTATGACATGTTTCTATGTTCAATTCCCATTGCCACCCATAGTACATATATTTTGTTCACTTCGGATGCATTAGCTCAGCTGGTTGGACCCTTAGCCTTTCGAGGTTGAGGGAGCGAGTTCAATCCATGTGAACTACAACCACACACTTCTCACTCAAGTAATGAGATGTTTGTTAATCAAGTAAGTCTCTTTAGGGGATCATTGGAGCTTTGCGCTACCGAAATTAAATAAATTATTTCACCTAGCCTTAAGGCCAACCCTTCCCAATGTTTATTTTAGTGAGTTTTCAAACTTTGCAACTTAGAATAGGTCTTTGAGCCTTGCTTTGTGGAAATTGATGGTTCCCATGGGTGTTATGCCGACATCTCAATGAGCTTTCCAATTAATTCAAGCTTAACCAAAAGAGTAAATCTCAATGATCGAACATACTTTGTAAAGAAATTACAAGGTGAGACTTTTGAGGGGAAACTCATAGAAGGGGAGGTTCACATCTTCCTTTTTTTTAAATGGAAGTTCAGCCAAAGTCTATTCCTCGAGCTTCAACTTTGAAAGTGTAAATCTACAAGTGAATGGACATAGTACTTATGGGAGCCTCCTATCGCACAAAGCAAGGTGTAGACAAGGTTACAACATTACAATTGGTTTAACTAGCCAAAGCTATACATGTTCAACCAGGGGCTTGAACCTTGGACCTCCACCTCAAGAGGCCAAAGCTCAACCAATTGCCTACGAGACGTGGACAAGGTCCACTCTTGTGCCCCGAGTGAATATATAATGGCTTTATGAAGTTTGAATCAGTTATAATTAATTGTAACCTTGTTTAACTTTTACTTTGTGAGATACGAAGGTCCCACATGTATTATGCCCATTCATCTGTAGAGTTCTACTTTTAAAGTTAAATTTGGGGGATTAAGCGCTTATCGAACCACCATTTAAAAAATAAAAATCTCTATAGCGGATCTACTTGGTGCTGGCCTCTTGAGGTGGAAGTCTAGTGTGCAACCCTCATGCTTGATATGTAAAGGCTTATGCCAGTTTAACCCAGCGAAAACTCGATTGTGACTCAATCTAACCTATGCATTATGGGATATGGAGAATCCTACGAGTACCATGCCCATTCATCTATACAGTTGTACTTTCAAAGTTAAAGCTAAGGGAGTAGGCACCTTTCGAATCTCCATTTAGAAAAAAAGAACTCTCTATGACATGTTTTTGTGTTCAATTCCCATGGCCATCCATGGTATATATATTTTGTTCACTTCGGATGCATTAGCTCAGTTGGTTGGGCCCTTAGCCTTTCAAGGCTGAGGGAGCGAGTTCAATCCATGCGGACCGCAGTCAAACACTCCTCACTCTAGAGGTGAGATGTTTGTTAATCAAGTCTCTTCAGGGATCGTTGGAGCTTTGCGCTACCCAAATTAAATAAATTATTTCACCTAGCCTTAAGGCCAACCCTTCCTAGTGTCTATTTTAGCGAGTTTTTGGGTTGTGCAACTTAGACTAGGTGTTTGACACTTTCTCTCTGGAATTCAAAGGTTCCCATGGGTGTTATGCCCACATTTCAATGAACTTTCTAATTAATTCAAGCTTAACCAAAAGAGTGAATCTCAATGATTGAACATACTTTATTAAGAAATTACAAGGTGAGACTTTTGAGGGGAAACTCACAGGCATCTTTCATGTTTCATACATGAATACGAGTAAAAAAGAATCAACTTTTTCATGTTTCATACATGAATACGAGTGAAAAAGAATCAACTTTTTGTTTGCATTTAGAGCCATCACATCAGTTGGAAACAAGCTCTCCTCAGAGATCCCATTGATTGCTGCACTTCTCTTTGAAACGTTACGAGAATTCAAGGCTTCTAAAAAAATCTAGAGAGATTGTTGAACCTCTTAAAGAATGGTCCTTAGAAAAATCTCTAAATTATCTAAAAACCAGAATTGGTAAATAGTCAGAGTTCCATCCATTTAAGCATCACAAGCTTCTCTTCATTCACAACCACAAGCTAAAAAACAAATGGATCCTTAGTGAAAGGGACTAAAAACTCATCAATTTTCTTTGTATTTCTCTCTCTAATATACTTGTATTAGTTTTTTTTTATTTAAAGTTAATTTGTTACTAAAAAAGTTCGTTGTTTAAACTTAGTTTTCATAATGGGTGTAAAGAAATTACAAGGTGAGACTTTTGAGGGGAAACTCACATGCATCTTTCATGTTTCATACATGAACACAAGTCAAAAAGGATCATTGATAGCAAGAGTGGAGGATCAATTTTTCGTTTAAATATAGAGCCATCACATCAGTTGGAAACAAGCTCGGAGATCCCATTGATCGCTCCACTTCTCTTTGAAACATTACAAGAATGGAAGCCTTCTAAAAGAATCTAGAGATATTGTTGAACCTCTTAGAGAATGATCCTTAGAAAAATCTCTAATTATCTAAAAACCAAAATTCAAATAATTGTAAGAATTCCATCCATTTCAGCATCACAAGGTGCTCTTCATTCACAACCACAAGCTAAAAAACAAATGGATCCTTCGTGAAAGTGGCTAAAAAAATCATCAATTTTTTTTTCTATTTCTCTCTGTAATATACCTGTATTAATTATTTTTCTTAATTTAAAGTTATTTTGTGACTAAAAAAGTTCGTTGTTTAAACTTAGTTCTCATAATAGATGATAAGTATACAATGATAATTACGAATGGATTACTATGATATTTGACTCTTTTGTATAATTTAGAGTTTTTTTTCATTGAGGCATGATAATCATGTATTTCTTTAAATGGATCTCTTTAGTATGTGAATTGTTCTTTCAAAAACTTTAGAGTATTTTTAGTTTGAATAATTTTTATTTTTAGTATGTGAATTGTTCTTTAAAAGAATTTATTGTATTTTTTATTTTGAGTAATTTTTTTTTCATTGAGGCATGATAATCATGTCTCTGTTTGAAGGGATCTCTTTAGTATGTGAATTGTTTTTTCAAATTTCAAGTCTAACAAATGAATAAATTTAAGATAGTACTTCCAAAAAGAAATCATTTTCCATGATAATCATTTCAACTTGATGCACATCATTGTTTCTTTTTCTTTCAAGGTGCTCTTTTGTCTCTTTAAGTTACAAAATAAGAATTTTTTTTGGGAGTTCAACCTTGGACTTATTCTCTTCTATAGACTTGAAATTTTAAAGAACATTACACACATTTTAAAGATCCTATGCCTCATCTACATTCAAATGTTGAACCAATTTGTGTGAATTAAACTTTGGATCTTCACTCCAAAGGTTCCACACCTTCGACTACAAAAGTAAAATTTTGCAAGAACAAAAATAGGTTTTTTTTAACGATCTGCTTTTTACTCACCAATAAAAGCACTTGAGTAAAAAAGTAGTCTCACATTGAAACATTGTAAACCTTCATAAAAGTGTGGGATTTCAATCATTAAAATATGCACTAAAAAGAAATTGACTTGTAGAGTTTAGTTCAAAACTTCTACAAGATAAATGGGTGTAGTCAGAACTTTGAAATTTTAGAAAGTGTAAACCTTGATTTTGTTTTTGAAATTTTGCTAAACTCTAAGAGAATAATAAAGATAGAGGACAACATCAAATGCATCTTCAGCATCATGAAGACTCAACTCTAAACGTGTTTCCATAGGAGAGGCAATAGGTGTGCAGTCATTAGGGTCAAAATGCGGCAATAATGTGTCAATATATTTGATTGTCACAAAGCTTATGTTATGAATTATCGAATGTGTTGAACAAGGAATTGTTGGAGTGGCCCGTGTTACATTTGCATGAATGATGAACAACATTTTTCTTGATTACCAAGCCTTTGTTCTTGTATTCTTCGACAATATACTTGTTTACAGTAAGAATGATAGTGAGCATGAGAAGCATCTTAAAATAGTTTTTCATTTGCTATGAGAGAACACACTTTATGCTAATCCTAAAAAGAGTTACTTCTTTCAACTTAAGCTAGAATATCTAGGACATATTAATTCAAGTGAAGGCATGCATGTGGATCCAAAAAATATTAAAGTGATAGTAGAATGGCCTACACCACAATCAATCAATGATGTTCGTTCTTTTATTGGGTTGGCTAGTTTCTATAACAAGTTTGTTTGAAATTTTTCTTATTTAGTATTGCTTCTTACCGTATTATTGAAAAAGAAAATAAAATTTGCATGGAGACTTACCCAACAACAATCCTTTGAATAACTCAAATGTGCACTTTCACATACACCTGTTTTACAGTTACCTGACTTTTCACAACCATTTCATGTCGTTACTGATGCTAGTGGTTCAGGAATAGATGTTGTTTTAATGCAAAATGATCATCCCATTGCATTTGAGAGTAGGAAGCTTAAGCCCTCAAAAAAGAATTATAGTACATATAATAAAGAATTGTTAGTACTTGTGCATGTTTTGCGAATTCGGAAACACTATCTTATGGGATCTGAGGTATTAATCAAAACCGATAAACAAGTTATTAAGCATTTATTAAATCAACACTTAATTTTTTATTGACATCTTAAATGGGCTTCATTCATTCAAAATTTTCACCCCATGATCCAATATCAACCGGGTAAAGAATTTATCATAAACGATGCTCTTAGCCGTTTTCCTTCACATTCTATTTTTTTGAATAATATTTCTGCCATCCAAATTCATTCTTTTCAAGAAATGATTTACACTTATGCATCTAATTTGTATTTCTCACGTGCATGGTATTACTTCAATAATGATGCACCTTTATTTGATGAACAATATACATATCATCATGGTTTACTTTATTTTCAACATAGATTGTGCATAACCCAAGCTTTTAAAGATTTTATCATCAAAGAAATGCGTGAACCATCTCACATGGGTCATAGAGGCATACACGACACCATTTCTGCTTGCAAAGATTTCTTCTTTTGGCCATACATGGAAAAAGATATTGCATATTATGTTTCTCAATGCATTGTATGTCAGCATGTAAAATGTCATCATGGTAAACCATTTGGATTATTAATGCCACTTCCCATTCCGAACTAACCATGGGAATAAATCTCTATGGATTTTATCACAGGTCTTCCTATCACTTCATCACATGACAATATGAATTGGACAATAGTTGATAGGTTTAGTAAATATGCATATTTCATTCCTTGTAGAAAAACTTTGTATGCACCCTACGCTACAAAGTTATTCATTAAATGCACTTTCCCACATCATGGATTTCCTAAAGTACTGTTATCTGATCGTGATGTTAGATTTTGTAATCACTTTTGGGTTGCCTTATTTCAACATTTTGGTTCTAAAATAATGTTTAGCTCTGTATTTCATCTCGAAAGTAATGGACAAAGTGAGGCTACAAACAATAATATTCTTGATTTATTGCATTGTTATTCATTAGATAATCCCACTAATTGGAATGAAAAGTTGCCATTGCTTCAATTTGCTTACAATAACACCACACACACCACTACTGGACATGCACCTTTTGAATTTGTTTATGGTAAAAAGCTTCCCCAACACACTCCTATGGAAACACGTTTACGTTGAATCTTCATGATGTTGGAGATACATTTGATGTTGTTCTCTATCAGTAGGTTGTTGGATGATTGATTTACTTATGCATAACTTGGCTTGATATTCATTTTACTATCTCACAAATGAGCAAGTTTATGTATTGCTTAGGTCTCAAGCATTGGTAGGTGATTAAGCGCATCTTTCACTACTTGAGTGGTACCCAGCTACTTGGATTTTTTTTATCCCAAGGGGGATCACTACTGTAAGATTTACATGCTTTTTCTTACTCTGATTGGGCTTATTGCTATGACACTCGTGTGTCGACTAGTGGTTTTTGCTTCATGCTTGGTTGCTCATGCATATCTTGGTTGAGCAAGAAGCAACCTACTGTGGCCACTTCTAGTTATGAGGCTGAGTATAGGGCATCTTTCACAACAACAGTTGAGTGTGTGCGGCTTAGATGCCTTTTGGTTGATTTGGGTGTTAGTCAGTCTTCTACCACCACCATCTTCACTGACAGTCAGAGTACATTCGTAATTGAAAGCAACCCTATGTTCCATGCTCATACAAAGCACATTGAGGTGCATTATGATTATTTCAAGGATAGGTTCTCTATTGGAGAGATCAATTTGGCATATGTGCCCACACAGGATAACATTGTAGATCTTTCTTTTGACAAAGGCTCTGCCTCGAGAGAAGATTGATTTTTTGCAAAGCTTTGGGCTTACTTCCTTTTGTGGATTGATCTCTTCCTGCATAGTTTAGCAATTCCTTATACATGAGTGCCAACTCCTTGTTCACTGCATCACTCCTAGGGTGGACTTGTTGATATATTTTGGTAGCAATGTGTGTGAATACACTTAGGACCACCATGGCACTTTTTTCCCTCTTTGGGAGGTTTTTTCCCTTGGCTTGTATATATGCCTATAACCCTAATGGGTTACTTATCTTTGTACAATCACATGGTAATACATTTACTATTGTGTGTTGTGATCCAAGCTTCTTCTTCCTTGTGTTGTTTGTGTGCTTTTGCAAACCTCAAACTCTAACAAGTATGGTTTATAAGTACAAATAGTAGTAAATTCCCATTCTTCATTATGAATAAGATTATCACACTCTCTATAGGTATAGATGACTTTGCAACAACCATTCGAACCTCTTTCATCTTTGCCTCTTTTGTAGTCATTTTTGGAAAACTCTTTATGACGATCATTTCCCTTACAATATTTGAAAAAAGTTTTTGCTTTCATGTTTTCTTTGCATCTTTGCCTTGCTTCTTTGACTATGCAGCTTTAGTAGATTTATGCTTAGTATTAGATGAGCTCCATTTACCTTTTCCCTTCTGACTTGCTAAGAAAGCTTGATCTGCAACATGCATAATTGATCTCTTCTACCTAGGTTGATCTTCTTGCAAAAAAAGAGAGACTAACTCCTCAAATGTTAAGGCATTTGGATTGCCCTTCATAATCAATCAACAGTATAAACAAAACTCTTATATGAATTTGGAAAAGCGTTAAGAATAGTTTGCCGAATTGAACTATCTGAAAAGACTTCATTGGTAGAAATCAATTGTTCCTTCATATAATTGCTCTTTGTCAAAAAATAATCCATAGAATCTCCTTAATTCATATGCTCACTCTCCAACTATTTTGGGAGGTAAGCAACATGAGCTTCATTGCTTTCCTAGTATAAAGTTTTAAGTGTATCCCAAGAATCCTTTGTTGTCTTGTAGGAGCAAATGTGAGGGATAATGGCATGGTTCACAAAAAAAACTATCAATGCATGTGCCTAAATCTCTACCATCCCAACAAAGTTTTGGTGCAATAGTTGCATCAAGAAATGCAGAACAACCAAGAGATTCAAGGTCAGCATCTTCAATGCCATATGCATCACCTTCAATAACTGTATTTGCAAATTTAGTAGGATGTTTTTCAATAGCCTATAGAATATTCCACAATTCTTTTGCTACCAATACATGATGCATTATATATGCCCACAATGGATAATTAGTGCCATCCAAGTTATCCTCAACAACCAACATATGGAATACATCATTGCTTTCATCCATGGAAGGTGACTAAATTCTTTGCGGCAAAAACATTGACAATATCTCAAAAAGTTGAAGAAAAACACCCTATCAATATGTGTTAAACCTGCAATAGACTTTGAGGTGCTTTTACTAGCAAAAGAAAACCCCTATATATGTTTGGCACAGATGACATTTTTTGCATAGTCATTGTGATAGTGCATTTGGAGGCCGAAACGAGCTCATATAAAAATTTTGATGCCATGGAGTGAAGCAATTTTGAACTCCTAAATGTATCGAGTATGCTCACTAATTTTTGTGCAATTCTGAGATTGTGATTGGAGAGGTGTCAATGGTGCCCTAGAGAAAGCAGTGACATTCTCTGATACCATTTTTTGGAATTCAATGTCTGCGGAAGCACACAAAAAACACAAGGAAGAATAATCTTGAAGAACAACACAATACAGAATGTATTATAAAATGAATGTACAAAGATAAGTGACCTATTAGGATTATAGGCATATATACAAGCTAGGGGAAAAAAAACCTCCTAAAGAGGGAAAACGGTTCCCCAATGGCCCTTAGTGTCTTCACACACATCACTATCAAAAAATATCAACAAGAAAACATGTTCTTATATCTCCTTTTACTTCTTCTTCAATAAATGTCTTGATACCTAGACAAACTCTTGAAGCTTTTGAGTCTTCTTCTTATTTGCCATCAACACCAAAAACTACCACCTATAAATCAATGTACAGTTAGAGAAAAACCTAGGCAAGTAGAACTGCCACCAAAGAATCACAAATGGTCCAACCCTCAAGTCCTTGTTCCTATAGATGTCGTGTTGCTTTGCATATTCTTCAAACAACTTGAATATTTGATTCATCTAATTATTAGTGAAAAAGGATTGAGTTTGGGTGGGTGGGGTAGAGCATGTGGTGGTATGTGAGATGTTGATATCATGATGAATGCAAATGTGGGGAATGGGTGTGGTGGGGATATCAAAAATTTTGAAGGTAAAAGTGGAGATGGAGGCTTCATGTGCTACCAAAGAAAAGGCTAATGGTTTGACCATAGTGGGTGGTGGCATGTGTTGGGTGTGTGTAGAATTGCGAGAGCGACACATGAGAAGCACACACAAGGAGCACAAATGCAACAAGACATGCAGAGAAGATGGATGGTTGGAGTAGCTCTCTCTATTGACAATGATCTAAACTGAAGTAAGAGATGAATAATATCCCTAATTACACATATGAGTGAATCATGTATGTGGTAACATGGGGAAAAAACCTCTAGCTAGCACTAGAGTAAAAAGTGCCTATGTATAGGGAAAAGGTTCACATCAAAGCTACTCGAGGAACACATAAGTGTAACAAACCCCCCCTGGAGCGAATGATGTGAACACATACAGGGAGTGACAAATTAGCCCCCACAAGGTAATAAGCCTAAATCTTTGCGAAAAGCTTCAAACTTTTCCTGTGGAAGAGCTTTGGTGAATATCTCAACCACATTATCTTGTGTAGGCACATATACCAAATCAATATCTCTTGGATGAAGGTGCTCTCTTACATAGTGATAATGCACCTCAATATGTTTGGTCCGTGCATGAAACACTCGGTTTTATGCAATGACCAATGCACTCTGTCTATCAGTGAGAATATGTGTAGCAGCATCAATCTCTATCTAAAGATCCATCAATAGGAGTCTCAACCATATACACTCCACCGTAGCTGTGAAAATTGCCCTATGCTCAGCTTCACAACTTGATGTCGCCACTGTAGGTTGCTTCTTACTCAACCAAGATATGCATGAGCCTCCAAGGAAAAAGCAATTACCACTAGTGGACACGCAAGTATCATAACAACCAGCCCAATCACTATATGTAAAAGCATGCAAGCATGGCTGTATATTTTTGCCATAAAAGAGACCTAAGCTCAAAGTGCCTTTGAGATATCTGAATGCACATTTCACAGCTTGCTAATTCTTAGTGTCAGGGCTATGCATGAATCGACTCAACTGGGAAACTGCATACTGTATATCAGGCCTTGTGTTGCATGCATATATATATATATATATATATATATATATATATATATATATATATATATATATATATATATATATATATATATATATATATATATATATATATATATATATATATATATATATATATATATATCATCCTACAACTTGCTGATAAAGAGAAGTGTCAAATGCATCACTAGAATCCTCAATTGAGAATCTAAATCCTGTCTAAACTAGTGTGGAAACTGGCTTGTAATTCTCAAAGTCAAAACGTTGAAGTAGTTTTTCAACATACTTTGCTTGATGCATAACAACTCCCCCCTCAACGGATACAAACTGGATGCCAAGATAATAGCTTAAAAGACCAAGATAAGTGACATCAAAAGTATGATGCAAATCAGCCATAAGAATGTCAAGTTTTGCATCACATGACCCAGTCAAGAGTATGTCATCGACATAAAGAACAAACACTGTAAGATCAGCCCCATCTTTGCATACATAGAGTGTGCTTTCAATGTAACTACATGTGAAGCCAAGAGCAACCAAATGCTTATGTATTCTATCATACCATGCACGTACAACTTGCTTGAGACCATACAAGGCTTTATGCAAGCGACAAACCATATGCTCTTTCCCTTTCATTGAAAATCCAGGAGGTTGCTTCACATAACCTCTTCTTGCAAATCACCATTCAAGAAAGCTGTTTTTATGTCCAACTGATGCACTTTCGAACCTCGATGGGCAGCCAATGCAACCACGGTACGAATGGTAGTCATGCATGATGTAGGTGCAAAAGTTTCCTCATAGTCAATGCCATATTGTTATGCATATCCTTTGGCAACCAATCTAGCTTTGTAGAGATCAATGTTACCATCAGATTTTCTCTCAATCTGATAAACCCATTTTGTACCAATGGCATTCTTTCCTTTTGGCAATTCACATAACTCCTAAGTACCATTCCTATGTATGGAATCCATTTCTGATAGCATAGCACTCATCCATTGTGTATCGTCACATGCATCTTCAAAAGAAAGTGGTTCTTCATTACATGCTATTGCAGTAAGAGAATAATCCACAAAATTACTTAATGCATGGTGAGAGCTTGATCTTGTTCTACCAAGTAAAGGTGCACTCAACTTTCTATCCTACAAGGTTTGTTTCAGCCACTTTGGCATACTTTGTGCACTCTTGATAGACGTGTTCATTATGTAATACATCATCAACATGTACATCATGCATGGGCTGAATTTCATGCTCATTTACAACCATATTTTGTCGCAAATGTTGAGCCATATGTGCCTAGAAATTTCCAGCACTTTCGATATTTTTTGTTTGAAAAACCTCAGCCATGTTTGGCTGGAAATTCTCTGCATTTTCAGCTCTATTTTGCTGGAATTTTTTAGCCCTTTGAGCCTCCCTTGGCTGGTCTATATGGTCATAGTCAAGCACACCATTTTGGAACAAAGGCATGAGTGTATCAAACACATCTTGTGAGCTAAATGTTGGCTATTTTTTACATTCAAGTAGAGGGAAAACTGAATTTTCTACAAATAGCACATCTCGACTCACAATAATTGAGTTCGTCAATGGATGGTACAAATGATATCCCTTACTTTCAGCACTATAACTAACAAATATACATCTATTTGCCTTGTCATCTAGTTTGTGACATTGTTGTGATGGCACAAGAGCATTTGCCAAACAACCAAACATACGCATACGAACCATGGGCTTATGTCCATTCCAAGCCTCATAAAGAGTGATGACTCTCAATGCCTTTGTAGGGCAGTGATTCAACACATAGTTTGCACACATGACCGCTTCCATCCAAAACTTATCAGGAAGGTGCTTTCCTTTAACCATACATCGTGCCATTTCAAGAAGAGTTCTATTTTTATGCTCGAAAACGCCATTTTACTGAGGTGTATATGGCACCGTACATTGGTGTGAAATACCTATTTCATGAAGAAAATCATTAAACTCATGTGACATGTATTCACCACCAAGATCCATGCGTAGAGTCAAAATCTTTTGTGAAGAAAAATTTTCAGCCATAGCAGAAAATGCTTTGAAGCAAGAAAATAACTCATTCTTCGCTTTCATAGGATACATCCATGTATGGTAAGTAGCATCATCAATGAAGGTAAAAAAATATACATGCTTCCCAAAATATGGAGTCTTGATGGGACTACATACATCACTATGAACAAACTACAATTTTCTTGTAGTGTGTTGTATGACTATCTTTTTGAAAAGAAGCACAATGCATTTTTCCAAGAATGCAACCTTCCCATGCATGCTTTTCAATGGAATCAAGTGTAGGAAAACCAATAACCATGTCCTTCTTTTGCAAGTAAAGCAAACTATTGAAGTTCAAGTGACCAAAATGAGCATGACAAAGCTCCATTTTAGCCATAGAAGAAGTATGAGTAACCAAGGCATTTCAGGCAGCCCTCTTGTATCTATCCATGCGATACAAGCCATTACATAATGTACCGGACATCACGATAATATCACCATTGTTGAAATCATGAACCATACACTTATCATCAATAAAGTGTACATGAAGTCCAGCTTTGGCAATCAACGAAACTGAAATTAAGTTCTTCTTGATATCGGGCAGATACAATGCATTTTTTAAGAGAATCACACCTCCATTTACACCCGTAAGATCAATTTCTCCTACTCCAATGATAGGATAAGAGGCATTATTTGCACACACCACACGTCCTCCTTTGGGTGCATCTTTCAAAGAGGCAAAAAATCTTTTGCATGATGTTATATGCTTTGAAGCACCACTATCAAAGAACCAATCCGAATCAGCCTCACTCACAACCATACATTTAGAATGCAAAGATGCATCATAATGACATGTAATAACACATGCCCAAAAATCTTGAGCCATATTAGCTTCATCCTTCTTTGCATTTGCTGAACTTTCAGCAAAAGACATGCCGGATTCCTTCTTCTTTTCATTACGTTTAACAATCTTTCTACACTCATCAATAGTATGACCAACCTTTCGACAATATTTGCATCTCTTCTTCTTTTGCAAATCAGCATCATTAGAGGAATGAATGGAAGAGGAAGGTTGAGGCTTTGGTTTTGATGAACCCAAAGCTAAACCATACTTGCTTTTCCCCTTTTCTGAGATAGCAAGTGCTTGCGTTCCCTCAATCAAACCACTCCTATTCACTCTAGATTGCTCTTCTTGCAAAAGAAGAGACAGAACCTCATCAAATGCATAAATATTGGGATTCCCTTTTGCAACCAAACGGAAAGTAGTAGCAAAGCTTTGAAAAGATTCCGGTAATTCTTTCAACAATGTAGAAATGAGTGATGCATCCGGAATAATCTCATCTATGTTTGCCAATTGCTCTTTCAAGTCCTTAATGCATGTCACATACACATCCGCCGACTCATTTTCAGCCATACATACATCCTCAAGTTGCTTCATGAAGTTGCTTCCTCAAGTATGAAACATGTGCTTCATTATGCACGGCATATAAAGAAGCAAGAGTGTCCCATGCTTGTCTTGATGTAGAACATGACCGAATGTGTGGAACTATGTGACACTTCATAGAAAGCGCAATGAGCGCATGAGCTTGAGCATCTTTTCCATCCCACCTAAGCTGTGTAGATGGAGAAGGAGAAACCATTGTACTCGAAGAAGAAGCTCCATCTGTGATAGTAGATTGTGAAGCAGAAGAACCTGCAGGTCTTCGATCTACATCCGCCACTATGTTCCAAAGCTGTTTTGCAACAAGAACATGCTTCATCATGTAAGAACACATTGGATAGTTTGTCCCATCAAGGTTATCTTCAGCTTGAAGCATGCCAAACAAGTCATTTTGCCTGCCATTTCACTAAAGAACAAGAATGTGACAAAATCCTTATTTTGATGAAAGTTGAAATGAGTGCTAAAATTTCAACTCACAAACCGTCACTCTGATGGCGATTCTAACTACATGAATAGCTTTGAAATGGGGTTAGAACTCCAGGGCACCTCCTGGAAATGTTTCTTGGCTGTTGAAGTTCACTATTCTATGCTCTAAAGTCAATTTGCACTGTTAAAAGTGCGCATGCCACAATGCAAAAAAAACAAAACTTGAGATGGAGTTGAACCTACTCTGATACCACTGTTGGGTGTGTGTAGAAGTGTGAGTGATACATGAGAAGCACACACAAGGAGCACAAATGCAAAAAGATATACGGAGAAGATGGATGGCTGGAATTGCTCTCTCTATTGACAATGATCTAAACTAAAGTAAGAGAATAATATCCCTAAGTACAAAGTATCACCACATATGAGTGAATCATGTATGTGGTAACATGGGGAAAAAACCTCTAGCCATCACTAGAGTGAAAAGTGCCCATGCATAGGGAAAAGGTTCACATCAAAGCTACTCGAGGAACACATAAGTGTAATAACATGTGGTGTACCTCTTCTTCATGTACTTGAGCCATTTCTTAATGATCATATGTATCCATTTTTGACAGTGAGTCTCCAAGTATCCATGATGAGACAACTTTTGTATAGGTAAAAGAAGAATACTCTACTTGTAGGTAGGGTTCACGGTGCATGCTTTACTTTTGAATTCTTTGCTCTATCTTCTTTCTACTTCTTTTACTTAGGCACTGCTTTTGTTGGTGTAGACTTAGTCTTCTCTTTCTCTAACCCAAAAAAACTTTGTAGTATAGCAATGGGCTTTCAAGGTGTTTGTGGTTCCTATGATGCAAATGCAATTGCTAGATCTTAGTCCAAACCTTTAGAGATGGAACCAAAAACTTCAATGATTTTTGGTTGCTTAGATGCCTTCTTCTTCTTTGGTTTGCCTTTAGTTTTCTTTGGTTACTCTTCTTGTGAGTTTTCTATCATGCTTGTATGCATTGTCTTCCCTTTCTAGGTAGTGGAGGGGTCTTTTGTCCTAAAATGAGAAGATAAATTTAGGCTTTCTATGAAAAGTTCTCTGGGAGTATCTGTAGAAGATAGCCATTGTTCTTTAAGCACTCATGCCTTGTGAAAGTGAATGTTCCTCCAGTGATTCCATATCTTTCCAAATAACCCTTTCCCTTTTTAAAATACTCATATATGATTGCACCATGTCAACCTAATCCTCTCGCTTTTGCATTGCATGAAAAATGAGTATATAATTGTGTATCTTGTGAAGTTGTTCAGAAAAAAGCACATGAAGTATCCTCATGGCCAACTCTATGTTTGGGCACTTGAGCTCTTCAAAGTTTATGAAGTCTCTTCTCTCAATGTAAACACCTTTATCTTATGTAATCATAGCTACAAACCCTAGAGCCTATCAATTTGTATAAGGAAAATTATGATTTTCTTCTTTTGTCTTATAAATAATGTCACGTTGGACATTCCCTTGGCATGATTTATCTCGTAGTAAGAGGATATTAAGAACTTGATACATGAACTAATAGCATTGATAGATGATCACTCGATAGAGAAATCTTGTCCAATTTTAGTAGTGGATGTCAACTCAAAAGATATCGAGCGCCACTAGCATAGAGATGTTGGCAAGACTCCAAGTTGCTAAAAACATGAAGAAAATAAAAGGCAAGATAAAGTAAGAATTTCTTGATGTAAAAAACACAACCAAATGTTTCTTTATATCAAAATTATTCAGCCCCATACGTTTGCATATATGCCATGAATGTAATAGAAAGTAGAGTCTTTGAAGTTAAACCATGTGTTCATGTTGTGGACTAGAGTTTTCAATAAGAATGTGGCACTCATTGATATTGATGAGTTTAAAAGTTTCATCAATTTAGACTGGCATGGACTTTGAAAGAAAAAATCTTTAAAATTGACACATATGTTACTAGAGTGGATAGAACAGGACTAACATAGGGATTATGTTGGATATAGAAGAATTAGTCTCCTACGAGGATTTCTTGGTTATTTACAAGGAGTTAATGGACAAACAAATCATTTTAGGAAGGGATTGGTTACTCAACCACTCAAAAATGGTATATTTTGCATGCAATTGTATATACGTGTAAAATGAAACTATGTGTGGTGTTGCCACTATGATTGAGGTGATGGCACACTACAAAGATGAGGGGTTCTTTGCAAAAAACTTCTCTAGACCAGCATATTTCTTCCTTGGAAACTCTAATAGAATCAATAAGATATCAAACAATGCATAGATATGACCATAGCACTTTAGATCATTGGTCTCTATGTACCTAAGTCATGAGGTCTTAGGGACTTGTGTCAAAGAGACTAAATCTCATTTGCCACACAAGTGCGTATAGTGGTGGATTGACACACGCTTAATTATCAATCCGAAGAACCTTTTGAACCAAGTGTATGAGGACGTGTGCACACCTAATGGAAAGTGAAGTGGTTCAGCTAAAATGCATGAGAAAAGACTAAACTACCTCTCCAACTCACTCAATCTCTGGAAGTGTCTGCTGCGATACCACTTACAATAGCAAATACAAATTCGAATGTTTCTCCCAGCTCCAAACTCTGAATATGGCCAATATAGGTTCTTTTCAAAGCTCTCAATGAGACACATCTATTGGTCATATTTTCACTCGAATTTGACAACCACTCTTCAAGTTATGGCCAAAACAGTGAATGGCAAGAAACACATTCACTCCCTCCACAACTTGTATTTGCTCACACACACTATAGTAGCTCAAAAGTGATGGAGAGGGGTAGACAATAGTCCAACACACACATTCCAAGCTTCATACACACACACAAAAGATCATGGAGAAGATGAAAATCTGTAGGAAAGAAGAAAATTTGAAATTTTGGCTCTCCTTCACAATGGCAAAAAGTCTTTACAAAGAGTCACAAAGTGACTTATATACATGTGCCCTAAAAATGGTCTTTTCACACGAGTGACCGGCACTTTATTGTCTAATCTCTAATTTCCTACTATTTTATAAGAAATATATTAGAATGAGTTGGGCTTATGCATCTAGAGGACTCCTCTAGTGCATATACATAGCTTTGAGGGAATTTCCTAGGATTTTGAAGAAGAAAATTATGTCCATTAATTTGAAAATTTTGGGGCTCCTCTTTTCTCTGCAACACTCTCCCCCTCTTTGTCTATGTCGTCCCTTGACAGGCTTTGCTTCTCGTTTGTACCTTGTCTATGGCTCCTGAATACACGCACGCAGTGGTCGAAGAAGCAATAAGGACTGTAAGGCAATTTGTTACTTTATCCGAAGTTAATCCTTTGCTTCTGTAAGCCCCTTGGTATTTCTTATATCACAAATCTGGGTTGTTGTATTAAGTCGGGCTGCCACGCACGCCATCAGTGGCTAAGAATGTGATGTTCTTACTCACCCTTTTTAACTTCTCAGCCTCTCCCCTTTCTAACTTTTGGTCTTCTCATTTGTCTTTGTCTTCACACATCTAACCTTGTTGTATTGCTTGGAGCTTATTTACTTCTTTCCTGTCGCACACCTTACTTTGCTGACCTTTACTCTCTTTTAAGTTAGCATTACGTTTCAAAGGCCCTGTTCTTGAATCTTCTTTGTCATCCTCTGGGACTTGATTTATTTCTTTCCACCGCATGCATCCAATGGACGAGCAGGTAGCTAGGACCTTCAAGCAATTGGTTATCTTATCCAATGAAGTCCTTCGTGTGCTATCTCTCTTCCCTGCTTGTATCGCTTCACTGCCTGCTCCTGGTGGATGAGGAAGCTGTCAGCAACCTCCCATGAAATGTCCTCGTTGTTATCTTTCTTTGTTTCCAATCCTCAGGACCTGGTTCTTTGGTGTTGTCGCGTGATGCGTGCCCCTGCGGGGCTTTGGGCAGAGGGTTGTTCTTTTCCTTTCTAAGCTTTGTTCTTTACTGAGCTGTTTTGTTCTTGATCTTCTTCTTCTTCTTTTTTTGCTTGATTCCCCTTCCACACGTCCCTCCTCCTGAACTCTGTCGTTCTCGACACGCTTTTTGTGGTGGCGTGAGTACATTTGTATGACTTTCTACTCTCTCTGATTAAGCAAATTGGCTTGACATCGCATTAATTCCTTCCATTGGCTTTACTTTATCCCGTCATCTAGTGCTTGTCTATGATATTTTGGCAAAAATTTATGAGTCCATTTCAAAGAAGCCTGTGAAAAATGCCTCTTCAAACGTCTACATGTAAGTACTTGGAAAAAACATTAGCCTAGAGTATATGGCCATGAGCGTTAATCGGCTAGGTATAGTTGATAGATAAAAAATGAGAGTGTCTGATCCCTGATTAATGCCGATGAAGTTCAAAAATGTGTATTGTGCATGATGAAACACCTTTATGACAGTAAGTAACATACTCAAAATCTTATTGCACAGCTAAGCCGACATGAGCGGGCACTACTGGTGTCCCAACTCATTGAAGATTTTGAAGACCAATTAATCAAAGTCATAAGGGAAGCAAAAATTGAAAGCAAAAATCTGGAACAGGTAATGAAACCCTTCAATGTACCATATGGATTACTTAAAGAGCAAACACGACAGTACATAAAGACCACAATAAATAAAGAGCCAGATAGCAACCTCCAATTCAGCATGCAATCATTCACCTACACAAAAGAGGAATTTGACAAAGCTGATTCTATATGGAGGAGAAAATTTTTGGAGAAGAATCCTACTCTACGGGTACAATGGGAATCATCACCATATGTACTTCAAGTAAATCCATCTTTTTGCCCAATACCCAGAAGACACTCCTGGATGCAATTTTGGGAAGGACAACGCCAGTGAAGCATCAATAATCAGTGGCTCATCTATCCATTACTGCCAAGTCCACCTCATAATTATCTATCGATCGAAGAATACATGGTTAAAACCATGGAATTTTGGATTGCTCGATATGCAACTGTACCAGATTTAGCAGCGTTCAATGTTGGTCTCATCCCTTACCGGTGAATGATGTAGGGGGGAGAAAGAGGACATACCTTAGTTTCCTCAGTAGCCGCTGTGGAGTGTGGAACTATTGGTGTCCCCTCTATTACCTTCTGTGCTAATTGATCCTGCAATCGCTTTATTAATTCATCCTTTTCTGGAATTTCTTCTGTGGCTTTCATAATCGTTGCCTTGTTTTTGAGGAGCTCCTCTCTTATGACAGCGAGTTGATCCACACGGTGTCATCCATATACCTCTTCTCCCAATCTGCTATGATGGCTTGTTCTTGCTTTAGCTGATCTTCATACTTTGCTATCCTTTCTTCCAATGCTCGTGTGTCTTTCTCTATCACTTCAGGTGCTTCTATTGGTTGGTTGCATAAAAGGGTTGTCATTAATTCTTTGTTCCTATTCCTTAAATTATGAGCCTCATCCATGTACACCTTAATTTGAGATTCAAGAGTTTTGCTTCTAGCGTTCATTCGTGTATTGTCTGCTTCGCTAGCCTCATATTTGCTTTGTAGTTCCGCCAATTGTTCTTTTAACTTTTGATTCTCCGTTTCTACTGTCTTACATTGATGTTTGGCCTCTTGGGCTTCTACCTCTTTCTCTACTATTATCTTTTGTGCTTGAATCAATTGGGCATATAGATTCTCACCTATTTCTTGAAATTGATGCTTTTCCCGCATGGCTTTGTCGTAGTCAGCATCAGCCTCCAGCATTAGCTGTTGAGTGTCCATGGCAGTTTGTATCATCTATTGAACTAATGGCTTGAGCTAAGCGATGTCCACATTTAACCATGTCTTTCGGATGCTTGGAGCTTCCTTGGTGTGTATGGTCTCGTTATGCGGTTGCCTTATTTAGAGTTGTACCTCTTGGTCTGTTTTCTCTTCTTCCTTATTGATGGAGTTTGTGGCGCTCCCTTGAAATGTTACGTCCATTGGAGATGGTTCTACCACCACCCTTATTAGTGTGAAGGGTTCTGATTCTTCAAGTGTATTATCAACCTTTTCTTCCTTGGGGTTCTTGAACAGGTACTCTCCCGCTAGCAGAGTCTCTTTGATTTGAATATTAGATGCTTCATTCAATTTAATAATACGTACCTCTTCTTGGGACACTTTCTTCCTTGTCGTGTCCTTGATGGAGTCAAATGGTGTGTGATCTTCCTTTATTACTTCAATGTCCAAGTCCTCGTTTACTTGATTTAATTCCTCCCATTGTCCATCATCCTTGGAATCACTTCTAATTTTTACATTTAGCATAGAGTTCTCTTGTTCTTCTTGTGCGTCTGATGATGAACTAGAATTCACCAAACCCAATTCTCTGTATCTATGGACCTTGGTTAGCCTCTTTCTTTTTTCCGAGTCTTGGTGGGCTTGTTAGTAGTGGTGCCCTTGCACTGATAGATTTACCTATCCTTCCACGTATTGGTGAGTAGCTTCCATTGCCTTCGTCAATTCATCTTCTGTAATTGAAGGATTTACTTCCAGCCTGGTCCTTGGGAGTATATGAGCTTTCTTTGTAGCTAGAGTTTCTGCTCCTGCCTGCATCATTTCCCGTAGCCTTTTGGTACCCCTCATTCTAGGTTAGGAGCTCGTTTCAACTTCCTCTATGATAATGACTCCTTTCTTTTTTCTGGGAACTGTCGCAATCTTGGCATACTTGGCCATTGGTTCTAATGATGGCATCTCTTTTAAATGTTCCCTAATGCCTAAAGCATGATATATCAATATGGTCAAGGCAACGCTTCCATTTAGGAACTTCTTATGATTCCACTGCTTCTTAGCCTCGAATAGCCGTTCTTGAATGTATGGAGTCATATTAATTTGATTCCCAATTTTTTTAATAGCATGTGACAACATTTGCACTATGATCTTTTGCGGAGCAGTGTATCTGTGCATGTTGGGAAAGCAAAAGTGCTTATGGATGAGTCACACTTCCTCTTCCATATCAATGCGATTGATATCTATAAATGTTCTGGTCTTCGCTCCTCGACTTTCCTCTTTCAAAATGGTAGACTCTAGCCTCTAGTACCAATGGATCATGCAATGCTAGCTACCAATTCTGCTAACTCTTCTACGTTACTAGAGTTGGAAGTCACTGTACTTCTAGTGTCTTCTATTTTCGTAGGATTGGGTGTACTTTTTAGATCATCTGCTAGGTTGTCCTCTAGGTCAATACACTCTTGGAGACATTCACTCAACGTCTGTAGCCTCTTCACATAGAATAAAGTTCTTAGAGTCCCATTCGTTAGTCCAGCCAAGAATAATGATATCATTATTTGCTACGTGGGTCTCTCTGTCGCTTGGCATCTATCTACATATTGATTGAATCTTCGGGCAGCTGTTTTCATAATTTCATTGGGGTTTTGTTTGAAGGTATGGATTAAAGAAGAAGATTTGTGTTTAACCCCTCTCTTAGTAAATTCCCCTATGAATTCCTGAAAGAATTGCTCAATATCTCCAAATTGAGTGGGATCTAATGGCTGGAACCAAGTCAAAGCTGTTCTTGTGAGAGTGAGTCCGAAGGACTCATACTGCACAAAGAAATCATCCACTTGTTTAGCCCTTAGGACTTGTTTAAATTCAGCTATGTGAGGTCTTCCCTAATCTATGAAGGATAATTCCTAATCCTAAGGAGATGTCTACTAAGATCTCTCCTCTGATCTAGTGAGACATGACGCCGTGAATGATGAGTCCTTTTCTCCCTGGCCATAGAAGAAGAGTGCTCAAAGGGAAGTCATTTCCATCGTCCCATACCAGTGGAAATTTCTTCCAATTCACGATACCATACCTACACTAAAACAAATATATATTCCATATATATGTAATGGAATATATAGGTGGACTCTAATGAATCCCATATCCTAAAATCATGTCAGTGGACTCAAATGAGTCCCATATCCTAGAACTAGTTAGTTTGGTTCTAGTCAACAAGTGACAATGGATATCCCTTTCTGTTCCAAACCAACTTGTTCTTAGGTACGAAGACTAAACCTAGGTACCTCTCTATAGATCCCAATATACATATATATGTATTGGGTACCCCAACTATTCCTAACTAAGGGATCTATGCTCTATACCATAGAGCTAGTGCCATGCCTGTGGCCTTCCTAACCATCACTCGAATCACATAAGCACCCGTCGATGTTGTCTCATGAAACCCATTTCTGTGATCCCGTCTAAGAAGTCCACACACCATACTCTCAGTATATATACTTTTTCCCATCCATCCATAGCTATCGCACCTCTTTTTCCCTCTTCCAAAATGGGAATTTCTTAGATTCAGGTGCTGAAATTTTTTCTCAAACAATGATGGAAGGGGGTTTTGTGGAGCTTCAAACTCCTATCATACTGAGATAATCTTTAAATTTCTTGATTGTATATGAATTTCCATACACTGTGCTATATGTCTGCATGGTTTTTTCCATAAATCCATGAAAAATACCTCTTCATATCCCTTTCCCAAAATGGCTACTTATCCAAAATAGCTCCTGAAATTTATGTAAAAAATCATGAAAATAGAGTATTTTGGAGATACCCTAAACCTGGCCTTCTTATATTTAGAGGGAACCCTTGACCCTAGATGAGAGTATATACCTCATACTCTCCGTGCATGTGATTTCCGTCAAAAATCTTGGCCCGTTAGCACTTCATTATCGTTATTAAAAATAAAGATTTTACTGAAATTCAAAAACACTCAAACCTGGAAATGAGGCCATAACTCCTCCTTGCTATAATCACATAGGATGCCATAAAGGTTCTTATCTTCCATAGAGTAGAGTGTCATCTTCTACCTTTGCTCATTACCTTCATGATCGTCCAGTCCCTTTCACATCCGTGAGTAGAAGAAACCATCGAAAGCTTTCCTTTTTTGCTTCTTGGATAATAGACTCTTGGACAATCTCTATGGTGGCATGGATGCTTCACCTCTTCAAAAGAAGAGTAAGAACACGGGTCTTTTATGCTCTTCTCCTTACAATACGATACCAGAATCCCAATGATACAATACTATATGGATCAGGCGATATGATACCTCCTGAAGGTACGATATGATACTGCATGTACGATAGGATACTAAGAATCCTCGCGATACGATACCGGTGCACGTCGTGATACGATACCGCAACCCTACACAATGCGATACTAGAGTTTTGAACGATACGATGCTCCTATTCCTCACGATACGATACTAGGAGGCTCAACGATACGATACTAGGTACACGATACAATACCAGTGTTATGTGCGATACGAAACTGCTCGGTTGACGATACGATACCGTGATCGGGATGATACGATACCAAGTGGACCGCGATACAATACCACTGGCAGATCGCGATTGCGATACCAACTTGATGATACGACACTAGAAGTGGTATCGCGATACCTCAAGTGGTATGCGACAATATGATACTCGATGAGTATCACGATACTAGGGAATTTTGGTATGCGCGATACCAAAACTCAACAACGGTGATACTATAGCCAAAATCGTTTTGAACACAAAAATTTTTGTACCCCTTAGCTTATCTCTCACTCCTCCTCAACCCTGAACCTCTGTCTCACTCAAAAAACCTCTCAAAACTCTCTGTCCCACCCCGCGATATTGAATACATCTTTAATCACGTGTAAATGCATTTTCACAATACTTTTGATGTTGAAATCTTAATGTACCTTACCTTTGGGATATCTTGCTTAAGTCTTGGGCTCACAAGGTAGCTTTTTGGGCTTGTAGGGCGCGATATTTCTCAGGCGATACCGGTCACTGATACCAATTCCAGAGCAAGTGTCAAATGAACTAAATTTTTTGGTTTTCATAGTTTGTGATGCCTAAGGCCTATTCTACACTAACTTGGTAATTTTTGGGATTTTTCTTGGTAATTTCAACTTACTCCTACTCCACTTCTCTCCTTGACCTAACCCTAACTCTTCCTTCTCTCCTCCTCTCCTAACCCTAAACCTAAAAACTCATTACACACACCTCAGGGATCTGAACTAACAAGTACTGAAGTGTTTGACTACTTGCCACTGAACGAATTCACTCCTACAAGTATGATTCCTTCACTCCAGAGCTATAACCATCACGAAGGCACCTTGGTTGAGTTTCTTCCACACCAATTGCGCCAAAAACATGTGTACCTAAGTCACGAGGTCTTAGGGACTTGTGTCAAAGAGACTAAATCTCATTTGCCACACAAGTGCGTATATTGGTGGATTGACACACGCTTAATTATCAATCCGAAGAACCTCTTGAGCCAAGTGTATGATGATGTGTGCACACGTGACGAAAAGTGAAGTGGTTCAGCTAAAATGCATGAGAAAAGACTAAACTACCTCTCCAACTCACTCAATCTCTGGAATTGTCTGCCGTGATACCACTTACAACAGCAAATACAAATTCGAATGTTTCTCCTAGCTCCAAACTCCGAATATGGCCAATAGCCGGTTCTTTCGAAGCTCTCAACGAGACACATCTATTGGTGGTATCTTCACTTGGATCTAACAACAACTCTTCAAGTTTTGGCCAAAATAGTGAATGGGGGGAAACACATTCACTCCCTCCACAACTCGTATTTGCTCACACACACACTACAGTATCTCAAAAGTGATGGGGAGGGGTAGACATCAGTCCTACACACACATTCCAAGCTTCACACACACACAAAAAAGATCATGGATAAGATGAAAATATGCAGGAAAGAAGCAAATTCGAAATTTTGGCTCTCCTTCTTCACAATGGCAAAAAAGTCTTTACAAAGAGTCACAAAGTGACTTATATACATGTGCCCTAAAAATGGTCCTTTAACACAAGTGACCGGCACTTTATTGGCTAATCTCTAATTTCCTACTATTTTACAAGCAATATATTACAATGAGTTGCACTTATGCATCTAGAGGAATCCTCTAGTGCATTTACATAGCTTTGAGGGAATTTCCTAGGATTTTTAAGAAGAAAATTATATCCATTAATTTGAAAATTTTGGGGCTCCTCTTTTATGTCTCTTTTCTCTGCAACAGTCTCAAATGTTTTAGTCAAGACAATTCTAGATTTTAATTCAAAGTATAAAACCTTCTATTTATGGAGAAGTCTCTCTGGAAAATGTTTAGTGCTTAGAGACTACTATGAAATTGAGAAAAATCCTTTTGCACAGATTCAAATGGGAATGTAACTAAGCTTACAAGGTTATTTCATGAATTTAGAGTGAAGAGAGAGTGAGAAAGATACATAAGAAGTCATAGGTGTGATCCCGATATTTCAGGAAGCAAACAATTCACATAAACAATCATAGTGATAGATTGCTATCTCTACGAAGAGGGATCCAATTATCAAAATATTGCACAAAAAAGTCACAAAGGTGTTACCTTCATGATCCAATCATTAGATAAGTTAATGAGAGCATAACTTCACATCAATGGCTCTATGAAGTTGTTAGACTTGAGCAATGTACAAAGCAATAATGAACAATAGATAGAGATGATGATAAAAAACTTCAAATATATGTATTGACCTACAAAGTACAATACATGGAGGTATTGGAGGACTCCAAGGACTATGAGATGATTAAAATGACCAATTTGGAAGTGAGAGAGCTCTGCTGCTTCAAGTGAAGTATATATACACTTTTGTCCTTGATTTTAGAAGGTCAGTGTTGATTGATTCTACCTAAAGATTCCACTCTCTTTTAGGTGCATAATTGAATTTGAATTCAAACATGAGTCATGCATTTTGTCTCTCTTTATACTTACTTCAACTCTCAAATATGCATCCTCACAAAGACTTTTACAACAAATAAAAATGTAGTGAACTTTATCCTTATGAATGAGCTAACGATGTGTATATACATATGTTTATCCATCATAGTCCAATGTAATCCATGGATATGGTCAACCACTTAGACTTGCCATATGTACCAAAATCTCCCTTCCTTCATTTGATATTTGATTCTTCTAAGACCTAAAACCTCATTACTTTTCACTATAGTTTCATGTACATATACACAAAGATATATAACTTCTCCATGTGATCTTTAATTGAAATATAGAGGGATTGGCCTTGCTCACCACAAATCCTTTGTCGCGCAAGTAAGTAAGTAGTACATGATTCTAAGATCTTGGAGCTTGATTTAGCCCATATAAAGCTCTTCTTAATATGAAAACATACTCAAGATGTTGTAAGCCTTCAAAAATAGGGGTTTGAGCCATGTATATCTCTTTTTAGATCCAAGCAGTGAGAAAGGCATTCTTCAAATCCATCTAATATATCGTCCAATGCTTGGCAGCTTCAATACTCATGAGCACCCTCATTCTAGGCATCTTTGTTATAGGAGAAAAGGTATCCTCATAATGAATGCCTTGGTTTTGAGCATAAGCCTTGCTTACTAGCTAGCCTTTTACCTATTTATGTTTCCATCATACTTCTTTTCTACCTTATAGGTCCATCTCAATCCAATGACCTTCATGGTTGATGTCTTAGGAACCGAGTCCAAAGTGTTGTTTTCCTGCAATGCTTCAATTTCTTCCTCCATGGCATGCTTCCACTCTAGCATATGATAAGGGTTCTTCAAAGTTCAATTCCTAAGCCATGTAAATAGAACATTTGGTTACCAAAGATGTATCATATCCATACCTTTATGGCTTCTTCTTCTCCATTGTAGACCTTCTAATGGTTTGTTGAGATGATTATTCCACATCTCTTAATTCTTGTATTTTTGCTTTACTTTTAGAGTTCCAAGACTTGATCCCCCTTCTAGGTTTCTTTTGATCATCATCTGATTTACTTGAGTCTTCAAGTCTATGTAGAAGTTGGTTTGAAAGTGTTAGGAAATCATCCTCCAAGTCATACGACAATTTGATATTCCTGCAATTATCTTCAAACCAACATTTATTTTCATCAAATACTACATCTCGATTTCTTATGAATCCTCTAGTGCTAGGATTTTTAAGCCTTTACCCCTTTTTGTTTAGTTCCCAACCTATCAAGACACATTTATCTCCCTTGAGATCATGTTTACCTCTTATTTTTTATGGTATGTGCATATATAGTGCATCCGAATGAAGTGCAACCAAGAGATGACACAATGAACCCTATGGAGAAAATTGGAGATGTGAAGACACCAAATGGTAAAATGAATTTGTTGAGTAGAGTTTCCTACGTAGCTAGCATCACAGGAATTTGATAAGTGTAAAGGATTCACGAAGATAGCCAAAGGTGAAAAGACAAGTAGGCTATTCACCTTTGAACTCAAATGCACAAGGAACATAGCATTGTTCAATTATGGCACAAAAACCCTATGAGAGTTAGAGTTTTGGCACAAAAGATTGGCTCACATTGGAGAGAGAACCTTGAAAGAAATTACCAAAGATCAAAGTGGAATTGGGCTACCTAATATTTCAAAGAAACATATGATTTATAAATGCAGTGCATGTCAATTTGGTAAATCTTAGAGGAAAGATTTCACAATGAAGGGATACATACGTGGAGACATCTTAGAGCATGTACACACTGATGTATGGGGATGAAGCAAGGAACCATCTATCTTAGGGTCAAGGTATTATGTGCGTTTCATTTTTGATTGTAGGAGATGGACTATTCTTTATTTCATGAAGCACAAAGATGAAATATTTGCTTGTTTCAAAAAGCATCATGCACTTGTGGGGAATCAAACAGGTAGAACATTGAAGAGGCTAAGGTCTAATGGAGGGGGAGAGTATTTCTCCCATGAACTTGACTCCTCCTTGCAAGAAAAAGGAATCAAATGAGAAATCAACGGGTATACACATGAGCAGGATGGGGTAGCAAAAGGAAGCTTTAGAACCATTGTGGAAGCTATTAGATCAATTCTTAATGAACAAAAGTTTCCCAATTATTTATGGGTAGAGGCAATATCTACTGCCAACTATCGTATAAATAGGTTACCTTCAAAGTATTAGGAAGAAATGACTCCCTATGGAACTTGGAATGGAAGAAGACCAAGCTTAGATCATTGTTGTTGGTGCCTTCCAAATTTGAGACTAGTGCTACATTCCTTGTTACATGATTTGAACATCCAATCAATATACAATACATGCTCATCTGATTTACCTCCTTAGTTGTTATGTTCATGAGAAAAAGTGAATCTTCTTGTGATTGATCATAAGTGTAGTTATAATCTCTTCTTCCTTTGTAGTGACCTTGATATTTTTTATTAAACTTTTTGTTGTTATTTTATCCATATTTGTTGTATATCAACCTCCAGGAGCTCCATATCCGCCTTTGTTATATTCTCTTCCTCTCTACTTCCTTGGGTTCTTAAAGAAATGCTTTGTGATAAGATTTTTTAATCCACATATGGCACAAGGTGAGGAGCTTTGAGATCTCCCCCTACCTGTTCTACCTCCTCAGCTTTTGCCTCTTCAACTTCTCCCTTTGCCTACAAAGTTAGCTTGGGAAGTGCTTGCTTCCTCATCAGACCTTTTCCCATTACCTTTTACATCTTTACTTCCATCTTTGTGTGTGTATAGGGAAGAGGATTCATTAAATTTTTGTGCATCTCCATTCTTCAAAAGCTTAGCTTCATGAGTGAATAGTTGTCCCATGAGTATGTTGAAATCAAGTACTTGCATATCCATGTATAGGTTCATGGGAGTGATGAATGCTTCCCACTTTTCATCTGATTTAATTCCATTGATGACTTCTCTGACTATTTGCTCTTCATCTATGATCTCTCCAATGCTTCCTAATTGATAAGTTATTTCCTTGATCTTTGTGATAAAGTTGGTGACATTTTGCTTTGGTTGTTTCTTGGGAGATGTGAACTCCATCCATAATTTATTCTTCTTGGCCTTGGTACTTGAAGAGAAGAATGCTTCAAACCTATTTGAGGTCTCTTATGAATTCCTACAGCTCATAATGTGTGGAAGAAAGAAATAAAAAATAGAGTTTAGAATGCATGACCTTACTAGAGCATCATTTGCACACCATGTTTTTAACCTTTCTTACTCCTCTTTTGTTGGTTCTCCTTTCGTCCTTAGTATAGGCATCAGCTTGGAGATGTATCGATAGAGATTCCTACCTTGCACATATGCTTCCATCCTTAGATACTAGTTTGAGTAATTTCTCTGATCCAATTTATCACTTGAAGAATGAAAACCATCACCCATAATGTATATACTATGATGATGCTATGATACCATTGTGAGGAGGTGATAGCATAGGATAGAGATGAGGGGTTCTTTGCAAAAGCCTTCTCTAGACTATCCTATTTCTTGCTTGGAAACTCTACTAGGCTCATTAAACTATCAAATACATAAATATAACCAAAGTACTTTG
The DNA here is from genome assembly GCA_020310875.1 of Ceratopteris richardii. Lineage (NCBI taxonomy): Eukaryota > Viridiplantae > Streptophyta > Polypodiopsida > Polypodiales > Pteridaceae > Ceratopteris > Ceratopteris richardii. The sequence continues at coordinate 169,329,935 of CM035420.1, read as the reverse complement.
GAGCATTGACCTCAAAGACTTGATTCAAGATAGATTAGTTCTGAATTTTACTCTATAGTAGAAAACCTTCTATCTATGGAAGAAGGCTCTCTAAAAAATGCTTAGTACTCATAGCCCCCTATCAATTTATCAAATCCTTTTGCACATCTTCAAAAGGGAAGTTAAATGAACTAACACGACTTATTTCAAAAACTTAGAGTGGCTAGAGAGTGGTCAATATACATAAGAAGTCATAGGTGTGATCCTGATATTTCAAGAAGTTGACAATTCACATACACACTCGTAGATATTGATTCCTATCTTTGCACAAAGAGCTCCAATGATCAAAATATTGCATACAAAAACTCAAAAAGATATCACCTTCATGATCAAATCATTAGATAAGGTAATGAGACCTAATTTTACTTCAATGAATCTATGAATTTGATAAACTTGAGCAATGCACAAACAACAATGAGTAATAGATGGAGATGATGGTAAAAAACTTAAATTATATGTATTGAAATGTAAAGTATAGTATGTGGAGGTGTTGGAGAAGAACTATGAGATGATTAAAATGACCACTTTGGAAGTGAGTGAGAGCTCTACTACTTCTTCAACTATTCCAATGTAGTATATATACACTTTTGACCTTGATTTTAGAAGTTAGTTGTCGATTGATTCTACCTAAAGATCCACTCTCTTTTTGGTGTATATTTTAATTTGAATTCAACCATGATTCATGGATTTTTTTCTCTCTTTATACTTACTTTAACTCTCAAATATTCATCCTTACAAATACTTTTACAAAAGATAAAAATGTAGTGAACTTATCCTTATGAATGAACTATGGGTATGTGTATATATATTATTGTCCATCATAGTCCAATGTAATCCATGGATATGTTCAAGAACTTAGGCTTTCCATATGTACCAATAGACACTTTATGATCCTTTCTTTTTTTCTTGCATGAACGAATGTTTTTACAATTCCCTTGCATCACACACTAGTACAAAAAACAAAGCTTGCAAAAAAGATTGTGTGAATAGTCATAGTGAAAGTAAGGACTAATAATTATCAAATGAAGAGGTGAGATTAGAAATTGAAAAATCAGTTCATCAAGAGGCAAAACCCTCTATCTCCATTGGGTGAATCATTTGAGGCATCTTCCCCTCTAAGTCACCAAAAAGCCAAGGAGTTCACATTATAGTATACCCTCTCTAGATTATCAACAAGTTTGGATTCCAAATAAATCTTGGAAATCTCAACAAGGAGAATCACAAATATGGGTATCAAATTCATTATTGTCTAGTTTCAACCCTATGATTACTCATGAAAGGAAAAATCCATTGGTTAAACTTAAGCAAAGAAGAACAAATGTTCTTTGCAAAGCTTTAATTTGAGGAAAACTCCATCCTAAACTAGACTAATGGGCCTATGTAATAATATCCTACTTCTCACCATCATCTACACAATACAATAGGATTCATATTTCATCTTGCTAGTAGATTCTTTAAGCTATGATCTCAAGGTTCTTTGATTCTTGTACAATATGTTTTTTGTGGGAAGACATGAATGCAATGAGTCATATATAAGCACAGTAATGTAGTGGTCCATCTATTTTCAGATCACATCTCTAGATTAAATAAATAGGCCTCTAATAAATATTTAAAAAATCTTTATAGAGGTTTTCCATTTGTTAACCTAGAGAGATGATATGTGCATACATAGTTATTACATTTAATGATGAGTATCTTGAAATCAAACTCCATTAGAATGAGAAACTATTGTACTAATCTTTTGGTATTGCCGAAATGCCCCTTGAATGCATGAAATTCTTTGACATTTCTTATCTTACATACATTTTAAATAGCTTTGACTCTGACTTCATCCATAGATATGTTTTTGGAGACCTATGACCTAAAATTTTTCCTTGTCTCACCGTGGAGAGACATTTTTTTGCATTCAAGGAGACTCTAAATTGCTTATATTCAGCAAAGATCATATCCAATGTTTTAATTGTTGGAGTTTGAGGTCTGCCAAAGCACGTGAATAGCATAAGGAAGAAGAAGCTTGGAGCATAACACACAATAGTAAATGGATTACCACTAGAATGTACAAAGATAAGTAACCCGTTAGGGCAATAGGCATGTATACAAGCCGGGGAAAAAGACCTCCTAAAGAGGGAAAAAAGTTCCATCATAGTCTTAGTGTGTTCATACACATTACGACCTAAATCTAGCAACAAATCCCCCCTAGGATTGATTCGGTGAACAACCAAAAGGCACTCATGTATAAGGAAGTGCCAAGCTATGTGGAATCAATCCACAAAAGAAAGTAAGCCCAAAGCTTTGCAAAAATCTTCAAACTTCTCCCTAGGCAGAGCCTTCATGAAAAGGTCTGCAATGTTCTCCTACGTGGGCATATATGCCAAGCTGATCTCTCCAGTAGAGAACCTTTCCCTGACGTAATGATAATGCACATCAATGTGCTTAGTGTGATCATGGAACACATGGTTCTTTGCAACTACCAATGCGCTCTGACTATCAGTGAAGATGGTGGTGGCAGAAGACTGACCAACACCCAAATCAGCCATCAGGCGTATGAGCCACACACACTCAACAGTCGTTGTGAAAGCTTCCCTATATGCAACCTCACAACTGGAAGTGGCCACAATAGGCTGCTTCTTGCTCAACCAAATATGCATGAGCTACCAATCATGAAGCAAAGACCACTAGTGGGCACACGAGTGTCATAGCAACCAGCCCAATCAGAGTAAAAAAAAGCATGCAAATCTAGCAGTAGTGATCCCCCCTTGGGATAAAACAATCCAAGAAGCCGGGTACCACCCAAGTGGTGAAAGATGCGCTTAAATGCCTGCCAATGCTTGACACATGGGCAATGCATCAACCTGCTCATGTGTGAAACAACAAAATGAATATCTAGCCGAGTAATGCATAAGTAAATCAAGCATCCAATAGCTTGCTCATAGAGAATAACATCAAGTGCATCTCAAGCATCATGAAGACTCAAACGTAAACATGTCTCCATAGGAGTGGAAATAAGTTTACAGTCTTCAAGGCCAAAACACTACAATAATGTGTCAATATATTTTGTTTGACACAAATCTATTCTACCATCAACTTGCATAAATTGAATGCCCAAATAATGATGCAAATGCCCCAAATCAGACATCTTAAATGAGGCATGAAAATCAGCCTTAAAATCAGCAATATGCATCTCAGGAGGACTAGCGCACAACATGTCATCAACATACACAACAATGATCAGAAGCATATCATTAGCAAGGTTAACATATAAGGTGTTTTCAGTTGGGCTGTTCTCAAAACCATGTGCAATTAGATAGGCATGTATCTTTTCATACCAAGCATGTGGTGCTTACTTTAAACCATATAATGCCTTTTTTAACCTACGCACGTGGTTTTCATGCCCTTTCTTCACAAAGCCATGGGGCTGAAAAACATACACTTCTTCATGCAAATCACCATTCAAAAATGAAGTTTTAATGTCCAACTAATGTACATTCCAACCATGATGAGTTGCAAGTGCACAGATGCTATGAATAGTAACCATTTGACAAGTAGGAGCAAAGGTCTCATCAAAATCAATTCCTCTTTCCTGAGCATAACCCTTTGAAAAAAGCCTAGCCTTATACCTGTCAACTATTCCATAAGGCTTATGCTTCAGCTTGTATACCCACTTAGTGCCAATGGCCTTCTTGTCAAGAGGCAAGTCACACAAAGACCAGGTACCATTCTTCATTATAGTGTCATATTCAGATTGCATAGCAACCATCCAATTTTTAGAATTTTGTGCTTCATCAAATAAAATAGGCTCATTCTCATCACAAAGACTAGAGGCAATCATATCATAGCAATCTGATGCAAAAGAGGCACTATGAGAGCCTGAACGAGTATGATATGACAGAGGTGCATCTAATTTGTTGTCAAACAAAGTTTGCACCAGCCATCTTGGCATAGTCTTTGCCTCCTCAATATCAACTCTCTCATCAACAAGTGCATCATGTAAATCTGCATTAGAAATGGAATGATCTGCATCATCACATGAAACCTATAAAGGTTGAGAAGTTTCCTCATTAGGACCAGCACTAGAATGTCCACTTCTAAAAAGAGGCAGCAAAGTATCATACATGTCTTTGGAGCTAACAGATGTCTCCTTAGTACATGAAAGTAGTGGTTGAATAGCATCTTCCACAAAAACAACATCATGGCTAACCAAAATGCATTTATTATGTGGATGATATAAATGATAGCCTTTGTTTTCAGATATGTACCCAAAAAAAATACATTTCACTGCTTTAACATCCAATTTCTTGTGTTGTTGTTCAAGCACTAATGCATATGCCAACCAACCAAAAACACGCAGTTGAGCAACAAATGGCTTACGACCATGCCAAGCCTCATATGGAGTGATAGACTACGATGCTTTAGTGGGACACCTGTTAAGTACATATGTTGCACACATGAAAGCCTCAAGCTAGAAACTATGTGGTAAAGCTTAACTCTTGACCATATACATCACCATCTCCATGAGTGACATGTTCTTTCGTTCAAGAACTCCATTTTGTTGAGGTGTATGCTACATTGTACACTGATGTTTTATCCCATGTTCACTCATAAATGCATTAAAGTCAGAAGACATATATTCCTCCCCTCGATTAGAACGAAGGGTGCCCATTTTGCATGCTGACAGATTTTCAGCCAAAACCAAAAACTGTTTGAAGCACATAAACACTTTGGACTTTGCTTTCAATGGATATACCCATGCATGCTTGGAAAAATCATCAATGAAAGTCATGAAGTAAAGATAGTTCCCAAAAGAGTGTCTGCATAGGACTAAAGACATCACTGTGAACAAGCTACAATTTTTTAGTAGCTCAAATTGAACCATCTTCTGGGAATGAGGAATCCTGCATTTTGCCAAAAATACAACCTTCACATACATGTTTACAAGGTGCCTCAAGTTTGGGCAAAGAGGACACCATTTCATATTTCCACAGGCGTAGCAAACTAGTAAAATTGAGATGACCAAAGCCTGCATGCCAAAGCTTTGCATCTGACATAGCTTGACAATCATGTACTGCACATGCTAAATAATTCATAGATTTTTCATAGTCTATGAGCTTATACAACCCACGACATAAAATGCTAGAAGCAATAATCATGTCGCCATTTAACAAATCATGAACTGCATATCTTTCATCAACAAATTGCACAACCAAGACCATCTTGGCTAAAGTTGAAACTAATAACAGATTCTTCTTGATCCCCGGCATAAATAAAGCATCCAAGAATGTAAAAGAACTATCATCAGGAGTAATCAACATGATCTTACCAACTCCCATGATAGGATAAGAGGAGTTGTTGGTGCATGTGATAGTATTCCCTATAGGGGTAGGCACAAGTGAAGTGAAGAAATTGTGCAATGAAGTAATATGTTCGGTTGCCCCACTTTCAAAATACCAAACATCGGAGTCTCTGCAGACATTCACTGTTCAGGAGAAGATGGTTCAAAACTACAAACAGTAGTAAATGCCCATTCTTCATTTTGCACTAGATTAGCATACTCTATTTTTAGTGTAGAGGCCTTTGCAACAACCATTCGAGCCTCTTTTTTCTTTGCCTCTTTAGCAGCCATTTTTGGACAACTCTTTATGACATGATCGTTTGCTTTACAATATTTGCAAAAATATTTCTGCTTTCCTTTTTCCTTCTCGTCTATGTCATCCTTCTTTGACTCTGTAGAATTACCAGATTTCTGCTTACTAGTAGAAGAGCTCCATTTACCTTTTCCCTTCTGAGTAGCCAGGAAAGCTTGATCTGTAACACGCATAATGGACCTATTCTACTTAGATTGATCTTCCTACAATAGAACAAAGACTAACTCCTTAAATGTTAAGGCATTTGGATTGTCTTTCATCATCTAATGAAGAGTAGAAGCAAAACTCTAACATGAATCGAGAAGACCATTTAGAACAGTCTGCACAACTGAACTGTCAAGTAAGACTTCATCAATAAAAATCAATTATTCCTTCAAATCTTTGATCTTTGTCAAAAAATTATCCATGGAATCACCTTCATTCATGTGCTCACTCTCCCTTTGTTTTCGGAGGTAAGCAACACGAGCCTCATTCCTTGCCTGGTATAAGGTGGTAAGTGTATCCCAAGCATCCTTAGTTGTTCTGCAAGAGTGAATGTGAGGAACAATGGCACGTTTGACTGACAAGGCTATCAATGCATGTGTCTGAGCATATGTGCCATCCCAACAAATTCGCTCTACAATAGGTGCAGCAAGAACCACAGCACGAACAGGAACATGAAGAATATCATCATCTTCAATGTCATCTGCATCACCTTCAGCAACTCTGTTTGCAAGTGTAATAGGATGTTTTCCAACACCCTGCATAATATTCTATCGTTCTTTCGCAACCAATACATGACACATCATATAAGCCCACAATGGCTAATTGGTACTGTCCAACTTATCCTCAACAGCCAACATACGGAATACATCATTGCTTTCAAACATGGCCACTGACTAAAATACCCTCATGGAGAAAATTGACTATATTTGAAAACGTTGAACAGAACTACCTTGTTGAGTTCTGCTAAACTTGTAGCAGACCTTGAGACGCTTATATTGGCAAACCAAAACCTATATATATATATATATATATATATATATATATATATATATATATATATATATATATATATATATATATATATATATATATATATATATATATATATATATATATATATATATATATATATATATATATATATATCTTTGGCACAAAAAGACAAAATAGCCTCCATAAGCGCTGCGATAGTGCATTCAGAGGTTGAAATGAGCTCAGATCACAATTTTGGCACCATGTGGCAAAGTTGTTTTGATCTCCTAATCACCCTAAGTGTGCTCACCAAATTTTGTGCGATTTTGAGACTATGACTGGAGGGGTGTCGATGATGCCCTAGATGAAGCAGTGACCTGCTCTAATACCAATTGTAGGAGTTTGAGGTCTGCGGAAGCACACAAATAGCACAAGGAAGAAGAAGAAGCTTGGAGCACAACACACAATACTGAATGTATTACCACTAGAATGTGCAAAGATAAGCAACCCGTTAGGGCAATAGGCATATATACAAGCCGGGGGGAAAAAACCTCCTAAAGAGGGAAAAAGTGGTCCGACAGTCCTAGTGTGTTCACACACATCAATACCTAAATATATCAACATTAATGTCCTTGGCTCTTCATTTTGAATATTAACATAATTCATCCACATATACTTCTAAGCACTTCAAAAGAATTTCTTTGAAGAAATAATACATTCATTTTTGGAAAGTAGTAACTACATTCTTCAATCCAAATGGAAGCACCTTGAAAGCATATAGTTTGTAAGAAAGTAGTTAACACAAGAGAACACAAAAGCACTAGCAAAGAAGATAATAGATATAATAGAATATGAAAAATATCTACTAACAACAAGTAGAAAGATGATGGAATTGCCCACCCATGCACTCTCAAGGTATAGCCTAAATGGTGATGTAGACAACTCTAGATAGAGATTTACAAGGTAGGGGTATGCTAGCTCAATTCAATGTCTGGGGTAGTGTAGAGATCATGTATATATAGGCAAATGGAGAGAGATGGCCATTTATGAACACCTATACATGGGCAATAGAACCTGGGTGTCCACCACTTGCATAATCCCCATACATGGCTTAGGCCAGTTCAATTGATCTAACAACTACGAATGATTTTTTATTTTGATAGGGAATATTCCATGGAATGTTCCCTTTACCATCATACCAGGGCACTACTCCCAAACCCCCACTAGGGGGACCATTGGCCCCCTAAGACCCCTAGATAGGGGGCTCGCTAGCCCCCTTGCATCCCCCAATCAAGGCTGCTCACCGGTGCCCTGAACCCCACAATTGGGGACCCTAGTAATTCCCTTTCCTTACAATACCTTACATAGTCCAATTTGACCTTCATCCAACATGCAAGCTAGGATTCCTATCGATTGGGTAATGCACGCTTGACTTCTCCTCATTATGGGGGCCTTAGAAAATGTACATTGGTCATATACTAACACCCCCTCTCAATGTTTATCGAATGATAAATCAAGTGCCTATTGAGCTACTTGTTTCCAAGTGCTTTATTGAATATGTCAACACAATTTTCCTCTATTAGGTAATATTCTAGCTCGACAATTTCATCTTCAATCAGCTCACGAACATAATGGTAATGTACTTCTATATGCTTAGTGCAAGCATGAAATACGAGGTTCTTTGTAATGGCCATACGACTTTGATTATCACATTTAATTATAGTCTCCATTTTTTATTGAAGCCTAGATCTATAAGAATTCTCATTAACCAGACTATCTCACAAGAGGCAAAGAAAGTTGCTTTGTACTCTACTTCAGTAAAGGAGAGTATAAGAGTTGGTTGTCTCCTACTTACCCAAGAAAATATTCCTGAACCAAGTGAAAAACAGTATCCAAAAACTAATTTTCTAGAATCACAATTTCCATCCCAATCCAAATCACAATATCCTTGAACTGTATCACCTATGGTATAAAGAATATTGAAATCCAAGGTTCTTGCAATGTACCTTAGAATTTGCATTCCAACATTCCAATGAATCTCTTTAGGTTTTTTGGAAAACCTATTGAACATTCCAATAGCATAGCAAACATCTGGTCTAGTGTTGCACAAAAAATAAGCCTTCCAACAAGCTTCCTATACTTCTTAGCATCTACATTAGGCATGTTATCATCCATAGATAGCTTATGATTTACCTCCATGGGTGTGCTAGTTGGTTTGCAATCCATCAAAATGCCTTAAGAATTTATTTGGCATACTTTTGTTGTGAAATGAAAATGCCATCCTTTCTTTGCCATACTTCAATTCCCAGACATAAATGGAGTAGAACTAAGTCTATAATTTCAAACTCAATTCCTAAGATTATCTGAATTTGATTGATAAGTTCTTCAAGATCATCTCTTGGAATGATCTGATCATCTACATATACAATAAAAACAACTACCTTGCTATCCTTTTTCATTACATATAGGTAAGCATCAAAAGTACTTCTTTCAAAACCCATATTTTTAAAAAAATTATATGTGTTGGTATCAGTCCCGTGGTGCTTACTTGAGGCCATACAAAGCTTCTTCAGCCTACAAACTTTATTTTCTAAATTGGAAACCTCAAAAACTTGTGATTGAGATACAAATACCTCCTCCTTGAAGTGAGCACTCAAAAATGCAAATTTGACATCCATCGGAAAAATAGGTCAAGCCTTTTGTGAAGCTATTGTAAATATTGTCCAAATAGTTATCATGCATGCTATTGGTGCAAAGATTTCCTGAACATTAGAACCTTCAATTTGTGAAAAACCCTCTGCAAATAATCTTGCCTTATACTTTTCTGATGTGTCATCTTCTTTATACTTAGTTTTCCAAATTCATTTAGTATCCATTAGAGTCTTCTTTGGTGGAAATTCGACTAGCTCCCATGTATGATTTATGAGTATACTATCATACTCAAACTGCATTTTGCTCTCCATCATGGGTCATCAAGGGCTTCTTCAATGGTGGTAGGTTCCTTTATCCAGCCCATGATATCTGCCATTAGAGACATGTTAACAATCTGCTTTGAGGCTCTTCTTTGTTCCTCTATTCTTTTTCATCTATATGATCCATCTGACATGTTAACAATGTGCTTTGAGGCTCTTCTTTGTTCCTCTATTCTTTTTCATCTATATGATCCATCCGACGATGATTCTAGTACATCTAAATGTGGATTGAAATCATCAAAGAGTTGTTGTCCCCACTTTGTTAGTGGCTTACATTGTGCAACTACAACTGATTGGCTTTATATTGAGGAAATTTCACTATTAGATGTTTCCTCCTCCTCAACTTTAACCTCTTTTTTTATAAGCACAAGGTGAGATATTTCTCTGATTGATGAGATAGTAGATTTATCTTTATCTTCTACTAAGTATGGTCATTCATCAAACACCACATCTCGGCTGATAAAATCTTCCTTGCCTCAAGATCCTTCAACTTATATGCTTTAGAATTTTCACCATATCCTAGGAAGACACATTTTTTGTTTTTTGAATCCAAATTTGATCTTGTTGAATCAGAAATATGTGCATAACAGACACAACCATAAATTATAAAATGAAAAACTAAAAGCTTTTTACTATATATGCTTCTTGAGGAGTCATCCCCTTTAGTGCTTTCGTCTAGCTTCGATTGAGGATATAGACTGTTGTATTGATTACTTCTACCCAAAATGAATCAGGCATGTCTTGAGGCTTTAACATATAGCGAGCCATTTCTAACAATGCCATTTTGTTGAGTTGTATGAGCTACAGTAAGTTTCCTTTTTACACCATGCTCCATACAGTAGTTATTGAATTCCATTGGTAAGAATCCCCCTCTATCTATTCTGATTTTCATCAATTTCTTGTTTAATTCATTTTCCACATACTTATGCCACATTTTGAGTTTTTCAAAAGCATTAACCTTCTCTCGAATGAAATAAACCCACATCTTTCTACTATAATCATTGACTAACAACAAAAAGTAGAAAGATCCTCATAAAGCAGTTGTAGACATTTTACCGCAGAGATCAACATGTACCAACTCTAGAGAAGTCGAAGATCTATTGCTAGTCTCTCATGGAAATGCCTTTTCATCCAAGTTTTACAAGGTTTGTGCAACTCTACAAATGCAGACAAATGAGTGATCATCCCTATTCTTTGCATCTCCTTCAAATTCAAGATGCACAAATCGATAATGCCATTACTTGCTTATATCTTTATCATATATAGTAGTTAAGGCACTTAGCTCATACAATTTATCATGTCTCATGCCTTTTCCTACTACATTACTTGATGAATCCATGATTTTTGCACCACTATTGAAGAGAACTTTGAGTCCATGATCTATTATCCCAGAAACTGAAAACAAAGTTCTTTTAAGTATAGGTACATAAAGAACTTCAAATAACTTCTTTTCAACATCTGGAGAAGCGATAAAAAGATGGTTCCTATTCCTTGGGGTAGACACTTAGAGTCATTTCCCACCACTACATTCATGGATTTTCGTAAAGGCACTAGGGAACTATACCAATCATTTTCGCTAGTCATATGGCAAGAAGCTCCACTATCTAAAATACATGGTTCCTCAACACAAGCTTGAGCGAATGAGCATACCTCTTCAATAGCTACCCCATAGTTCCAGCTCTATGTTGTTTGCTGAACCTTTGTTCTTCCAAGATGATTTCAAAGTCCCATTTCATTCATCAACTTGCTTGTTCCTACAATCCTTGATGGCATGGCCTTTCTTTTCATAAGGCAAGCAACTTCCTGTGAGATTCTTTTTCTTTGGCTTCTTATTTGATCCATTAGAAGTGTCTTTTCCTTTTGCATTGGTTAAGAATACGACATTCCTTGTATCTTGTCGATTCTTCAACTACATCTCCTCTTCTAAGAGCATAGCATAGAACTCTTCAAACGTAAGGGGAGTTGGTCTTACCTAAGTTTTAAGGGTTGTTAATAATCCATCATACTTTGCTGGAAGAATATGCACATATCTTCGAGCCAGCTCTTCAAGTGTTATAACAACACCAACTACAACCAATTGATCTTGTAAACGTTTTATCCATTTGATAAAATCTTCAGTGTTTTCCACCCATGTGCTCTTAAGGTAGAGCTTAAATGGTGATCTAGACAACTCTATATAAAGTTACAAGGTAGAGGTATGTTAGCTCAATTTGATTTCTAAGGTAGTGCAGAGGTCATCTATATGTAGGTTAATGGAGAGAGAGGGCCTCCTACGGAGGGTTATACATGGGCAGTAGAACATGGGTGGCCACCATCCTTGTAATCCCCATACATGGCCTAGGCCGTTTCAACGGACCTAACAAATATGAATGATTTCTAACTGACATGGAATATTCCATGGGAATATAGAATATTCCCTTTATCATCATATCCGAGTACTACCTCCGAATCCCCACCAAGGGGAACCATTTGCCCCCTGGTCACATCCAAGGGATCTGCTAGCCCTCTTGAACCCTCCAATCGAGGTTGTTTATCACACCCATTTAGTGTGTTCAATTTCATAGAAACCTTTTTCAAAGAGTATAAATTTCCTCTTTAATCTTATCCAACTATACATCATTGTATGTGTATGGACTTTGCTTACATGGTTTTGCATTTTGAATGTTCAACATGAATGGTACACAATTCAAGATGGCTTTCTTTACCGAAAGGGTTGCATTTACATCCCAGATGATTTCAAATTACAAAAAGAATTGCTTTTGGGAAGCGCACACTACAAGATCAAACATGGAGGTCAAGACGCAATTATGATCTTCTCCGCAAACACTTCTATTGGTCTAGAATGAAGCTCCCCTGACAAACTACATAGAAATGTGCCTTACTTATGAAGCTCTTGTGACAAAATACATAAAAATATGCCCGACTTGTAATTTGAAATCACCCCAGATGATTTCAAATTACAAAAAGAATTGCTTTTGGGAAGCGCACACTACAAGATCAAACATGGAGGTCAAGACGCAATTATGATCTTCTCCGCAAACACTTCTATTGGTCTAGAATGAAGCTCCCCTGACAAACTACATAGAAATGTGCCTTACTTATGAAGCTCTTGTGACAAAATACATAAAAATATGCCCGACTTGCAAACTCATACGTTTTCCCATTCCAAACAAGCCCTTAGACATGATTAGCTTCCACCATCCTAGGGATATACCATCATTTTTGTGGTGGTAGACTACTTCATGATGCAAGCTCACTTCATTCCTACAAAGCCCCCCTTTAGTGTGAAAGCAATGGCACAACTCTTTTTCTCACAACAATCAAATATCACAAACTCTACCATTGTGTCAAATGGAGATGGTTGTTTCTTGAGTCGGTTATGGACAAAACTCTTTTGATTGCTTGGAATGCAACTCCGATTCTCATTGGCATATCGTCTTCAAACTGATGCTCAAACCAAACGACCCAACAAAATGATCAAAGAGTACATCCACAACTACATCAAAGCATACCAAAGGGATCAGATCATACACTTAGAAGATTACATCCGCAACTACATCCAAATAGACCAAATGGATTGGATCATACAATGCCTCAATCCAATCAAGTACAAAGATGACTCCATCTGAGTTAGCAACCACAAAAGAATTCATCACCCCCCTTGGTCTCGCATAGAACTCAACGCTTTCAACTAATGACCAAGTGAAGGCCATTTTTGGACTAGAGGAAGACAAAGTTAGAGGAAGCCAAGGCAAGCTTGAAGAGAAGCAAGGAACGAATGGCTAAGTATGTGAATTGTAAACGTAAACCAAAAGAAGTTCTCAATGTGAAGGACTTAGTTTTTTATGAGTTCACAGTACATCATCACACTTCCCCGTGATTTCACACACAAGTTCAACCCTTCGTACTACAGTCCGTACAAAGTGGCAAAGCAAATCAATCTAGGCTCATATCAGTTAGAAACGACATACAATTTCACCATGTATTCCATGTCAATCTACTCGAGCAATTCAAGACAAACACCAAGTACGGATGTGAAGCCCCGTACTTCAAGATAATGCTTACCAATTCGAACCAAAGACCATTTTGCATGAGCATCCTATGCGTGAGGACCCCGATGGCATGGACACCCCCTTGCAGATGTAGATTGGGTCGGTATGGGTGTGAAGCCCCGTACTTCAAGATAAGGCTTACCAATTCGAACCAAAGACCATTTTGCATGAGCATCCTATGCATGAGGACCTCGATGGCATGGACACCCCCTTGCAGATATCCATTGGGTCCCGAGCAACACCTTCGGTCCAGAGCATCCCCTTCTAAGAATGTTCTATCAAATGCATTAATTCTACTTAAGCCCCTTGGCCGAAATTGTAATATTCCCAACTTTTTGTATCACACCTAGTTGTAAAAACCAAAAGTCCGTCCAAACAAGAACTTCAAAATAAGTCGAAAAAAGTGAGCAACAAGCATTTCAAGCTTGAGGGAGGATTTCAGAGCCCTACATTTCTAGGCTTGTCCAAGGTTTGCACGCCCTAAGGCGCCGAATTGTGCACAACTATAAAACAATAGTGCACTTGGATGGCATTACCCCATATTAACCCTCTTTGTCGTCCATTGTAAGCTCTCTTTGAAAGTAATACAAACGTTCCTTTTTTGCAAATGACTTGTTCTCGGGTACATTTTCTCTTGTGCATGCCTTTAGTCCCCGTTTGTGGGCCTTAAGCATTTGAGGCGATCCTCTCTCTCTCTCTCTCTCTCTCTCTCTCTCTCTCTCTCTCTCTCTCTCTCTCTCTCACATAGATATCGCACTCCATACACCCCCCCCTTTCATGGGTATCTCCACACGCATTTCACGGAGATATGTATCAGCTTTTACCAGTTTCTTTTTCAGCACTTTTTTCTCTGATAGACAGAAGATACACCCATGTACATCGATTTGTCTCATAGGCCGAGTTCGGCCTCCTAATAGACGTAAAAACACTTTCTTCTTTCTCTCTCTCTCTCTCTCTCTCTCTCTAAAATAAATAAATAAATAAATAAATAAAAGATCTAATAATCAGATTGCTGTATGATCTAACACTACATGGTTTTCCCCACGATGACCATTACCACAGAGGAACATGCAAATGCCTATCTACTGTGTGAGAGAGCACGAAACACTCGAAAGATAGCAAAGAAAATCTTCTGCAGCTGCTCAACTCGAATGTCGCTGGTTTATGATGCAGGGTCGGGAAGGGGACTTCGAGATTAAAGTCAGGGAGGTCAAAGAGGGGGCCTGTGTGATGCAAATGACTGTTTACTGTGTGAGAGAGTGAAACACTGGAAAGATAGAAAAAAAAATCTTCTGCAGCTGCTCAACTCGAGTTGTTTCTGGTTCATGATGCAGGATCTAGAAGGGGACTTTTTGGTCCGATGCCTAGTCTCCCTTGCTTGAATTAATCAAATAACAATTGTACGGTGAAGAGGCATAGTGGCAGATGACGATGCCCTGGGGATCCCCCTAGTCTCGCTTGCTTGAATTAACAAAATAACAGTTGTACAGTAAAGGAGCATAGTGGCAGATGATAGTGCCCTTGGGATCCCCCGTATCTGCTGCCCTTGGATCCGGAAGGGGACTTTGAGATTACAGTCAGGAGAGGGGCAGGCTAAATAATTTGTTTTTGCTGCTTAAAAATCATGAGTACTCCAACCATTCAATTGTGCATCCAGAAAGCAATGTTCATTGTGCCCAAATGGTGTCGAGGTGCACATCAAATCAAAAACAGACTCGTAACAACTACATTTCTGCAGCAGAATCTCTCACATGCAGTAAAATATGCATTGCCACAGTCAGTCCAATTTCAGCTTCTCAGTCACAAAATGTAAACAGACCAGAAAAGAAAACACAAATGTATCTGGAAGCAATTGTATCTCAAATTGCTTCCATCGCATAGAACTTCCAAGCACATTAGAGCCTTTCAGCTTCTCAGTCACAAAATGTAAACAGCCCAGCAAAGAAAACACAAATGTATCTCAAATTGCTTCCATCGCATAGGACTTCCAAGCACATTAGAGCCTTTCAGCTTCTCAGTCACAAAATGTAAACAGCAAGAAACACCTGATCCAAATAATCCTGGTCGAATGATTCCTCCTCATGCTGATCTTCTACGTGCTTGGAAACGTAGAAATGCAGATGCACTCTCTGCTCTTGTTACAAGTACTTCTGATAGTGTTCTGACTCTCATTCAGCATACTACGAAGGCATGTGAAGCATGGAACATATTGAGAAATCAATATGAAACTCGTAATCAGACACGGATTCAGAACTTAGAGAATCAGCTTGCAGCAGAACGGTTTGCTGATGGGGAGACTGCAGAGGTGTTTATCACTTGCATAAAGAATCTATGAGATCAAATGGCGGGAGCAGGTGTTCAAAAGTCAAGTGAGGAGCTAACTCGACGTTGTCTTCGAATCTGTCCACCTAAGTTTGATGGTTTGGTAACTGCTCTTAACACTCAAATCAGACCTCAACCACTAACTTTTGAAGAATTCAGTGCCTTACTCATGGAGGAGGAGCTCCGGCTCAACGCAAGGAGTGGTGGTAGCAAAGGAGATGTTGCATTCAAAGCAAATGCCAAAGGAGGCAAAACAGACTCTTCAAAAGATGGAGACAAAAAGAAGAACGACAAAAAGAAGTTCAAGGGAGAGTGTTTCCACTGCAAGAAGGGACACAAAATCCAAGACTGTCGCATCAAGAAGGAAGAAGAGAAGAGTGGCTCTTCAAAAGGTGGAAAGGGCAAGGAGTATGCCAACAGAGCAGAAACAGAGCTTGAGTTATTTGTTACGATAGAGGAGGTGTGCTCCTCGGCTGAAGATTCAGGAGCAAATGACTCATGGGTGTTGGACAGTGGTGCATCTCGTCACATGACGAGTAGAAAAGACCGTTACAGTTCCTTACAGCCTCTAAAGGAACCCATCACAGTAAAGGTAGGAAACAATGCAAGATGTCCTCCAGAGGGCGAAGGTACGGTTTCTTTCATCAACTCTAATGGCGATATCAGAAAGCTTTCAAATGTGTTGTATGTTCCACAAATAAAACGAAATCTACTTTCAGTAGCTTCTATAACTGATCAAGGTCATCAAGTATCTTTCAATAAGAAAGGAGCTAAGATTATGGACGGTAACAACAACATTGTTGGGACTGGCATAAGGAGGAACAACCTGTATGAGTTGTGTGCTCTTACAACCACTACAAACGTGGGCACAAGTAAGCTATGGCATGAGAGATTCGGCCACATTGGATTCCCTGTACTGAAGGAGATGCATCGCAGGGGTATGGTTGCATACCTACCATCGATTGCAAAAATGAAGGAATCATGTGAAGCTTGCATGATGGGCAAGCAACAGAGGGGCAAGCTATCCTCTAGAGTTGGTGCATGCTGACTTGTGCGGAAAAATGCCTACACAGGCCTTGGGCGGATCTTCCTACTTCATGTTACTTGTCGACGACTATAGCAGGAAGATGTGGGTGTACTTCCTACGCGATAAGGCTCAAGCTTTTGGTAAGTTTAAAGAATGGCTTCAGCTTGTTGAAACTGAAACAAGGAAGATGGAAGAAATTCAGGACAAACGGTGGTGGTGAGTTCACATCAACAGAGTTTGAAGATTTCTGCAAGAGTAAGGGAATCAAGCATCAACTCACAATGGCACATAGTCCTCAACAGAACGGTGTTGCAGAACGTCGGAATCGAACTATCACGGAGATGGCAAGGTGCATGTTGAAAGGAAAGGGTTTGCCTAATCAAATTTTGGGCAGAGGCTATCAACACTGCTGTCTACATCTTGAATCGAAGCTACACCAAGGCACTTGATGGAAAGACTCCACAAGAAGCCTACACTGGTAAAAAAACCTTCTGTTTCCCATTTCAAAGTATTTGGAAGTGAATGTTATGTACATGTTCCAGATAGGGAGAGAGACAAGCTTCAACCAAAAAGCATCAAAGGTATCTTCTTAGGGTACAGCGAAGATAAGAAGGCTTATAAGCTTTATGACCCTGAGACTAAGAAGATCATGGCGAGTCGTGATGTGGTGTTTGAGGAGGAGAAGCCACATGCAATGGAGGAGGAAAAGAGAGCTTCCACTTTATCATCAGGCGAAGGGGCAATCCACTATGAACCTGGCCCAAGAGCTATCCCTTCTACACAAGAGAAGGGAGTGTCATCTTCAGATGATGAGTCTGAAAGTCACCAACCTGCCGACACCCAAGTGGAAAAGCCATTGTCACGTTGGGTGAGGAAGCTCTATGATTTTGCAAACCCCATCCCACAGTCACTAGAACAGGTTGCAGATGGACCGAGGCGATCACAGAGAATAGAGGAACAGAGACGGGGAAGCCCCCGTATTGTAAACACAGCCTTGATGGATGATCTCATTCAAGAAGCAAGGAAGGAACCAAACAATGTGGAAGAGGCACTCCATGATCCGAATTGAAGGGCTTCCATGCAAGCAGAATACAACAATATCATGAAGAATGGAACTTGGGAGCTCGCGGATCGACCCCCTAAGCGTAAAGTCATTGGCACCAAGTGGGTCTGGAAGCTAAAGTACAAGGCCGATGGTACTCTAGAAAAGTATAAAGCAAGACTTGTTGCACAGGGCTACTCACAAGTTGAAGGCATTGACTTTTGTGAATCATTTGCCCCAACTTCAAGAATGACTACTATCCGAGTAGTACTAGTTGTGGCTGCACATAAGCGTTGGCCAGTCTATCACATGGATGTCAAATCAGCGTTCCTGAATGGAGACCTCAAGGAGGAGGTATATGTGTCTCAGCCACCAGGGTTTGAAGCTCCCCATTCAGAGAACAAGGTATGTAAGCTGAAGAAGGCATTATATCGGCTAAAACAAGCCCCTAGAGCATGGTACCAGCAGATAGATAAGTATCTCTTGGATCTGGGTTTCAAAAGATGTGCTTCTAATGCTAACTTGTATGTTCTAAAGAGAGGAGGGAAGACAATTGTGCTTGTACTCTATGTAGATGACCTTGTGATTACAGGAAATGATGATGCTCTTCTTCAACAAACAAAAGATGCCCTGAGTTCAGAATTTGAAATGACAAACTTGGGCTTAATGCATTATTGTTTAGGTCTTGAAGTTTGGCAAGAACCATGGAAGATTTTCATCTCTCAACAAAAATATGCAAAGCAGATATTGAAGACATTCGACATGGAGGATTGCAAGGAAATTTCTACACCTATGGAGGTCAACACAAAATTATCTATTGATACAGGAAATTAGTTGGAAGTCTCATCTACTTGTGCAATAGGAGACCAGACATCTCTTATGGTGTTGGAGTAGTAAGCAAGTTCTCTAATAAGCCTTGCCAAACTCATTGGAAGGTAAGCATGCGGATACTCAAGTATGTGAAAGGAACTACTGATTATGGTATTCTTTATGAAGAAGGATCATCTCTGGTCGGATACTGTGACTCAGATTGGGAAGGAGATATTGATACCAGAAAATCAGTTTCTCGATATTGCTTTTCTTTAGGATCAGGGATTTTCTCTGGGATTAGTAAGAAACAACCGACTGTAGCATTATCTTCTACTGAAGCTAAGTACAAAGCTGCATATGTTGCAGCATGTGAAGCAGTATGGTTGAGGAAGATCCTATGGCACATAGGAATACAAGGACAGGAGGCTACAGAGTTGAAGTGTGACAACCAAAGTTGCATGGCCATCGCCAAAAATCTTGTTTTCCATGCACGTACCAAGCACATAGAAATTCAGTATCACTATGTGCGTGAGTTGATTGAGGACGGGGTCGTGGAGATAAGCTATTGTCCTACTGAAGAAAATGGAGAAGACATCTTCACCAAGGCTCTTGGGAGAGAGCAACTTCTTCGACACTTTCCAAAGCTTGGGATTGGACCAAGGAGGTAGTTCACCGTAGGGTGGACATTGAGGGGGGTGTTATATATGCTCAATACTCCACCCTCATGTGACCACAAATGATCCATGGTGCTCTAAGTTGTAAGGCCCCCATTATGAGGAGAAGCCATTATGAGAGCCCGGATATTTGTGGAACCCTAACTTCCAAGTTAGATGAGGTCTATGTGTGACCGTTGATGGTTGTAGATGATCTTTGTGAGCCTAGCCATTAGGTTAGGTAGGCCATAAACTTCCAGGCCATTGGGTTGTCATTTAAGGTGAAAATAAAGGCCCTGTGGTGTCGCGCGGTTTCCCCATAGAACCTTAATGGGGGGAGTGCAAAGGGGGGCTTGCCCCCTTCTGCGGGGTCCGGGGGGCCTATCCCCCCGGCCCGTAGGGCCGAGACGGTAGGCCTTCTGGTCGTGGAGATATTGTCGGATCATATATTTTATCGACTATTTTGTATCTCCTTACTACATTTATCTATACGGAACCGCCTTGTAAAAGCTATATAAGCACGGCACAGGTTGAGCTTTACATAGCATTGCGCACTAGTAAGCCCTTCATTTAGAGTCTGTCTAGATCGCCATCTAAGCTCCACAGTGGGAGCGCACGGGTGGACAGCACCATCATTGTAAATGCATTACGCTCGGCAATCTGAGAATTTGAGTTCTCTATCTCTCAGTCTGCGTCTATCTTTGTCTGCGTTTTTCTCTCAACTCTGTCTACAGGTCTATTCCGCTGTGCTGTTATTTTCTTACAACCAAGAGCAACCTTTGACCAAACCAAGGAAGTCCACCGTATCCCTCAGGATTGCAGGACTGCACAGTGCAAATCTGAAACATCTTACACCAAGCAGATAATTGCCACACCTTCACATATCATTAACATACGAAACTTTACACGGCCTAACATACAGTGTCCCCCTCACGAGGATGACATGAGCAAAGAGTTCAACCCACTGGAACTGATATTCATGATTATCGAATCTCAGATCATTTGCCCCATTTAACCACTGGCTGAAAATCCCATAGTCCATATCCATCTATTAAACAATGAAGGAGATGCACATTACATCTATTAAACAATGAAGGAGATGCACACTATGCAAGATCATGTACAATAATACCCTAAAAAAGTGCAGAAAACATGGAGACGTCAATATAGAGAAACTCAAAACTTGCATCGAACTACTTTGTAGAGGAGAACCCTGAAAAATCGCCATATTAAATTATCAAAAAGTAAGCATTTAAGTCATCCAGCTCAAAAATGATATTTGAGTGATGAAATTTAAGACCTCAAGGTAAGATATCCAGATTGATTCAAATATTGAGATACCAACCACATAAGAAACGTTATGAGAACAGAATATGAGATGATAGAACCGGAGATCAAAATGTACAACAACGAACCTTCAAACATGATGCTTTGGAAAATATATTGCTGTAGAAATTCCACGTACAAAGCTGACTGAGTAGACTTTCCTGTTTGAAACAGAAATTTAGAAGTCTCCTCATTTATCTTCCAAAGATTCTTAGATCATGAAGCAACTACATGGCATTTCATTTTAACGCCCACTCATTACATGGAACTAGAAACAAACTAGATACATGTTCACGAGTACATCTCACCATGAAAATTAAAAAACCTATGCACTCACAACTATGCTGGTATGACCTCCAATGGTTACCCATTCCCATCTTAGGTTCCTGAAATTATAAAGATTCCATCCATTTCTTTCTGCGATTCATTACATATCCCATGTCAAGAAACCGACCAGATAACCACCTACGATGTTGATAAAGGGACCTGCAAGATGGCAAACTGGCATACCCCATTAAGGACACTGCCTTAGGGCAGAAAATGGACAATTAAGTTCACGCCTCATGCTCTATGGCCAGCTGCAGATAAAGGGTTCAGACGACGCAGAATGAGCTGGCGTACTCGCCGTGGAAAGGGTGCATCTTGAACTATCTGAGTAACCACACGAGCCAGGAGCAACAAATAATCCTCAAACAACTGTGTACATATCGCCAGCAAAATCATCTTCGGATGCTCCTCAAAAATCCCTGCAAAAATTCATTGTATTCATTATTGAAGAACAACAACACACTAGTTTCTATGGGGGATTAGGGAAAAATCTTTAGTGAAAGAGCAAGAACAAGAATTATAATTTAATACACACAACTCTAATCTCATTAACCAGGTTCTCAACTTGTGAAATTATAAATGGTGTAGATAAGCAATAATTGAACTGCACATTCCATACACACTAAGTTTTGTTTCAAATCCCTTCTCATTTGAAAGAATGCAAAACACTGTGGACTTGTGAGACGAGGCTGGGAACATATTCCAATTCTGAATGAGGGGAAATATGATGAAAATGTACACATGTTAAGACTAATGCAGAAGAAACCTTATTCTGTTCCAAAAGATTTACATGTTTTTCCAAGGAAAAACAAGGCAAATAATTGTACATGTGCTGAAACAACTATTATCAGTAGAACAGTTGCACTCTGTCACATCGTCTCTGGAGCTTTTGCAGCAGCTGCAGCCAGCAGTACCATTGGGACTCTGTAAACCTGTCCACTCACCCAAAGGACGAGAAAATTCTTGGGCAGCGGAGCTTCAATCCCTCCTCTTAACACTGGCATGATCTGAGCCGCCTCTTATTTTATAATAGGCAGGCCACTTCCTTTCATATAAATGAAACTCCAAGATGGTCTAGGTGCCATCACTATAAAGGGCCTCACTCTGCCAGCAGAGATCCAGTCAAAGATTCCAATCAATCTAGAACATGATAGTACTCATCCATGGTCCTTGCTAACTTGTAAGGATGAGGGGAAATTTGTAGGCAACCATTAGCGGCCTCTTGGGATGGACTCTAACACCTTTGTACCATCTTATTTTATTGATTTCACCGTTATATTCAACTAGTAAGCACCCACTCTAGATTAGCTGCCCACCGGCTGCCCATTGGTCTAGCCATCAAAAATCTTATATTTCCTCTTAGACACTTTCACTTAATTGTATTATTATTCCTTTCTTTTTACCCAGGTATTCAATGAAAGGGCACAGCTTGCAGGTATTTGAATCCATCTGTTGCTATATGCAGATGATATTGTACTAATTTCTGATTCTCCCACTGAAGATAGGCAATAGTACTTGGATGCTTTACATGTGTCCGTACATGATCACAGACTGCATGTGAACTTGGGAAAATGAAGGTGGATTAGATCGAGAGTAAACTAATTTAATTCTGGCAGCAAAGTGTGGAATACACAAATACATAACATCTTGGGATAGTCTTTATCGCCAGTAAACTAATTTAATTCTGGGCAGCAAAGTGTGGAATACACAAATACATAAAATTTTGGGATAGTCTTTAGTGGGCATGTGTTTATAACGAGGACAGTAGAGACTGGGCTGACAGGGGCATATACAGTCTTGGGAAACTAGAGAGCATGGGCACAGATTTGGGGATCATCAACATAGGTTTTATATTCCAGATGGCTGGAGATGTGCATAAAGAGGCCTTTGGTATTCTATGAGCATTCGCATGATTCAAACCAAGTCTTCAAAATACCACATGCAATCATTCAAGCAGAGCTAGCTACTTAGTACTGCTCCTATGAAGATTAAAGCACCAGCTATTTTGATTTGATTTGTTCACAGCTCATGGAAGCTGCCAAGTAAATATATGCGACTTCCCTGGAATCCTCTCAAAAGTTAACTATGGCAGGGGGATATAGCTTGCTGGTGTGGACAAAACTTCATGGTTCAATTCGCATGGTTTCATGATATACGTTTACTGCACTGTCAATACTCCTTGGAGGAAACCCCCATTAAACTAACATGAGAAGAGATCACTGGACTTGTTCGCCAAGGTTTGGTCCAGCTTGACAGTAAGAAAACATGGATGGAATTAGTTCATGAGCTGGGGAACAAAACGGCTTTCTACAGGAAGCATCTTCCTCGCCCATATCATATGGATAGAATTAGTTCATAAGCTAGGGAACAAAATGGCTTTCTACAGGGAGCATCTTCCCCTGCTCCTATCACATGGATTGCTGTGTGTATTGGACAGATTCACAGATCCTCATACTCGATTGAGACAGACTGACAGATACAGAGGTATACTTGCCGAGCCAGAGTATGTTACATTTGTCAAAGAGAACCGGAGACAGCTGGCATCACATATGTCATTGCCCACAAAATGTGGTCCTTTTCACTGCCTCTGCAGAGAAGGATTTGGAACTCTCTCATGAACCATGAAATATGCAGAACAAAGATGTATCAGCCTGTTCTTGCTAGAGCTACAGATACAGAGATAGCCTCCTCGAAGGGCCAGAAAGACAGATTCAGAAACAAGTCCCTTATTTCTTTAGGCCAGTCACAGCTGATGGCCATAACGACGACAAACACCTGCAGCCCGTAGCCTGGGATGAAAAGTGCAATCTTACCTTCTTATGGTTGCCAAAAGATTGCTTAGATTTACAAACAAAAATAGCAGCGAGTCAAGTGTGAGCAGTGACTTTTAGAAGCATTGCTAGCCTATACAGTTTGTGCAATTCAGTAGCACATGGCATACTCATGGACCTCAAGGGGGCTGAATAGAAATACAAGGGAAGGGGAATATCATTCTCTAAGGGCTAGGCGTCCTTGCCAAGCTATTGGCCATGGGAATGCAAGAAATATGGTTGTTATAGAACTGGGATACAAGTGGATCGCTATTCAGGAACCTAGCAGCAGGCACCCACAAGGCATCTATGCTCCCTCAGCCAGTGCAACTTGACCAAATACTTGGGGCATCAGGATGCTCTTTGAGAATGGCTTCCCAATCATACATGCTTTGGCTGAACCAGCAGTATGTGTCTTCGATAAGCAAAATCGGACCCAAGGCATTTGATAAGACTGATGTGGAAAGCACTGTGGATCTGAACATGGTCAGGTAGCTCAACTTGATACATGACAATGTTGAAGCATTTAATGATCCAACACAGTCCATAGTACCTGTGATTGAACTTAGGCATGACATTGTGAGAAAGTGTGTGCGGTTCTTGGAGCTCACAAGGACGAGGTCACCCTCCTTAAAGCCTTTAGTTTCAGGCTGCCTCTGATGGGCTTACCTAATCATGCATTCCTTGCTCTTATCTAGGCTAAGCTTGGGTTTCACAAGTGGCCACAATAGACATCTGATGTAGAGGGTCTTCTTAGTGCCAAGAGGTAATGACTTCCTGTTTGCAAGTGGCAAATTTGAATGGTGCCATGTTCGTGCTAGAGTGAATTGCAGCATTGTAGTGAAACTCCAAGATGTTGAGGTTTTGAGCCGAATCCTGGCATAATTGCAAATTATATTTTGTTCCAATCATTTTATTGAGTCTTTATGTTTGCCCATTGGTTTGTGGATGATATGAAAATGAAAAATGGAATTGCATTTTGAGGCAGTGAAAGAGTATCATCCACAATTTACTTAGGAAGCAACCATCCCAATCTAGAACAATGGCAACCAGAAGACCATCATACTTGACCATGTGAGCGAAGAAGAGGTGTGCCGTGCCTTTGCATTCAAGGAAGGCTTGGCCAACATAAAGTGGGCTTTGCTTCGATTAGCACTCAGCCATAGTGTAAAGAAATCAGCAATTTTTTTGCTGAAAATCAAACCCTTTTAAATCATTCTCGATTTAAATCTCTGAAACCTTTTTTTTTTCTTTTTTCTTTTTTTTTTTTTGGTTCCACATACTTAGTGCAACCTTGAGATAAGTGCATTTTTAGATGCTTCTGTGTTGACCGCTTGATTTAGATACTATGTAGAGTTTGATATCTTGATTTATGATGCTGTTTGTATTATTGTATGTGATGTATATATGCATACATACACTGTGTTAAAAAGATAAAAACTTCTTCAAAGAGATAGAAACCTAGTTTTTATTTTGGAATTGAATGACTAAAACGATCTAAACGATTAAATTTCCAGTTAAATCTCACGATTTAAATATCTCGTTCATACCACGGGAAGGCGGGAGCCGCGTGATGAAGTCCATGCTGATCATGTCCCATACCATATTTGGAACTAGGAACGATTGGAGTAGGGCATGCTAACTCAATCTTGGCTAACCAACTAGCATCGGTGTTACGCCTCCAACCTCATCGAAAAGTGATGCGTGCCTATAGTCAGTTATGAGCATGTGTCCGCCCAATGTGAACTGGACAGTTGGTCAAGAGTCCTATGAATAAGTCTCTTGGGTCTCACTCTAGATTCACGTGAGTTGCACATCTGGACTCATGGCTCTCCGACAGAGCCATTCACACACCTATACAGTGGGTATGGTGGCATGGGACACCACACCCTTGTGGTGGAGGATACCATGTATGGCTGCAGGCTCCCAGCTCGGGGTTGGGTCATTGGGGACTCTATGGCTGGAAGGTGAGTTGGATGCCGGATTCTCGGCTGCATGAATATAGCTTGTGTCATGTGTTGTGTTGCAAGGCTGCTCCTAGAGTGACCTAACATTGGTATCAAATTCAATCTGCAAGGAATGAGGCGTGGCAACATGCACAAAACCACCAGAGCTTATGGAGCCAGGATGGCTCAGCTTAATAGGCTTCTCAAACTCCTCTTAGAGGTAGCATGGGATGCTTCTAGAAAGTGGAAGATTCGAGTGGAGCGCATGTAAACCGGTGGTTGGGAACAAGGCGAGTGTTGCTAACCATGTTCCCAGGTTGATAGGCATTTAGGAAAATTTTCTTCCCCACCATGGCATGGCTACTACACACATGCCACCCACCTACCCTGGAAGGAAGGGAGCACGTGCATATGGCAGCCCATGGAGGGGGAGGAAAACAAGTTGAACACAGCACACAAAGGATTCTTTTTCCCACCGATCTCATGCGGACTCATGTACAGATGGCTGGAACATTTTCGATGGTGCATGTATTTTTTTGGGTGGAATATACCCTAGCAGCTGCCATATTATTACCCCTGTTGTTCTAATTTGTAGGCATGCTAGATGCATACATCCTCGTATGGATGGTGGTAAGGCTGCCTCGGAGAGAGTGTCAACCCGCTAAGGTGAGATGACTATCTGCTCTTAAGACAGGCTCCATCCCTCCAAAGAGCAACCTTCCCATGAGGATGGCCCTATCACCCCATAAGGCAGATGCAGTGCCCAACTAGACCCACAAAGTTCCAGCCCAACAACAATTTCCATCCCATCCCATAACCCAGCATCAAGGCAGTGCTGGTCATCTTCTTCATCACTCTAGGGTGGTGGACTTTTCCACAAACAATAGGGGTGGTGGTAGAAGAAGCTCTCAATTGGTGCATGACAGGAGGTAAGAGAAACGCCTTTCAAGGCTCCAACACCCTAAGCATGGCTAAGGCATGTGCATTGGGTGAATGGAAACCTTGGGTGCTCTCAACCCGTAAGGGGGGTGGAGACCTCTACTGGTCAGCCAATAGGGAAGTTCTTAAATCCATGTGCAACAAGTTAAGGGAACGGTGTTGACAATATGAGTTCATCTACCTCATTTTCATTTGTATCCGAATGAGTGCATCTCCATTTTGTATCGAGAAGACACTCCATTTCATGTCATTTTATATTGTATCTCATTGTATTTGAGCACCTTGCCATTAGCTTCTCCGGTGTATTCATTCTCCTTCAAGGGGAGTTGTAGAACAAATTTTTGATGGATGGCACCAAGGAACCAAGGCATCAGTGGCCAAGGCATCAGTGGCCAAGGCATCAGTGGCCAGGGCATCAGTGGCCAAGGCATCAGTGGCCAGGGCATCAGTGGCCAAGGCATCAGAGGCCGAGGCACCACACGCCCAAAATCTGGAGTTGGGCACCAGGATGGTAGAGTTGGGCGACTGTATGCCCAAGGCAGACCTCACAAGGCGGCCAAGTGGCTGGGTCCGGGACCTAGCCACTCATCATTACACGAAAAGGTCTGGTACTGGAGGCGGAGGCGGCCGGGCTGACTCTTGTCACCGCCTAGTGCATTAACTTCCCACTACTCCTATGGAACAGACCCTCCTATTGTAACCGGTTCCTCACCTCTTTCCTATAAAAGGAGAACCCTCAAGTGAGAAAGGGGTGCGATATACATGATACGATACAGGATAGGACATATGTTATAGCTGAGAGTGAGAGTGGACTTAGAGCTCCTGGATAGTTGAGTCCTGTTCATGTTAGCTACTACTGCTGTTTATGTTGTTCTCTTGATGCCATTGTGTAAGAATACCCTGAGTTTGCATTCTGCTGTCCTTTGCTTGGTATGATCAGCTGTGGTAGGAGTAGTAGTATGATTAGTTGTGGTATGAGATAATCACTTGTCTTCGATGATCACTTGCCTTCTGATTGTGTTATATTTGGCTTCCTAGTTAGTATGGTTTTGTGCTCTATTATGCTCCATGCTTGCCGTTGCTTTGATTCTTACCTCTAAGTGTAGTTTCTAGTGTTGATGTGAAGGCTTCGTGATAAGTGTCTATTTTGGTAAAGTGATTTAATGTGTTTATGTGCTTACATATTCTCCAGGAGTAGTGCATTTTGCATTCCCTGCACCCACACACTTCATTTCACCACCTACAGGTGAAAATTTGGCACGCCCGGTGGGACAGGGCTTCTGGAGATTTCTTGTTATTTGAGAAATCACTTAGAATTAAGTACCCTTTCCTTTGAGTAATTATCTAGGATTGAGTACCCAGAGCCACCTTTTTCCCTCCTCCCCCCTTCCTACCCTCTTGGGCGACTACCCTTTTTCCCTCCTACTCCCTCCTACCTTCCGGGAGACTGCTCCTCATCCTCCTCAATTTTGGTGGGCGACTCTCCTCCTCTTTGGATTCTTGGGCGATTCCTCCTCTGTTGGTTTCCTAGGCGACCACCCTCTTCCTCCTCATCCTCCTTCTTGGCTTCTGGGCGACTACTCCTCCACATCCTCTCCGGCTCCTCGCTTGAGCGACTACTCCTCCTATCCTCTGTGTTGGCCCCTTGGGCGTCAACTTCTCCTCCCCCAACTCCCCCACTGGAGTAACCTCTTTTTGGGCGAAGACTCCTCCCCGGTGACCTCTTCATTGGGGCGAATTCCTCTTTCAGAAGTAGTTCCAAAGATGGTCCATGACCCACACCAGAGCTAGCAAGGAGAAGCAGCTAAACCTTAAGAAGACGCCAATCAAGTGTTATCACAGAAGACGGCCAGATCCTTACCAAACACCCATAAGAAGTCTCTCTGTTTCTGGCCTGGTCTCTAGAATAGAAGGGTTAGACTCAAGCCTAGTCTCTAGAATAGAAGGGTTAGACGCCAAAACTAAAACTCAAAAGACTCTACCTCAACGCACTCTTCTTAACAAGGCGATGGCAGAGGAGCTTTCCGCTCTTTTGTCAAGAATCAATATCAGATTTTCTTCATTTCATGGAGGTGCTAATGAAGATCCCGAAGATCATGTACGAAGATTTCTTTCAATTTGTAAGAGCAGAGGCTTACAACAACGGCAGGACGCATTCCTCGCTCTCTTTCCATCGACTCTTGAAGGACTGGCGGACAAATGGTTCAGCCAGTACGCGGAAAACCATTTCCAGACATGGGAGGCATTGAGGACCGAGTTTACAGATGCATTCCGGCCAGGTAACTCTACAGAAAGAACCTTGGATGAACTTGAGAATCTAATCTTGCATATGGGAGAATCATTTTCAGAACTTATGACGCGGGCAAGGTCACTAGTAGCAAGATTGCCGGAACCACCGGAGATTTCCTTGTCAAGAAGTGGGTGGAGAAGGCCTTGCCGAAATCCACCCAGCAGAAGCTAAGAGAGGTGCTGAGACCAGACGCCACTTTGAGAGAATTTGAAGCAGCTGCCACAAGGATTGAGGCTGCACGGGTTCATTTTGGAGCACATCCGGGAAAAACCTTCCCCCAAGATGAAGACATGGTGACAGCCTTGAGGAAGGAACTAGAGACCTTAAAGCTGCAAAGGAATCGAGAAGAGGACAAGGGAACTTCGGAAGGTCTCGCTCAATTACGACAAGAGCTTGAAGAACTCAAGACACTAAGGGAGGTAAGAACTGGATTGTGGTGTTCTCTGTGTAGTACCCAAGGACACACATCACAAGAATGTCCAAGGAAGCTAACATGCCAGTTTTGTGGCAAGGGTGGCCATGAGGCCAAGGATTGTTATTTTCTAAAAGGTCTTGGAAATCAAACTATGATGCCAGGACAACCTCCAGTAGCTCAATGGGTAGGAGTGGCTCAATCCTCCTTGTTGGGGCAGCCACCATTACCATCCACTACAACGCCTCCTGTAACAACTTTTTACACCAATCAAGGACCTCAACGGCAAGAAGGTAGGCCTCGTCAGAATCGACCACCTAGGCCTACAATGTGCTACAGATGTGGGGAGTATGGACACTTCCAAAGTAAATGTTCGCTTCCTGAGGATGCTCCACCATGCAAAAATTGTCCTGAAACAAGGGATCATTATACGAAGGACTGCCCAAAGTCGATGCCGTCTACAAGCACACCAGGTAACTCTTGCCCCCTGCATATGATCACAGTATCTAATGATAACGGCAATGTAGGCTCCCCAAGCGCCCGAGTAGTCCAACTTGAGGAACTTTCCGGAGTCATGACTAGGGCACAAAAACAGAAGGCAGCTTTGAAAGATGCTGCAAAAGAAGCAACAGATTCATCAAAAGACAAAGGAAAAAGGACCATGGAGCATGAACCTTCTCATGGAGCCAACCACCACCAAGACAAAGCAAAAATCTCACTGGGAAGAGTAGGAAGAGATAAAGATAGTAATGAGCAAGTTATTGACAAAGCGTATGCAGTATCTAAAGAGGACCTAAGGCACTTCCAGCATGGATCTACTTCAAGGAACAGCCAAGAAGGCTTCCTCACTGCAGTTCAAGTCTTGCAGAGCACCTACCAACAGGTATCTCTATATAACTTGTTAGCAATGAGTCCTGGATTCAGAGGAGAAGTAATGGCCGCCATAAATGGGTTAGACCCTGGCACCATATTAAGTGGCGGGCAAGGCTTCACTTCTCTAATTTCCCAACAAACACCTGTACCATCAACTTATAGCTCAGAACCATCTAGGATGGCACCTCTCACTGATTACAAGAGTCCTAGACTAACTGTAAGTATCAAGGGAACTCCCTTGGTAGGAGTGATAGTTGATGGAGGATCTGGTATTAATCTGATGCCGGAGTACACCATGACATTGCTAAATCTGAAACCAACTAAAGATGCTCACTTTACAGTATCATTGGCAGACCAAAGCAAAGTAAGCCCATTAGGCATAGTGGAAGAGGTTGAAGTCATCATACATAACTTAAAATTTGTGTTGGATTTTGTGGTAATAACACTCCCTAAGGTGAAGGGAGGATTTCCTTTGTTGATAGGAAGACCATGGCTACGCCACAGTAAAGCGGTACATGACTGGGGAAGTGACACCTTATGGGTGGCCGGACCAGACAAGGTGATGAGACAACTCCACATGGAAGGAGGAACAGATGAAGCCCTAGGTACTTCTCAAGTTGTTCTACATCCAGAGGAGAATGCACAGGAGAAAAAAAAAAATAGCACTAGAGAAGAGGAACGACGAACTATACCAAAAGGAGCAAACATTTGGGCCACTTCTCCTCCACCATGGGTTTTGGAAGATCAAGAGGTATCAGTTTCTTCTCCTCCCAACTGGGCGACTCCCTCTCCACCTCCTAATCAAACTAGGACACCTACTCCACCTCCTCCCAATTGGGCGACTCCACCTCCACCCCTAAATAACTGGGCGACTGAACCTTCAGTTTGGGCGCCGCCTCCACCTCCCACCAGCTGGGCGACTCCACCTCATAGTCCAAGCTGGGTGTCTCCGCCTCGAAGTAGCTGGGTCACTCCAGAAGCTTGGGCTCCATTCTCTGCTCAAAGATCCCCACATTGGGCACCTGAATGGGCAGCTTATCCGCCACCTTGGGCTACTCCTACAATTGGCTGAGCGGCTCAATGGGCATCCGGAACGCCTCACACAGAACCATGTAAGACAACATCACATGACATCAAGGAAGAAGTTGATGAAGAAGAAAATTTATCCAATGAAGAACTAGGGGACATCATGGATTGGATAGAGGAGACCAACAATGTTACATGCTTCACGGTAGCAATCATGGATAAAGAGGCAGATGAACCTATTATTGTGGAGTCTGTAGTATTAGGCGAGCCAGCCAAAGATTTTCGAAGAGGTAAAATTCTGAAAGGAGTTGAAGGAAAAGAAAAGATTGAATCAAGCAAAACAGAAGAAAGACTAGTGGAAAACATTTTTCCGTTGGCAGAAGTTCCAGTAGGATGGACACAGGAAAAGACCGAGGAAATCATTATCAATGATAGTCCAGCATTCACAAAGCAGATGCTGTTCAAGGACGAGGAAGAGGCAATTTTGGAGCCAGTCAAAGAAGTCAACTTGGGGGAAGACGGACATCCACAAAATCTTTTACTCGCAAGTTGGTTGTGGGAACACCCCCTTCTGCTCACAGAGGTAATAACATTCATGTAGAATTTTAAAGATATATTTGCATGGAGTTACAAGGATTTGACAGGAATACCAAAAGAACTCGAAATACACACTATTCCTCTAGTGGATGAAGCTCGGCCAATTAGAGGAAAGATGTATAGGTTAAATCCCAAATATGCAGAAGCAGTCAAAAAGGAAATCCAGAAAATGGAGGAAGCAGGAATCATAGTCCCAGTAGAGCATTCAGAATGGTTGTCCTCTATGGTTATAGCACCTAAGAAGCAGCTTAATAAAATCAGAGTTTGTGTGGATTTCCGAGCATTAAATAAGGTAACCATCCCTGACGGGTTTCCCACTCCCTTTTCTGAACAAGTGATTGAAGATGTGGCGGGACATATGCTATACAGTTTCATGGATGGTTTCAGTGGATACAATCAACTGGAAATCCATCCTAACGATCAGCCAAAAACAGCCTTTGTAACTCCTTGGGGAACCTATATCTACACCAAAATGGCTTTCGGTCTTAGAAATGCACCAGCCACTTTTAATAGGACAGTGTATCTAATCTTCAACAAGTTGCTCCTAAAATTCCTAAGAATTTTTATGGACGACTTTTCGGCCTTCTCTGGAGCAGCCTGCACTACTGCAGTAGAAAATGTGCCAGAACATTTGAAGCAATTAGAACAAGTGTTCCAGCGTTGCAGAGAAACAGGTTTGAAACTTAACCCCAACAAATGTCATTTTTTGGTAACTCAAGGTACCCTGTTAGGGCATGTGGTCTCTGCAAAAGGGATGACTCCAGATCCAGATAAGGTAATGTCAATTCTTAAGCTTCCGAGACCTATAAATGCTAAAGAGGTCCAAAGCTTTCTCGGGCACACAGGATATCACCGCAAGTTTATACGCATGTATGCCGAGGCAGCACGACCACTTTCACGGCTTACAAGCAAAAGTTTTCCTTTTCAATGGTTTGAAGAAGAGGAGTCAGCATTTACTTATCTCAAACAAAGGTTGGCATCTGCACCCATACTCATTTCACCAAATTGGTCAAAGACATTCCACGTGCATGTAGATGCAAGTTTGTATGCAGTAGGAGCTGTACTGACTCAACCAAGCGAGGTACACAAGTTAGACCAACCCATTCACTACGCAAGTAGACTCCTCTCAAAAGCAGAAAAGAACTATAGCACCACAGAAAGGGAAGCATTGGCTATTGTATTTGCCCTCAAAAAATTCAGGCACTATCTTTTAGGCACTACATTCACGGTAATTACGGACCATCAAGCTTTAAAATATTTGTTGAATAAGCCGCAAGTTGCAGGAAGAGTATGGAGATGGTTGCTTCTCTTCCAAGAATTTGATTTTGAAATTGTACAGAGAAGCGGTAGGCAGCATGTCATTGCAGACCATCTCTCTCGCATAAGGCATCCAGGACAAGCAACAGAGGGAGTAGAAGATGATTTCCCAGACAGCCAAATCTACAAGGTAAGTATAGCACCGACATGGTATGATGATTTAATTCTCCTTCTAGGGAAGGGCCAATTTCATACTGGATCCACTCCGTTGGAAAAGCGTAGACTCCTCCTAAAAAGTAAGAATTTCATGATGGCAAAGGATACCCTCTATAAGGTTGGCCCTGATGGGATGTACAGAAGGTGTCTTCAACCACATGAAACGGAAAGTGTTCTTCAATTGGCACATGAAGGAAAGTCTAGTGGTCATTTTCCGGGGCATATCACTGCACTCAGAATACTCCAAAGCGGCCTATGGTGGCCATATCTCTTTAGAGATGCCACTAAGTTTGCCAAGGCATGTGATGTTTGCCAACGATGTGCGCCCAAACCAACACGACAAAGGAATCAGCCTCTCAATATCTCTATGGCTTGGCAACCATTTGAGCACTAGGGACTAGACTTTGTCGGCCCTATTTTCCCAGTAGCACAAGATTCAGGTGCAAAGTATCTTTTAGTGGCAACCGATTATGCTACTAAGTGGGCTGAGGTTATAGCGAGTAAGGACTGTACTGCGGAAACGGTAGCTCACTTCTTGTATAATTATATCTTTTGCAGATATGGATGTCCAATAGAGGTTACAACAGATCAAGGGTCCCATTTCGTCAATAGGGTGTTGACTTTGATTTTTAACAGGTATCAAATTTTCCATAAGAAGTCCTGTGCTTATTACCCAAGGGCAAATGGGCAAGCAGAGAGCACAAATAAGGTCCTTATGCTCCTACTAAGGAAAACATGTTTACAGTTCCCTAATACTCGGGGACAGGCATATCTTGGAACCTTGTGGGCATACAGAACCTCCTTCAAGGCCACAATAGGTCATACTCCATTTGAACTATTGTATGGAATACAAGCAATTGCTCCTTTTGAGTTCTTGCATGGCTCCAACCGCGTGGGAACCAATCGAAATCCTGAACTTACTAGCACTCTCTCAGCAAACATTGTAAGGCTACAACTTCTAGAAGAAAAGAGAAAGATAGGTAATGATACTCTAGTGACAGTACAGGAAAAAAGGAAACAAAATCATGATGCACATCTCTGGACATCAAAAATTAGGGAAGGGAGCTTAGTTTTGATGTACCATCCGCGCTTATTTGAAAAGAAGGTTAAGAAGAAACTGATGCCAAGATGGAACGGGCCTTTTAGGGTCATACGCACACTTCCAAAAGGAGCAGTACAAATCTCCACCTTGACAGGCACAATCCTCCCCTTAGTCAATAAATCAAAGCTAAAACCTTATGTGGAAAAATAGAGAAGAATGTATTTGCCTTTGTATATAGTGTACATACCCATATGTTGTTACCTGTTAGCTTTTATCATTTCCGAATGTAAATATTGGGCTTTTCTCATCTGTCTTCTTCACCTAACTCATCTACTCCCACCTTCCTCTCATAGGCTTACACTTCAACTGTTTAAATCTCCTTCTATCCCTTATCACCAAGGATCTCCTTCCTTTTCCTTGGAGGCTTTTCCTTCTAAGGCCACCTCTCTAAGCCAAGACCTCTAAGACCCCTGGGGCAACTTTCCTCTACTTGGGTGACCCTCTACTTGGGCATCTTCCTCTACTTGGGCGACTTTCCTCTACTTGGGCATCTTCCTCTACTTGGGCGACTTTCCTCTATTTGGGCGACCCTCTACTTGGGGCAACTTTCCTCTAATTGGGCGACCCTCTACTTGGGCGACTTTCCTCTACTTGGGCGACCATCTACTTGGGCGACTTTCCTCTACTTGGGCGACCCTCTACTTGGGCATCTTCTTCTACTTGGGCGACTCTCTACCAAAGCCCACCCTGGCGACCCTCTACCAAAGCCCACCCTGGGCGACCCTATACCAAGGCCCACCTTGGGCGACCCTCTACCACAACCACTTTGGCGACTCACCTCCAAGACCACCTTGGGAAATCCTCATCTCATGAGACTTGGGTAACCACTACTAGACACATGGGCGACACGCTTGTCAAGCCCTCTTTCTCAACTACTACCAATAATGGTTACACATGGCGGACACTCCAGAATCGCAATCCTCACTGTGCCCATTCACCCTCTCATCTCGATATGCCTATCAATTTCAATCAACTTCAATGCATCTTGGCAAACATCTCACGAGTAGCTTAGCAACCTAGGCAACCTAAGGTGACCCTCTTCCTTCTCACACCATGTGACCCTCTTCCTTTTTAACCAATGAATGTTTCCCCTCCATGTCAACCTCAATATCCAAACAAAGGCGACCCTCCCTAAGGTGACCCTCTTCCTTCTCACACCATGTGACCCTCTTCCTTTTTAACCAATGAATGTTTCCCCTCCATGTCAACCTCAATATCCAAACAAAGGCGACCCTCCACCCTTACCTCCTCATGTCCAACTAAGAGAAATTATACCTCATAGGCTATAGCCATCCAATTGGCTTACACTATCCACCTTCCTACTCTTTCTTGTCACACTCCGTCTTGGAATTTATTGACAAACATCATATCCTCTTCATTATAGTCTCTTTAGGGATCTCAATGGCAACCTCCTTAACTCATTTTGGGCGACCTTCCTCCCTCCAACTCTCCTCCAATGGGCGACCCCCTCCCTTCCTCCGTTGGCGACCCTCACCCTGGGCGACCCCCTCCCTTCCACCTCTCAAGGGCGACCCTCCCTTTTTCCCCATGTAGGGCGACCCTAAGCCTAGGCGACCCCTTCTTTTCCTCCAGTTGAGGCGAACCTCACCCAAGGGGACCCCCTACCCTGTCCACCTCTTCTCAAAGTGGGCGACTCCTCGTATTCCTCCATATGGGCGACCCTACTCCTGCTATCCAATTTCCCGGTAAGTAAACCAACCGCATAATCTCATCATAGATGACCATGGCTAGGCGAATTTTTTCAATTCACCAAATAGGGCGACCTCTTTCCGATGCCAGGGCAAATTTTTCTCAATTCCCCAAATAGGGCGACCTCTTTCATGAAAGGGCAACTTGAATTATCACCAATCATTGACATCATCCAATGTCGTATCGGCCCTCGCACACACACTCCTAGATCTCTCACACATCACGAAGACCTGTCAGGTAGATCTTCTGACGCTCCTGACCGAAATCCTGAAGTTTCGTAATAGCCCCCATTGCTTCGAACAGCATATCCTGGTAAGGGTCCACCTCCCTCTCCCGAGGACTTGCAGTCTTCCCTCGCACACATACTCCTGGAATCTCTTGCGAACATACCTGGTAGATTCATCACACTCGGCCAGATTCAACCATTGATCTACAGAAGGTGACTCAGACACCAAGCTTCATTCAGTCCATCTTCACCACTCCACCGGATAGCCACCCATCTCTTACAGCTCCTCTTCTGCCTACGATCATCAAAGCACACACCAAACATCCATATATCATCAAGCTACGCGAGCAACCCTCGTTGCTTCGAGGATTCGGTCCTGCTCCTTCAATCATCAAATTCACAACAGTCACATCAGCAGAAACCATATCCAACGACAGCAATCATTATACTCTGAAATCATCCAGCTCCACACCAACAATTTTTCTACATAAACATGGCGTCATCCTCTGTAGACAGAGAGGAAACCTTCTCTGAATTCAAGACGGACACTGAAAGTGCATCAGGACAATCATCTGATGATTCGAGTGATTCACTTTATGTGGTCTCCGAGGAGAATCCCTCAGAGTCACAGTCACTGGAACAAGAAATTCAGCAGGACCAACACATCACTCCAGCAGCAGAACCGAGTATTCAGCAAGATTCAGCTACATCTTCAGCAAACGTGGCAACAACGACAGAGATACTCATTTCCATTCCTGACGAAATCACCTTGAAGCTGGACCTAAGCATATGTGGTAAGCTTCAAAGTTCATTTACTTCACAGGAATTAAAGAATATGGGGTTGTTCACCATTGCAAGTGCCAAGCTTCCCTCACTTGGGGATCCTCAAGCCGGTGGGATGGAGATCTTGACACTCTTCAAGTCCTTCCCCTCTCTTTCTGGAGGACGAATTACCAAAGAGAAGCTCGCTCTCATGTTGGGAACCCAAGAGATTCCAGATTCTAAAAAAGCAGGCAGCTATGCGGAGTTGTCCATTCCAGACATTTTGCAGACATGTACCACTAGCTTCTCCACTTCCAATTGTAGCCAGGTAATGATGCAGAGGCTCATATTATTCAAAGCATTTTTTCTCTTGAAGGACAATCTGCATTTCACGGATGTAAAGGTATGTGAGCCCCTTCTTTGCTTTGCCCAAGCAAAGCCCTACCCATACCATAAAGTTTTACTTCAGTCCCTGGCAGAAAGAAAGAAGAGGTATGGGCAGCAAGTTGGCAAAAAGGCGCTCACATTCAAAGTGGTAGGTGGTCATATCATGTCGTACATTTACAGATATTTTACCGCTCTCCATTCCAAAGACAAAGACGTACCACGCCACACTTCATCAAAAAGTCCGCAAACGGCGCACCCTCGCAAAAAGAGAAGGGCAAAAATTCAAAAGGATTCCAGAGTGCTCCTTGACAGGCTTCCAATCGACCAGCAAGGGTATGCTAGATCTTCCAAGAAGGTACGCACATCAGCCAACACTCCCTTTCCACCAATCACTCCCTGTCCACCAATCAAATTAGTACCCACTTCCTCGAAGAAACCCTCTTCTTCCATTCACTTCCATCCACCTTCACAAACTTCCCATACTTCAGGAGTACCTACTACGCCCATTGTCCCATCTCACTCCAACCCAACTCCACCTCCCGCTTCCTCCATGACCACTCCTGTTGCCATTGATACCCCCAGGGATCCGATTCATATCCAATTTCCACCATGTGCCACCCCACCCCCTTCCCCTCCACAACCCGTCCCACACCACTCCCCATCTCCCCAGCCACCATCTCATCCAACTTCGCCCCCACCACCAACATCCATACCTATTCCTCACACACACACACACACACACACACACACCACCCCCTACTACGATCCCTCACAGCTCCATCTGCCCACCCCCATTCGACATACTACCTTTTCCACCCCCATCTCGATTCTCCCCCTCTCGCCACAACCCTCCGACAGATTTACCTCCACACCCCCTTCTTGATGCATCTAGTGTTGAGCAGCTCTCCACGAATGAAAAATATACGAAACATGTATGGCCAGTAGTCCCTAATCATTTACAAGATATGTGCCAAATGGATGTAGCAAAGAACAGGTTTGCTGAGATTTCTAACAAATTGCTGGAAGACAGGCAGGTGTGTGTGCGATTAGAGAATCGGCTGACCCATTATACTCATATGTTAAGTGAAGAATTTCTGCGCGTAAGTCTCGTCAACAAAGAACTGTACATGCAGATAGCAGAAATGTCTACTCACTGCAAGACGACACGAATACTGGAAGACAAGGTAAAAAACTTGGAAGCATTTTTGCAGGATGAAGAAGAGAGGACCAAAAGATTGAAGGCTGAAAACAATGCATTAACATCAGCAAACAGGCACCTCTTGGCTGAAAATGCAACTTTGAAGAAACAAAAAGACGCACTAAAATCCAAATTTAGTGCATTAAAGGCTCTGCTCACATCATCTGACACTGAAGACGACACTGAAGACAACACTCCACCACAGGAAGAACCCAATCAAGAAGCTAATGAAGACCAGCAGAAAGAACCTGCATGTGACTAGTCTCACTGTGACTAGTCTCATAGTTCTCTAGTATTTTATTTTCGCACAGTGTCATAGTTACATTTTGATACAGTTGTAAAACTTTTGGAACATTAGTTTGTTCAGCAGGGCTCATTTTTCCTTTTTGCAGCCGATTATGTATTCGAACTCATATAGCTCATGATGTATTTCGGAATTTTCTATCCGCCATGTTCTGATGTAATTTTTCCAGAGCTCCTCTATGTATTTGGGCCTACTCTCCCTTATCTCTCCGAGACGGAGAGACACTAGTGGCGGGCAACTGTAGAACAAATTTTTGATGGATGGCACCAAGGAACCAAGGCATCAGTGGCCAAGGCATCAGTGGCCAAGGCATCAGTGGCCAAGGCATCAGTGGCCAAGGCATCAGTGGCCAGGGCATCAGTGGCCAGGGCATCAGTGGCCAAGGCATCAGTGGCCAGGGCATCAGTGGCCAAGGCATCAGAGGCCGAGGCACCACACGCCCAAAATCTGGAGTTGGGCACCAGGATGGTAGAGTTGGGAGACTGTATGCCCAAGGCAGACCTCACAAGGCGGCCAAGTGGCTGGGTCCGGGACCCAGCCACTCATCATTACACGACAAGGCACTCATCATTACACGACAAGGTCTGGTACTGGAGGCGGAGGCGGCCGGGCTGACTCTTGTCACCGCCTAGTGCATTAACTTCCCACTACTCCTATGGAACAGACCCTCCTATTGTAACCGGTTCCTCACCTCTCTCCTATAAAAGGAGAACCCTCAAGTGAGAAAGGGGTGCGATATACATGATACGATACAGGATAGGACATATGTTATAGCTGAGAGTGAGAGTGGACTTAGAGCTCCTGGATAGTTGAGTCCTGTTCATGTTAGCTACTACTGCTGTTTATGTTGTTCTCTTGATGCCATTGTGTAAGAATACCCTGAGTTTGCATTTTGCTGTCCTTTGCTTGGTATGATCAGCTGTGGTAGGATTAGTAGTATGATTAGTTGTGGTATGAGATAATCACTTGTCTTCGATGATCACTTGCCTTCTGATTGTGTTATATTTGGCTTCCTAGTTAGTATGGTTTTGTGCTCTATTATGCTCCATGCTTGCCGTTGCTTTGATTCTTACCTCTAAGTGTAGTTTCTAGTGTTGATGTGAAGGCTTCGTGATAAGTGTCTATTTTGGTAAAGTGATTTAATGTGTTTATGTGCTTACATATTCTCCAGGAGTAGTGCATTTTGCATTCCCTGCACCCACACACTTCATTTCACCACCTACAGGAGTTATCCCACATATGATGTACTTTGCATAGCCTCCTCTAACTCTTACATACAAAGGGCTGAAGTCCCACTTTGTACTTGATTAGAAGCTTGTAGAGGCTACTCCATGCTCTTGGCAATCTCATTTCTAATCCATGTGAGTTTACCCATTTCTAGGTCTACTCACTTTGAGTCACTTCAAGTCTCTCACACTCTTTTCATTTTGTGAGTACACTCTTCTTTTCATTTTGCTTCTGTGCATGTACTCTCTACATAGTATCAAAGCGTTAGGTGGAGGTTTTGGTGGTCATTTTGGAGTTGATTGTGGAGATTTTTGGTTGTGCTTGAGTTTGATGGTGTTGCTCTCCGCTCATTTGGAGAAGCCTTTTGCCATCAGTTTTATACTTTTTTGGGTCACATGTTGCCCATTTGCCCACCCACCCATTTCATCCATTTTCCACCCCCCTTCCCAACCTTTCCCACCCTTCATTGGAGTGATTATGTTCTAATTTAGATACCATTTGTGCAATTATTCGGTGGTTCCTCTCTCAGTTGATGCTTGTCTCAATTTGGTATCTCGATTCTCAATTTTCATGAATTTGGACGTTTGGAAGTTAAGCTCATCATCTTGAAAGTATTTCTAAACACTATTTGCTTCCATTGTTATGGATAAGAATGTGTAATCTCTTCAAGGTCTCTTCATTGCTGCCACAAATCTCTATCTAATTAACATGTAAGCAACACCACCACCCATGAGAAGAAAGTGCATGAGGAATACTCCTATTGCTTGGAGGTGGAGAATGTTGCATGCTCAAAATCCTTTGAAAACCTCTCATTCTATGTCATAGCAATCATGTGCATATATGGAAGTGTCAAATAGCATAGGAGGAGGTTTCAAAACATTTTGCCTTTCCGGTGACAGCATCACTAATGTATTGACACATTTCAGCCATTCCAAAATTAGTATCCCTTTTAAGTATCTATTGCACTTAATCTTGGCACATTTCCGATCAAAGCATTCATGTAGTAATATACCTAAGTGACTTAATCTTTCCAAAGATGAATCTACGCAATCATTGAATGCTTCTCTATTTACAAAAAAGGAGGGATCATTTAGGATTTCTTCTACATCTCGATGTTTTTCTCAAATTGGATTCTGGGGAGAACATTGATCCTTATCATTTTTTCTTACACATTCCTTTTACAATTTTGCAATCCAAATCGACTCCCTCTCAAAGGGGTTCTATTGTAAACTTCTATTAGTTCCCTTTATTACAATCTTCACTCACATCACATTATCCAAAGATTTCATTTGTACAATCTTCACTCACATCACATTATCCAAAGATTTCATTTGTACCTTAGGGTACCAACCCTAGACTTTTGCACACCATTTGACACTAAGTTCCCTCCTCTTGTAACTCAAGAAATAATAAGAAGACTCCATTGTGTGTGTATGCACGTGTTGGGAGGCTACTCTAAGCCCCCAAGGGTGTCGAACGTTTTCATAAAGATTACTCTAAGCCCACCCCCACCCAACCCCTCAAAAACTTTGCTGCCGATTTCGACTCCATTTTGCAAGCTTGGTGACTCATTTTTGAAGTTTTATTTGCTTCAACATCAAGAATGTCTACTATTTCTAACGCAAAGTCTTCAAATATGTTGTATTTTCCATCATTGTACACCTATGTTCATGCCCAAGGACGAGAGTTTGAATGGCACGAACTACAATTTGTGGAAAGATACAATTAGGACTTATCTATATACAAACTTGCTATTGTGTAGTAGTAGATGCTACAGAATCTGAGCCCGATAATGATAGTGACTTAGCGGCTTGGAATATTTGGAATGTAAAATATAAGCGAGTTCTAGGACAAATATTGCTCACCTGTGATGAGTTTAACTAAAAAACATATTACTTCTTGCAAGACTTCCTACGAGGCTTGGAAAATACTTCACCATCTCTATGAAGATAAGACTTCCTCTAAAATTTACGCCTTAGAAGCTGAGTTCCATAACCTCATCATTAGGCCCTAGGATCCATCACCAATCGCCACTTTCAAAGATTACCAATGCAAACTCGCATTGTGTGGCCGACAGGTATCATGTGAAGATATGGCTATTAGGCTTCTAGACAAGCTTCCTAAGTCTTATGAGACTATTGTACCAACACTTTACAATCGAGGCCAAGTGTTAACCACGGAAGACTCGAGAGCGAAATCTTTACACTCGCAAGAAGCCGCCATGAAAGCTAAGGGTACCTTCAACAAGGCTATGAATTCTAGTAATCATTGTAGGAATGCTCCTAGACAAGGCTCTAGCAACTCGTCCAAGAAGTTTACCTACAACTATTGTGGAAAATCAGGGCTCATCGAGAAGTTCTACTATAAGAAGAACAATTCTAAAACCTCTACTTCCAAGAAGCAAGCTAAGTTATCTACACATAGGTCTCATTGGTCAAGTGGAGATCTCTTTATCTCCACAAAGGCCAATGCCCTAATAACTTCTAGCTCATCTCAAGAGTGGATATTTCATAAATGTGCAACATCTCACATGTGCAAAGACCGTGAGTCATTTCAAGAGTTAGAAGACCACACGAGCGCTACTTAGGAAATGAACAAGAGTCTTCCAATTGAAGATAAAGGCAAAGTACATATTAAAAATCACTGAGGAGAATGCAAAGCCTTATCAAACATACTTTATGTACCAAACTTGTGTATGAATCTCCTCTCCATCAAGGCAATCACTGATCATCACAAACAAGTTTTATTTGATAACACATCAGTGAAGATGATTGATCCTAGCACCAAGCACATCATAGCCAAATGAATTTTAAGGCTTGTAAAAGCTTTCATGCTTTCTTATTAAGGATTCAATTTTGACTTTGTGGCACCAACGATATGGACACAGATCCTACTTAACCAAAATCTCTTCATCTCAAATGGTTAAGGTATTACCCAAGATTGGCCAAGTGCCAAGCTTGCACTCAAGTCAAGAAACACAAGGCTCCTGTTTCCGAAGAGGCTTCCACCCAAGTAAAATCCTCTAGCCTTAGTCTATATGGATCTATGTGGACCAATGAATACCTCATCCTTTAGTGGATCACTCTATTTCTTTTTCATAATAGATGATCACACCCAAGCAGTGGGAGGAAAATGAAATTTCTAAAAGATACATATGGGTCTATTTTCTCAAGTCTAATGCACATGCATTTTCTAAGTTCAGAGAATGGGTCTATGGGTCTATCAAGTTGAGAATGAGGCATCAAGTGCGGTAAAGACTATTAGATCCGATGGAAGTGATGAATTCATCAACCATGAATTTGACAACTTCTTGAAACAAAAGGCATTAAGGGGCAAGTGGCAACACACTCAACCTCATACTCCATCTCAAAATGGAGTAGCTGAAAGAAAGTCCGAAGTGTCATGGAAATGGCACGCACTATGCTTCACAAGTAAGCCTTACCATTCAAGTTTTGGACCAAAGTTGTACACCTATTTAACATCATCAATAGAGGCTTCACAAATGCATTACATAGCAAGACTCCATTTGAAGCCTACTATGGATACAAGACCAATGTTCGCTACGTATGTATAAACCTCCTCTCTGTCAAGGTGATCATTGATCACTGATCATCAATACATCGGTGAAGATGATTGATCCTAGCACCAGGGACATCATAGCCAAAGGAGTTGAGGATAAAGGTCTCTACAAGCTTTCATGCTTTCTTACTGAGGAGTCAATTTCCACCCTATGACATCAACAATATGGACACACATCTTACTTAACCAAAATCTAAGCATCTCAAATGGTTAAGGGATCACCCAAGATTGGGCAAGTGCCAAGCTTGCACTCAAGGCAAGCA
This sequence comes from Ceratopteris richardii, assembly GCA_020310875.1. Lineage (NCBI taxonomy): Eukaryota > Viridiplantae > Streptophyta > Polypodiopsida > Polypodiales > Pteridaceae > Ceratopteris > Ceratopteris richardii. The sequence goes on along the minus strand of CM035420.1, from coordinate 169,285,642 downwards.
ACACAAAAGTCCTATTCCCAAAGAGACTTCCACCCGAACCAAGAAACCTCTAGCCCTAGTCAACATGGATCTATGTGGACCAATGAATATCTCATCGCTTAGTGGATCACTCTGTTTCTCATAGTAGATAGTAGATGATCACACAGGATACATATGGGTCTATTTTCTCAAGTCTAAGGCACATACAGTCTCTAAGTTCATGGAATAGGTCTATCAAGTTGAGAACAAGGCATCAAGCTCAGTAAAGACCATTAGTCTGATGGATGTGGTGAATTCATCAACCATGACTGACAAATCCTAGAAACAAAAGGGCATCAAGAGGCAAGTCACTCAACCTCATATTCAATCTCAAAATGGAGATGTTGAAAGAAAGATCTAAAGTGTCATGGAAATGGCACTCACTGTTTCAGAAAAAAGCCTTACCATTCAGGCTTTGGACCAAAGTTATACGCATCACAATTCGAATCATCAATAGAAGCTTCACAAGCGCATTACACAACAAGAATCCATTTGAAGCCTACTATGGATGCAAACCCAATGTTAGCTACTTTAGAGTATTTGGAAATGAAGCATTCGTACACGTGCCAAAGGAAGATCGACATAACTTGTAATCCAAGTCAAAGAAAGAAGCATCTATTCATTGGCTAAAATGAGAGCAGAAAGCATCCAAACTGTATGATCTTAAGAACCACTCCATCACCATGTCAAAAGATGTCATCTTTGATGGAACTTCAAAGAACTCAACAAAAGATCCAAAAGTTCAAGTTTGAGTTCACCCATCTTCTCACTAACCTAGGAAATCTCAAAGGCTCATCAAGATGGAGCAACATGAATGAAGTCACTATGTGAATTATAAACTTATGCCCCAAAATCAACAAATTCTAGAGCCTTCCAACTTTAAAAAAGCTCAAGGTCAATCTGAGTGGGAAGAAGTTATGTAGACAGAAATGGATGCAATTGAAAAAAATAGCACTTGAGAGCTGTTCCAAAGCCTTCAAATCACCGAGTTATTGCAGTTGAGGTGGCTATAAAAAGTCAAGTACAAATCAAATAGTACATTGGACAAGTACAAAGCAAGACTCTCCTATACAAAGTCAAGTACAAATCAAATAGTACATTGGACAAGTACAAAGCAAGACTTTCCTCATAGCTGAGATATTCTTGTTGGAGAGAGTAGGCTATAAAGGGGGATCCATCATATGCTCAACACAATATCTTAATTCCAAGATAACATCCGAAAAGTTGGCCATTGAAAAGCATCCTTCTTTGATTTTTAGCAAAGCATTGGAAGAAGCTTTGGCAAAGCTAGTGCATCGTAAAAAATTTTACTACCACTTCATTTTTGGAGTCCAAGTTCCGTACCATCATTAAATTAGCATAACAATCGTCACTAGATCCATCAATAATTTAGCTATTGCATCATAAACTCTTTGGTATCGTAAAATCAGCTTTATCAAAATTGGGAGATGCATTTTTGGAAGGAGACATCACAGTGATTCCCTATTGCATCATCATGGGGTCTTTTAAGTTTGACGACTTCCTCTTAAGCTATATATCGCAAGAGAAGACTTGGAGTCCAGTGCTTCATAGCTCTAGTTTTCTTTTATCACCCTCTTGTAGAAATTAAGCACATGCTTGTTTTTGTGAATTCATCTATAAAAAAACAAGCGGACATCAAACACCTCTCCTCTCCAACACCATCGTGTAGCAATAATTACTTGGCGATGGAAACAATATGCTCGATGATCTAACCTTGGTGATTGCCCATGTGGTAGGCCCAAAAAAAATCTCAGGTTTAAGTCCAACATCTTTCCAATACTTGACCTTAGCACATAACACACCTCGTCTTAATCAAGAAAGATAAATGGCAATTTAAGAGAGAAGAAGACAATTATAAAAGTGGCACATAACACACCTCACCTTGATCAAGAGAGAGAAATCGCAATATAAGAGATAAGAAGACAATTATAAAAGCGGAGCAGCTTAATGCTACTACATGCACTAATAAATGCAAAATATCAATATATAATGTGTGTATGATACAAAAATTTGTATATCGGCTGAATCTAAGGTCCTAGTTACAGAAAATAATGTGCAAGTATCTAAAACGTATTAAGTGAGAGAATATCGTCAAAAAAAGGGATATAAACTGTCCAAAACAGTTATTAAAGCAAACCCGAATCGAAATTAAGTCTTCTCTAATCTAGAGCAGGAGCAATGGTTACTTCTCGCGATGAAATGGTAGGTAAATACCTGATACAACTGCCATATCACCTGAAGAAGCCATAAAGTAGAAGTCACAACTCTCAAAAATCAGCATGCATACTAGCAACTGTGAAGAAAAACAAAAGGAAGCTTCCTTTAAAACTCCTAGATCTTAATCCTAGAGCTTAAGCTTGTATACCTTCAAGAATTGATATCTTATGAGGCTCTAATGCCCCTCTTTATATCAGTTTTGGATTACCCACAAAATCAATGTTGGAGTTTGAGGTCTGCGGAAGCACGCGAACAACAAAAAGAAGAAGAAGAAGCTTGGAGCACAACACACAATACTGACAACACATAATACTGACTGTATTACCACTAGAATGTACAAAGATAAGTGACTCATTAGGGCTATAGGCGTATATACAAGCTCGGAAAAAAAAACCTCCTAAAGAGGGAAAAAAGTGCTCCGATGGTCCTAGAGTGTTCATACACATCACTACCTAAATATATCAACAAATCCCCCCTGGGAGTGATGTGGTGAACAAGGAGCTTGCAATCATGTATAAGAAGTGCCAAGCTATGTGGAATCAATCCACAAAAGGAAGTAAGCCCAAAGCTTTGCGGAAAGCTTCCAATTTCTCCCTAGGCATAGCCTTCGTGAGAAGGTCTACAATGTTCTCCTACGTGACCACATATGTCAAGCGGATCTCTCCAATAGAGAACCTCTCCCTGACATAATGCAGGGTTCCTCGCACCTTCCAATGCGCTCTGACCGTCCGTGAAGATGGTGGTGGCAGAAGACTGATCGACACCCAAATCAGACATAACGTGTCTGAGCCACGCACACTCCACAGTCGTTGTGAAAGCTTCCCTATACTTAGCCTCACAACTAAAAGTGTCCACAATAGGCTGCCTCTTGGTCAACCACGATATGCATGAGCTACCAAGCATGAAGCAAAAACCACTAGTGGACACACGAGTGTCATAGCAACCAGCCCCTGTCAGAGTCGGAAAAAGCATGTAAATTTGGCGGTAGTGATCCCCCCTTGGGATAAAACAATCCAAGTAGCCGGGTACCACTCAAATAGCGAAAGATGCGCTTAACCGCCTCCCAATGCTAAACACTTGGGCAATGCATAAACCTACTTATCTGTAAACTCAATATCTGGCCGAGTAATGCATAAATAAATCAAGCATCTGACATCTTACTGATAAAGAACAACATCAAATGCATCTCCAACATCATGAAGACTCAATCATAAACCTATCTCCATAAGAGTGGCAATAGGCTTACAATCTTCAAAGCCAAAACGCTACAATAATGTGTCAATATATTTGGTTTGACACAAAGCTATCCCGCCATCGACTTGCATAAATTGAATGCCAAAGAATGATGCTAGTGCCCCAAATCTGACATCTCAAATGAGGCATGCAAGTCCGCCTTAAAATAAGCAACATGCTTCTCATGAGGACCAGTGAGAAACAATTTCATCAACATACACAACAATGATCAAAAACATATCATTTGCACAATTAACATATAAGGTGCTCTCAATTTGACTTTTCTCAAAATCAACTCATTCTCATCACAGAGACTAGCGGCAGCCATTCTGATGCAAAAGAAGCACTATAAGAGCCTGAATGAGTGCAATATGACAGAGGTGCATCGAAATTGCTATCACACAAAGTCTGCACCAACCATTTTGGCATATTTTGCCTCCTCAATATCAACTCTCTCATCAACAAGTGCATCATGTAAATCTGCATAAAAAATGGAATGATCTACATGAAACCTGTAAAGGCTGAGAAGTTGCCTCATTAGGACCAACACTACAGTGTCCACCTGTAAAAAGAGACAACAAAGTATCATACATGTCTTTGGAGCTAACAGATGTCTCCTTAGTACATGAAAGTAATGGCTGAATAGCATCTTCCACAAAAACATCACGGCTAACCAAAATGTGTTTAGTCTGTGGATGATACAGACGATAGCCTTTGCGTTCAAAACTCTACCCAACAAAAATACATTTCACTGCTTTATCATCCAATTTCTTGCAATGTTGTTCAAGAACTAATGCATATGCCAGACAATCAAAGACACGCAGATGAGCAACAGATGGCTTGTGACCATGCCAAGCCTCATATGGAGTGATAGACTGCAATGCTATACACCTCTCCATCTCCATGAGTGACCTGTTCTTCCCTTAAGCAACTCCATTTTGCTAAGGTGTATACGACACTATACTGATGTTTTATCCCATGTTCAGCCAGAAATGCATTAAAATCAGAAGACGTATATTCCCTCCCTTGATCAAAACGGAAGGTGCCCATTTTACATGCTACCTGATTTTCAGCCAAAACCAGAAACTGCTTGAAGCACATAAACACTTTGGACTGTGCTTTCAATGAATATACCCATGCATGCCTGGAAAAATCATCAATGAAAGTCACGAAGTAAATATAATACCCAAAAGGTGTCTGCATAGGACCAGAGACATCACTCTGACAAGCTGCAATTTCTGAGTAGCTCAAACTGAACCATCTTTTGGGAACGAGGAACGTTGCATTTTGCCCAAAATACAACTTTCACAGACATGTTTAATAGGTGCCTCAAGTTTGGGCAAAGAGGACACCATTTCAGATTTCTACAGGCGTAGCAAACTAGCGAAATTCAGATGACCAAAGCATGCATGCCAAAGCTTTGCATCTGACAAAGCCTAAGAATCATGTACTCCACATGCCCAATCATTCACAAATTTTTCATAATCTATGAGCTTATATAGCCCACGACATAAAATGCAAGGAGCAATAATGACATCACCATTTGACAGATCATGAACTGTACATCTGTCATCAACAAATTTCACAACCAAGCGAATCTTGGCTAATGCTGAAACTGATAACAGATTTTTATTGATCCGTGGCTCAACTAAAGCATCTGATAATGTAAAAGAACTACCATCAACAGTAATCAGAATGATCTTGCAAACTCCCATGACAAGATAAGAGGAATTTTTGGCACATGTGACAGTATCCGTTGTAAGGCCAAGCTCGAGTGAAGTGAAGAAACTGCACTGCGAGTTAATACGTTTGGTCGCCCCACTATCAAAGTACCGAACATCTGAGTCTACTGCAAACATACACTGTTCATGATAAGATGGGTCAAAACTGCAAACAATGGTAAACGCCCATTCTTCATTCTGCACAAGATTGGCAGACTCTGTTTTGGTTATAGAGGCCTCTGCAACAACCATTCCGACCTCTTTCTTCCTTGCTTCTTTAGCAACCAGTTTTGGACAGCTCTTTATGACATGATCATTTCCTTTACAGTATTTGCCAAACAATTTTTGCTTTTATGTTCTCTTCTCGTTTGTGTCTCCCTTCTTTGATTGTGCAAAATTAGTAGATTTCGGTTTACTAGTAGAAGAGCTCCATTTACCTTTGCCCTTCTGACTAGCCAAGAAAACTTGATTTGCAACACGCATAATGGACCTGTTCTGCCTAGACTGATCTTCCTCCAACAGAACACAAACCAACTCCTCAAATGTTAAGGCATTTGGATTGCCTTTCATCATCAAACAAAGAGTAGAACCAAAACTCTGATATGAATCGGGAAGACCATTCAGAACAATTTGCACAAGTGAACTGTCAGGCAAAACTTAATCAGCAAAAATCAACTTTTCCTTCAAAATTGTTGATCTTTATCCGAAAATTGTCCATGGAATCTCCTCCATTCATATGCTGACTCTCCAACTATTTTCGAAGGTTAAGTAATACGAGCCTCATTCCTTGCCTAGACTGATCTTCCTCCAACAGAACACAAACCAACTCCTCAAATGTTAAGGCATTTGGATTGCCTTTCATCATCAAACAAAGAGTAGAACCAAAACTCTGATATGAATCGGGAAGACCATTCAGAACAATTTGCACAAGTGAACTGTCAGGCAAAACTTAATCAGCAAAAATCAACTTTTCCTTCAAAATTGTTGATCTATCCGAAAATTGTCCATGGAATCTCCTCCATTCATGTGCTGACTCTCCAACTATTTTCGGAGGTAAGTAATACGAGCCTCATTCCTTGCCTGGTATAAAGTGGTAAGTATATCCCAAGCATCCTTAGCTTTTTTGAAAGACTGAATGTGAGGAATAATGGCACATTTGAGACAAGGCTATCAATGCATAAGCATGAGCATCTCTGTCATCCCAATGAATTTGCTATGCAGTGGGTGCAGCAAGAACTGCAATACGACCACGAACATGAAGAATATCATCATCTTCAACGCCATCTACATCACCTTCAAAAACTTTGTTTGCACGTGAAATAGGACGTTTTTCAACACCGTGCACAATATTCCACATTCCTTTTGCAACCAATACATGATCCATCATATAAGCCCACCATAGTGGTTAGGTGCGTTCGGTTCGGTGCGTTCGGTGCCTTTAAGGTGCGGGGACCGAACCTTACGCCTTAGGTAAGGTGTGTAAGGTGCGTCACTGACATATTAGGTGTGTTTAACGTGCAAGAACCAAATGTTATCTTTGAAGTAAGGTGCGTAAGGTACGTTCCACTATAAAATAATATATATAATACCAATATGCCAACTGTTTGCTTTTATATGTGTTCCTAGGAGTGCATAGCTGTATTTGAACACCTAAGTACATACGCACACAGGGGAAAAGCGCATGTGACACAACTATGTGCCTTTACATGGACATATATGTCCCTATAAGTGCATATATGTATTTGAACACCTATATATAGATGTACACAAGGGAGAAGCATAAAGGGCAAAAATTGTATGTGTGTGTGTCTCTCTCTCTCTGGATACATGCATAAGTGCATAGATGTATTAGAACACTTATATACATAATACAAATATACACAAGGAAAAAATCATAAAGGGAAAAGAATTGTGTGCGTGTGTGGATAAATGCATAAGCAAAGGGTACATCTATGTGCATGCATTCATGTCCTTCATACATGTATTTGTGTGTGTGTCTCGAAAATTAGAAAAGGACCACAGGCTCACAGTAAGAAAGCAACAGGTCTCTCTCTCTCTCTCTCAAGAATTGCAACAGGGCAGCAAGCCTCTCTCTCTCAACTCTGTGTGTGTGTGTGTGTCAGCAAGCATTGTGTAGGTTTGTACATAAAGCTCTCATTTCCATGAAAGAAAAAGTAAGTTTTACTTTACATATGTAACAGAGCACCGATAGGAACCGAATGTCATGAGAGCACCGCACCGAACCAGATGAACCGGATGATTGGTGCGTTTTCACCCTGAGAACAAGAAGAACCGGATGGCACCGAACCTATAGAACTGTACAGCACCGAATTCATGCCCAGAAGGTATAAATACGCGAACCGATGCAACCATGAAGCCCACAATGGGTAATTGGTACCGTCCAACTTATCCTCAACCTCCAACATACGGAATACATCACTGCTTTCAGCCATGGCCACTAACTAAAATACCCTGATGTAGAAAAATGATTGTATCTCAAAAAGTTGAACAAAACTACCCTATCGAATTCTGTTAAACATGTAGCAAACTTCGAGATGCTTATTGCGTTCAGAGACCAACACGAGCTCAGATCGCAATTTTTGTGCGATTTTGAGACTGCGACCGGAGGGATGTCGACGACACCCTAGATGAAGTGGCGACCTCCTCTGATACCAATTGTTGGAGTTTAAGGTCTGCGTCGTGCGAAAGCACGCAAACAGCACAAGGAAGAAGAAGAAGATTGGAGCACAACACACAATACTGACTGTATTACCACTAGAATGTACAAAGACAAGTGATCCATTAGGGCTATAGGCGTATATACAAGCGACGGAAAAAAACCTCCTAAAGTGAGAAAAAAATGCCCTGGAGATCCTAGCGTGTTCGAACTTCATACACATCACTACCTAAATATATCAACAATCAACATGAAAAGCTGAAAAAAATCTAATAAAAAGCAAGTTTTCGTGTGAAAAAAATCTTGAAAAGCAAAATTAGGATTTTAATTTTGGAGGTCAAATCGAAGTGGTGAATTGTTACATATCATTACAAAGCTCTCAATGAGTACTTTTCAATGGTGCAATAAAAAACTTTTAACATCTTTGACCAAGTTTTGACAAACAAAGTATCAAAATTAAGATTGCAGGAATTTTTGGCAATTTTGAGCATTTTGACATTGTTTTCCAACAATCCTCCCTCCCTCCCCCCTGTCATAATGTCATAAGGTTCAAAATTTTGCATAATTTGGATAATGCTTTGGTAAATATGTTTGCTACATTTTCACTTGTCAAAAGATAACTCAATATGTTTTTTAGTTACCTATCCCCAAATGTAATGATAATGAACTTCAATATGCTTTGTAATGGCATAATGAACATGATTCTTTGAAATAGCAATAACACTTTGACTGTCTAAAAATATCTCCATAGGGAGAAAAACATGAAAATCAAGATAACTACGAATCTATTGTAACCAAACTGCCTCAAATGTAGCTATAAATGAAGCATTCCAATATAGAAACAATAACCACTTGTGCTTCTTTCTTGTGTCTTTGACACCTCAATCAGAGTTTGTAAAATCTTTTAGTAGAAAATGCGACAACTTCGAATATACCATAGCATAATTCATAGTTTCCTTCAAATATCTGAAAATCCTCTTAACTGCTTTCCAATGAATCTTGAGTCGTTTATGCATGAACCTTGATACGTGAGAAACTGCAAACTGAATGTCAGATCATGTATTACATAGATAAATTAAGCATCGAAGATAAATTAAGCATCGAACTGCTTAACTATATAATGTAGCATCAAAAGGTTCCATTTGTGCATCTTTTTGTAATGATACATTAACATCCATAGATGTTTGCATTGATTTACAATCTACGATTTCAAACTTCCTAAAAGTTTCTCAATGTACTTTTGTTGTGTCATACAAATACAACCATTCCTGAATTTGAATTCAATGCCCAAGTAGTAATGTAAAATCCCAAAGTCATTAACATCCAATGTATGCTTAAATTGTGACTTAAAAAACTAAAGATTTGAATCCTTGGGACCTATCATGATCATGCCATCAACATAGATAATTATTCTAATCAAGACATTTGTTCTTCTTTTACATAGAGGATAAGAGTTGCATCATAATTTTCTGAACCAATAGATAATAGGTACAATATATATTTTCATACCATACTCATGGTGCTTTCTTCAAACCATAAAGTGTTTTGATAAGCTTACATACTAAATGCTCTTTACTTGGTTCTTCAAAACCTTATTGTTGAATGCAAACATCTTCATGAAGATCACCAGTTAGAAAAGTTGTATTGATATCTAATTGGAATACATTCTAACTGAAAAATGCAACAGGAAAGAACTGTTTTGACTATGACCATTCTACATGTAAGTGCAAAAGTTTCATTATAATCAATATCTTTCTTTTGCGATAACCTTTAATTACAAGTATAGCTTTATACCTATCAATGGTGCTATCTGATTTTCTTTTGATCTTGAAGATCCACTTGACATCAATTGCTTTCTTACCTTTTGGTAACTTACAAAACTTCCAAGTTCCATTCTTATGTATAGAACCAATCTTCTCTTGCATTGCTTTCTTCAACCTTCAACTGAAGTTAGTGCAAAAATATTATTGATCCCAAATGTTCTGCATAATTTACATGATCTATATGATCTTTCAGACTTCTGGTTCTTCCTTTAAATGATTGAATTCCACTATCTTGTAAAGTTTCCACATACCATCTCGGAAGTTTCTCAAAAACTAGTGAAGTTGGTACATCAAGAGGTGGCGAAGGAATAGGTGAAGTTGACAATGTAGATAGTGGTGGTATAGGAGCAACAACTTTCTTCCTTGGGACTTGAGATCTTTGGGACTTGAGAAGGTTGATCACCCCTTTGAGGGTTGAATGTAAGCATCCAAATTTGACATGAAAAATGCATAATCATCTTCCTTTATAAAGTCTAGAATATCTCCATGTTTATCATAAATCTAACTTTTTGCAACATAAACATTGCGGGAGAGAAGGATATAATCCATTTCTCATATATAAAATTTGTTTTTGATACATCGAATATGTCTCCTTTACTTTCAATTGCATAACCAATGAATATTTCTTTGATGGCTTTGACATCTACCTTACCACAATCCTTCTTCTCGATGTCAAGATAAGCATGAGATCCAAAAACTTCGAAGTAACTCACATTGAGCTTCTTATCAAAATAAGCTTCATAGGGAGTTATGACCTTTAAAAATTTTATGGAAGATCTATTAAAAACGTGGTTGGTTGTATGCAATGCATCAAACCCAAACTTAGGTGCAAATTTCTTAGAGGACATCATACTATGCATCATTTCAATAAGTGCTCTATTCTCTCTCTACAACACCGTTTTAACCTGGAGTATAAGCAATAATGAGCCGATGAGTGATTTCTTTGTCTTCTAGGAAAGATTTGAACTCTTTTGATAAATACTCTCTTCCCTAGCACTTCTCAAAATCAAGATCTTAGATTCACTTTCATTTTCAACCATAGCTAAAAATTTATTAAATGTAGGAAATAGTTCTAATTTTGCTTTTAGACCAAAAGCCCATGAATATCTAGACAAATCATCAATAAATGTAACAAAATAAATGAAACTTTAAATGGAATTTGTTTTCATAGGTCTCTTAACATCTGAATATATTATCAACAATTTGCTAGTAGTTATGATGTATCCATGCTTCTTGAATGGTAGCTTGAGAGTTGTGTAGCTCATATGGCTAGATGTAGCATGCCATAATTTCATGTTCTCCTTAGTTGTAGGGGACCTAGCAACATTAGCATGACTAATTTTGGACAAAACAAACATTCAACTTCTGTTTTCGCCTTGCAACAAACATTACTACTCATTTGGAGTGAGGAGCTAGCATGAATCTTTCTTAAAGATCTTTGTAACCGTTCGATACGAAAATAGAAATGGGCAACAAATTCTTCTTCATTTTTGGTACATACATAACATTAGAAATAGTGACATTCCCACCTTCCCTAGATTTTAGGTTTACTTCTCCAATACCTACAACACCCATATCTTGACCACCTGATATAGTCAGCCTTCTTCTACAGTTAGTAAAGGAAGAAAATACCTTCTTGCAAAATGTCATATGCTTATACCACTAGAATCAAAAATCCAAGGATTTTCCAAAATCGCATTATATGCTTCTTGATCAAAAGCTATTTCTTCAATCCTGACACATGGTGGTTGTAATGGAAGTAGACTTCTCTTTAGGAGTGATAGAAGTATTGGAATTGGATGTGGTAGAAGTAGAAGAAGAAGAAGTGGTTGAAGACTTTCTTTCTTCTCTTGTCGACTCTTCTCCTTCTTGTTATCTCCTTCTTCGTCTTTCCTTAAGATAATGACATCATGGCTTCGTCATTCTCTTCCATGCTCTTGACGGCCTAAAGTCACTCGTGGTCAAGCTTCTCAAAATCGAAAAAGATGCAATTTATGACATGCACAAGCATTAGCTCTCATCACTATCTATAAAGAGATATGTTGCTCCACATCTTAGACAAAGAAGCTTCACATGAACTCGAAAATTTGTTCTATTCTCCAAATAGTGCAAGAAAGTAGTATATAAAGCATCAACTAAACAATTTGAGAATGGAAGAGGTATTTGAATTTAAAATACAGAACTAAGATTCGAGATCTTGTTGATCAACTTGAAAACATTGATGTATTTATAAAAGATGATGAGCTTTTGATAATTACTCTTTTAACTCCTTACCAAGGTCTTAATAAGTCTTTCTTGATGAATTTCTCTATCATTGACGCAATGATCAAATTCAAAAAGTTGCAAAACCTTTTATTATAGAAAGAACAAGCTAGAATTAATCTAAATTTGCAAGAGTCCTTGAGAGACCTAGCCCCACCTACCAAAGCAAAAGACAAAGGTAAAGACAAGAATAAAAGAGTTCCAGTTCAAAGAAGACTTTTGGTTTTACTTGCAAATCTAATAAATGTAAAGAAAAGTTCTGGTTTTACTTCCAAACAAAAAGACAAGGATAAACAAGAGTAGAATATATCCAATTTAAAGAAGGCTTTTGATTTTATTTTCAAATCTAATAAAGAACCTAATGTTTCCGAAGGTTATAAATCTGACAAGAAGAGAAGTTAAAAGCTATAGAAAAAAATATTTCTCTATTGTAAGAACCCTTCCTCCCTCTCTCTCTCTCTCTCTCTCTCTCTCTCTCTCTCTCTCTCTCTCTCTCTCTCTCTCTCTCTCTCTCTCTCTCTCTCTCTCTCTCTCTCTCTCTCTCTCTCTCTCTCTCTCTCTCTCTCTCTATATATATATATATATATATATATATATATATATATATATATATATATATATGTATATATGTATATATGTACATATACATACATACATACATACATACACACACACACACACACACATATATATATATATATATATATATATATATATATATATATATATATATATATATATATATATATATATATATATATATATATATATATATATATATATGGGTAAGATCATTGTGATTGACTCCCTTCATATGGGAAACATATCTATGAGGAGTGAAGCATATAGAACTCAACCACACGAGCTTGTGTAGATGGTGAAGTGTGAACTGTGTGGGTGCAGGGAATGCAAAATGCACTACTCCCGGAGCACATCATAATAATATACACTTAACCACCAGAATACTTATCATCACTTCGACCTATACTTAGAAGATAGACACCAAAATAAGAGATAGAACGAGTGAGAATCGGAACAGCAAATATAACACACAACAAAATATAATACAAGAAAACAACCAAATATAACACACAACAAAATATAATACAAAACAACAACCAAATATAACACAAGACAGTGCAATCCATCAACGATTCATATCCCTTGTCATACAGGCACAAGACAATGGAAACTCAATCTGTAATTCTCCTCACACTAACAAACAAGCAAGACAAATCTCTCAGTGTCTCTACGAGCTCTAGGCTTGCACTCCCTCTTCCCAGATATCTATCAGCTATAGGCAACTTTGAATCTCATAGACCCATGTAGTGTGTCCTTCTCTCAAGGCTCCTTCCTTTTATAGGTGAGGGATAGGTTATAAGAGGAGAGTTTGTTACATAAGGGTAATGGGAAGTTAATGCACTAGCCAGTTTCAATTGTCAGCACAATTGCCAATACCGACTTTGTCTTGTAGCTATGAGTGGCCGGGGTCCACTTGGCCGCCTTGTCAGTTCTTCCAGTCATCTTGATGGGGCTTGTCTCTTGATGAATCTCGGCGTGCTGACACCCTTCTCTAGAGCTTGGGAGTCTCGGCGCCCAACTCCAGCATCTAAGCATCTTGGTGCCCAACTCCATCATATGGGCGTCCCGACGCCCAACTCCATCATTTGGGCGTCTCGACGCCCAACTCGGGTATCCGGGCGTCTCGACGCCCAACTCGGGTATCCGGGCGTCTCGACGCCCAGATCCAACATCTGGGAGTCTCTACACCCAACTTTGGCACTTCGGCTCCTTGGCGCCAGTTTTGGTATTTGGGCTCCTTGGCGTCTAGTTGGGATATCTTCTATCTTTTGCATTGTTCTTCGAAAAATTTATTATTCTACAAGTTCGCTCGCCACTAGAGTCTCTCCGTCTCGGAGAGAGAGAGAAAATAAATGACTCAGTTGTTACAAGTTGTTACAGCAAGAGAATAAAATGGAGTTATTACATTAAAAGAAGGAAATGGAGATGTACCCATGAAGTACAAAGTGAAATATGTTTTTGCAAAAGAGTTTCCTGACAATACAGAATGAAATACTATGACACTAGTACATAATGAAATACTAGGACACTCTACAAAATAATAAAATCTATGACGCTAGACGAAATAAAAGGAAATGAAACCACACATAATGAGTTGATAGATTCACTAATCACATGGAGGCTCTTTCCTAGGCCTCCTCTTCTGATTTGGATCTTCCTCTTGATCTTCATCTTCTTCTTGAGTTTGTGGAACTTCTGTGTCTCAAGAAGAAAGCAGTGACTTTAAAACATTAAATTTCGATTTTAAGGCATCTCTATGCTTCCGTAGGCTCGAATTCTTGTTTTCTCTCTTAAGATCTTTGTTTTCAGACTTCAGTTTTTTTATCTTTTCTTCTACATCTTCCAAAAATGCCTCTAGATTTTTCGATTTTTCTTCAGCCCTGTTCACATTATTGAAGTGCTCAAATAAATCTTTGATCTTCATATACATCTCTTTGGTAACTAAGCAGACCCTCAGACATTCCTCATTAAGCATACAAATATGAGTGTGTCGTCGATGTTCCATATTAATACAAGTATGCCCGTCTTCAAAAATTTTACTAGCAATTTTTGAAAACCTGTACTTGGCAACATCCATATGTGCCATATTCTGTAAGTGATCAGGAACTACGGGCCAGGCATTTTGCGTGTACTTTTCATTTGTGGAGGTTTTGTAGCTCTGCAATACTTGAGGTGCCTTGACCCAAGAGGTGCTCGAGGTTGATGCCTCTATATATCTCTGAAATGGTAGGTTGGAAAGAGTCAAGCACGGGATCCGGAGGCATCTCTATAGGCGGATTGTGCCTGCTCGGTGAGAATCTCAAGGGAGGGGGTCGATGATTTTTAATGGTGGTTGTTGTATGGTGGACTCACTATGAGTGGAAGGGATGGATGTGTCACTCCGAGGGATAGATGTATAGAGTGGGTTCGATGGAGATGGGGAGTTGGTGGTGCATGTGGCGATGGGGAGTGAGGTGGTGCAGGTGGGTTTTGAGGAGATGCTGGAGGTGTAGGTAGTGATTGAAATTGTAAGTGGATGGGATCGATACGTGGATCGTTGGTTATGTGGGTGGCTGGGGTGGGGGGTTGGGGTGGAATGGGGTTTATTAGTAGGTGGGGTTGATGTGTGGTGTGAAGAGCATGAAGGTTGGGGAGATGAAATGGCTGGAGATGCTTTCCTAGAGGCTATGGGTACGAGATGAATGGGTGGAAATGGAGTATCCGATGAGGTGTGTACCTTCTTTGTCGACCTCGCATAACCTTGCTGATCAATGGGAAGAGAATACAGGGCCTTCTTTGAATCTTTTTGGATCTTTGCTTTGAGGTTGTTTGGGTGATGCAGATCGTGACACATCTTTTGTATGTAGTGATGAGAAGTACCTACAGATGTATAGCATGATATGACCTCCCACAACTTTGAAGGTAAGAGCCTTCTTTAGCACATGCTGCCCGTATCTCTTCTTTCTTTTTCAGCTCACGTTTGAAGAAGGGTTTTATGGTAGGGATATGGCTTTGCATGCAGGATGCAGGAGTGGCTCACAGATCTTTATATCTGTGAAATGTAGATTATCTTTAAGTAGAAAGAAAGCCTTGAATAAGATCAACCTCTACGTCATGATCTGACTACAATATGTAACTGAGAAGTTAGCTGCACGTCTGTAGGATGTCCTCAACTCGCAATTAAGCATAACCTCCTACCTTCTCTGTTTCTGAGATATTTTGGGTGCCTAGCATGATGGCCAATTTCTCCTTGGTGACTTCCCCTCCGAAGGGATGAAAAAGATTTAAAGAGGTTTAGAATCTATGTATCGCAATTTTGTGGGTCACTAAGGGAAGGCATAGTGGCTCTTGCAATTGTGAGAAGGCCCATCACACCTAATTCTTCTAAAGTGAAAGAATTCTGGAGTTTACCTGAAATGCTGAGATCTAGCCTCAATGATGGCTCCCCTGGGGTGGATAAGATGACCTTCGTGGTTATTGCCACATTGGCTACATTTGCTGTTGTGGCCGACTTCCCAATCTCTCGTGTAGATGTACCCTCATACTCTTGGATTTCTTCCTCCAGTGATTCGGATTCTGAGGCAAGCTCCTTAGAAACAACATATAAGGAGTCGTTGGATTCTCCATTTGAGGGCGATTGTTGAGATCCTCTCTTTGTATCTGTTTTAAATTCAGACGTTGTGTCCTCCACCTCCACAAAAGAAGATGCCATCTTGTAGTATAGTAAAGGTTGAGCAAAGTTTTAGTTATGCTTCGGTTGCTGTCGAGCAACTGAGTATGGAGTGAGTATGAAGAGCAGTCGGTTGAAGCCCTATGGTCACCGAATATCCGAAGTGTATAGAGAGCAATGTATGGAAAGAAGTCTTAAGGTCCTGTTGCCGCGAATATGGAGAGTTATATTCAAAAGAGAACTCTACTTGTAGTTCTATTGACTGTGGTAGACAACCGATTCTCAGAACAGTAGGTCGTTGAAGAGGCCGATTAAAGGGATTTATGATCTTATGAGGGCGACAACCCGAGCCATGTGATGAGCAGGTCTCCAGAGTCCTGTCATAACTGTGAGCTATTCAGAACTGTACCTAGATTCAGATATGAGGGCCAGTAATTACGTTGTAATTGTGTTGCTGATTGTTGCCCAAATTGTCTATGCCAAATTGTTAGGGATTGGGCGTCGCCTTTCCAAAGTTAGGGATGCCAGGCGTGGATGCAAGACCGGGTGTCGCCCTGCCAAGGCTAGCGAGGGAAGGGAATTGGAGCAAGGCTGAATGCAAGGCGAATGTAAAATCATGCTTCTTCAACACGGCAACGAGAGGCTCACGCAATTTATGATCTTTATGCTGAGGGAAGTAGAATATATAAGGATGAAAATGAGGAAGAAATCTATAATTGGCCTCATGCAAAATGCTATAGTTAGCCTTTTGTATTTCGATGGTTCTGGACGGTGGTCCACGGTTTTGGACTCTAATCATTGAATAATTGCCTGATTATGGAATGCAACGCCAATTGTGGATTATGGATGTGCAAGGCCTTTGTACTTTCAACTTAAATCGATGCCTAGGTAGAGAAAACATGGAGGTGGTCGCCCAATTGCTAGGATCCTTCCTGATTTATGAGCGGTGAATACACGAGAGGAGATGGTCGAATGTAGTGGGAGTATGGAGAGGTGGTTGCCATATGTACGTGGGACGGGGTGGAGGTATGGAAGGGTGGTTGAACCTCTTTCCTCTAAAAGAGGGTCATCCCATCCTCCTCATCTTGCAATTCTGCTATGAAGCATCTTCAACCTCTCTCTTCTAAAAGAAGGTCATCTTGAGGGGGCTAGATGGCCCTTCAATCTACCTTGATGACGACCTCACAATAATGCAACAATATCATCACGATAGTATATGCCTTGTGCCCAACTAGCCTACAACAAAGGTAAGAAGACAATGTACCAAGACGGTAGGGTCATCATCAATGGCAAAACCATTGCTTAGGAGCTCACAACCTTTGGGAACCGAGGAGATTCATTTTGCAATTAGGAATATCAATCGAGATCTATGGACATTCCCTAAGAGGTTTTAGGTGGTGAGGACGAATCATCTATCTATAGAGACACATGAGAACCTAGGTCCTAGACGGAGGATTAGCAAGAATCTATACAAGGGGTGTACACATGAGCACACTTATTATGGTTCAAAAGGAGTGATCATACTCTCCAAGTAGAAGTTTAAAAGTAGATTATAGATTATTCCTGAGAACCACATGCCCATTATATGTGGATGTGCCTCAAGTTGATCATCTACATTGCCACATGCTATTTTGCTCCCGTATGCTCTAGATTCGCCTCCACTAAGTAAAACCCATAGGCTCTAGATTCACCTCCACTAAGAAAAAGTCATCATTGGCAAAGGCCTCAACTTATGCAAGCCTCACAGTAAAAATTATGAAGTACTCCACTCTTGGTTAGCTCTTCCTTATGGGAGACATCAGTTCTTGTATCCACAATGAGAAGTGTGAAGGATATGACCACGAGGACCTAGCGGCACGACACTCTTTATGACCCCATTTTGAGAGTGCAACAGAAAGCTCCAATCCCATTTCCCCCCTCTGACTATGACCCTAAACTGTTGGTACGATGATGAGTGCTAAGAGCTATACCCATGCCTCCGTTTATAACGAGCCACTATGAGAGAGCACAAAGAGAGAAGTCGGACAAAGGTAAGACATCAGAAGGAAGGCATTAACATGCTGGAAGCGACAAAAATTTGAGGCATCACAGAAGCTTGAGCTATAAATCATTTACTCATGAGTATGAATAGCGCAATTATGCTTATGCCAAGAGACTGAGCACAAGGTCAGCCTACCATCCCTAAGCCACTTGAGCCATGCCCAATGCGCTCCTCTTTAACAACAAAGATGATGCAGAGGCACATGCACCGCACATGGTCAGCTCATCATACCTGATTACAATGTGAGCACATCATTTATGCAGCCTCCATTATGGCCCCATTGATTATATAACTTCAATCGGGCTATAGCGGAGGGCTTTCTAGAGGAGTGGACAACACCATAGTGCCTATTCATAGAGCTTGCAATACTCTCGACCCAAGGAATTATAAGACAATCATGATTGGACACAATGACCAAGCTATAAGAAGTACTTGAGGTGAAGGTCAGCTCTTACGCAGAGATCAGGGTTCGCGAGCCTCACACCAAGCAAGCTTCAGGTAAGCCCTCTATCATTGAACACATCTTCGTTTTGTGCTGCCTCATTGATGGCGCAAAGGCACGAAAGAAGAAGTTTATTGCTTCTGTCCCGGTTCGCTGGCCTGGTAGTTGGGCCTCTCGCCTCTTGAGGCCGGGGCGAGGGTTCAATCCCTGGCAGCAACATGTAGGGGACATTTGAATCCTGGAAACTATTATATGTGGCTGTTGGCCACCGTTTGACCATCCCCGCGGTAGTTGTGACCGCCGTTTAATCCAGTCTTGTAAACCCCTGTTCTTGTGGGATAAGGGGGGTCCCATGGGTACTATGCTTGTACAGTTGCAATTTCAAAGTTAAAGTCCGGGGGAGTAGGCCTCGGCCGAACCTCCATTTAAAAAAAAAAAAAAAGTTTATTGCTTCTGTGGATTTCCGCAAGGCCTTTGATACAATCCCATGCAAGAGGATCTTCCAATGTCTTCAGAGTCTTGGGATCAAAACGAGTTTATTTGGGCAATATATGCCCTCTCAAAGAGTAACTCATCGAGTTCGATGCCCAAATGGTTTATCAGAGATTGTTTCTAGTGCCATTACTGTTAAGCAAGGGTGCCCACTCTCCTCGATACTCTTTGGACTTTACATGGACGAGATCTCCAACTACATATTGCGGGCACAAGAGGAGAGGAGCAACTTGACAGGTACTCGATCCACATCATTGTGTTGATTTCACGACGCAAAAATGCTTGTAGCTCCACCTTCAAGCTCTACATGATTCTACGCACATGGGGAGCTAACTCTGAACTTTCGCAAAACCAAGGTTAAGATCTCTCATATATCTAGAGCAGTGAGGAACATTGGCACCTTCGTAGTTACTTGAAGACATGATGTGGTCACCTCATGGAGCCACGGTCTACCATGACCCTTCATAATACGGCGAGTGGCTACAGACACGCACACCTAAGTATATGCAGCCCTTGCTATGCTACAGCAGACATGCCACCAAGTACACTTTCAAGAGCCGTGCACAAAGAGATGGTCGAAGAGATGGCTTTTCGACAGCTTGATCACCCCAACCTTGGTACTCAACAAAAATATGGACACTTGAAGGTTGGATTGACTATTGATCACCAGCGGGCAAAGATAGAGAGACCACGTATGTATGATCTCATGCTTGCTATCCAGCAGAAGACAGTGCCCCATGACATTATCAGTGCAGAGCTCTCCACACCACCTATGGTTGTAAAGACATTATTCAAGACAGACAGCTTAACTCAGAGGATGAGAGATCTACCCCTAGATAGGCTTACGCACAAGGCATTTGAGGCAGCTATACAGTTATCACAGCGTGGGCATGGGGAGCATGGTACTTGTAGGCCAGAGCATGATTTTAGGCACATGGTCTTAAATGAGAGAGCCTACCACCCTTCCGGTATGACCGTAATTCACCCTACACCTCTCTTGCAGAGAGAAGAACTGTCTTGAGACGGGAAACTTGGTAGCTATACATCAGGAGGGTCTTGGAGTCACCTGGCTTGGGGACGAGATTGTCGCATTATAAAGACTAGTTCCTCGCTATACTTCCTGGAGGGTTCATACAGAGCCTTCTTACATGGACACATAGCTCATGGATGTGATTGGCCAGCTGAGGGTGGGATCACACAGACTAGAGATGTAGATCGGGAGAAACTAGAGAGCGAGCCTACAAAGCATGCATAAGTGTGAGATAGGAGCATTTTGTATGCCGATGCAGCACACATACTGACATTAGAGGCAGATATGCAGCCCTATTTCAGAGGAGAGCCCACTTTCCAAGCTATCATGGACTCTCAAGATCAGAGTCAGCTAAGGCATTTTTAGTTAAAGAGTCAGCTAAGGCATTTTTCGTTAAAGATAAGACCACCAAGACACACTATTAGAGCCACATGCGGCTACATAGACACAGGGGCCAGTCACAGCTCACATACTTCTTTCAGATGACTGCCACCCCCCACTGAGAGAGGAGTGCCACTCCTGCAGGTGGAGGTCAGCTAAGCTAGATGATGACCACGAGTCACAGGCTACACAAGAAGATCCGGGCCTGAGAGCATAGTGCCACGAAGGAGCAAGTGGCTGAGATGGGGCAACCTTGCAGTTTTCATCTGGGCAACCCTGGTGTACGATGAGCTAAATTACCCGCCCGAGAAAGGTTGAAATTTCAAATATGACACATTCATGCAAGTCGCAATAAAGAAACCTCCACTCTTGAATGCAAAGGGCAATCTTGTAACGATTCTGTGATCAAGTTTGAATTAAGTCATGGACCTTCAAATATGAATTGGACAGACCGATTTAAGTAAAAATCTTCAACGAACAGAGCGGTTTGTGTATGAATGTTTAAAAATCTGTATAAAATGAACGGATGCTGTTCTACCGTCTGATACACGAGCTCATTTAAATATCATTAACCATATCATCGTCCAGTACGATTGCATGCGGGATAGTTCAACAGCTGATTGAATCACACATTGAGTGATACTTTGCAATACATACAAACTCAATTTAATATCATTAATCATGTCCTCCTCCGCTACACTTGTATGTGATATCATTGAACAGCAAATTGATTTTTTTTCTAAGTCCTTTTAACGAACGCTTTTTCGGTGCAACCATTTCCAATCCACTCACTTAACGCATATCAATACAGATAACAAAACTCTCCGGCATAGTATGACAAAAGATTGCAACTTGCAACTTTCATGTGTATATTTTGACTCTGAAATAGGACAAACATGATGACACTGCATACGCGATAAGCACTTCCAGAAGAAATTCGAATACCTTCCAAATGCTTTATATGTTCTTGCAAACGAACTATGAGGAAGACGAACGTGAGGAAGACGCTAAAATGAAAATTATCAGCAGGTTTCTCTATCATGCCATGCATAGAACTTCCAAAGCAACAGCAGTTGGCGGCACAAGCACCATTGACGTTGTAACGCCTGCTTTCTGTTCGAAGGGACCAGGCGGCGCGGCGGAGCCTTTAGCTTCCTTCCAAGCACTGACTGCATGCCGGCCACGTACGAGCTATTTTGGATCTCAAGGCTCGCATGTGTGTTTCTTATTTTATGCAAAATAAGAAACACACATGCGCTCTCCCCCAGTAGCACTGCGCTATCTCATAACAGCTGATACGTTCCATTCCAACTTCCATGTGCAAAGAAAGATGACCAGACCCAAGAAAGCAAATGCTGTCGAGAGGAAACGTTGTATGTTGCATGTTAGGTGGTATCACATGATGCCGATGCACGAACTATGGAAATCTTTTTCTTTAGACTGACCCTTCATGGCGGAGGATAGAGGTACACACTACCTTGGAGTGATTATGAAATGCAACTCTTTGGATGATCTGAGTTGGTCTTCTTGCTTTCGAGATGGATTGTTTCATCCTTTTGAAGAGCACATAATGAGACAGGGTGTTTTTGCTTCGGCTTTTGTTCCAGAACTCGTATCTGAGAAATTGGACCATAGAGCTTCAGATTCTCGGACCAAAGAGCGTCACATTCTCAGCTAAAATTGGTCTACTTTTAGGGGCTGGTCTAATTTGTGAAATTGATCCAATTTTTGAAATTTTTCTGATTTCTTGAATTGTTCTAAGTCCAAAAATGGGTTCAATTTGTGAAATTGCTCCAATTTCTTTTCTACAACTAGCCCACTTTCTGGACTAAGATTATCTAAAGCATCTTCATTCATGATATCTTCCCATTTTGGAACCTGGTTGTCCTTTACTAATATCACATTCACTTGGTAGGATGAATTCCCTTGCTACTGCCCATGTAGTCCTCCTAGGCTAGTACTTGGCCGCAACGAGTAGTGATGAGTAGCATCTGGACAGAGCTTGCATGGAGGTGATCCTTCCGAGAGAGGACATTTGCCATTAGGGGAAAAAATTAGCCCTCCTTGGGCCTTTTGGATTAAGGAGCGATTAGAGATGGACCAATGCGAAGAGGGTGGTGAACACAATCTAGTCCCTTAATCACATAGGCTAGGCATAGGCTTCCTTTGTTTTTAGTGGTGAAAGAGAAGAAAACCAACTAGAAATAGTGGTTTTGCTTATTGCAATGGTTTTGGAAAGCTTATGAATTATTTCTAGCCCTTAGATTGACTCATACATTCAATGGATGAGGTTGAAATGCAAAAGTCAAGGAATCCTTTCATTTTGGCCCTTGGATGAGGAAGATATCCAATGAATGAGAGAAGATAGAGCCTCAAAAAGGTGCCTTTGCACAAGGGCCATTGGATCAGCCTTGAAATTGGACGGTGGAGGTTTAAATTGGGAGAAGAACAGCACTCAAAAGCTTAGACATTGGATCTAGCAATCATCTGAGGATGCAGATTGAATGCCCAAAAGGAAAGGGCATCTTTTTTCCTCCTCCATTGGATGGAGATCCAATTGACTGCTCACGTCAAATCCCAAATTAAATCAGCTAAAAGTATGATTTATCCTTGGATTGGAGATGATCCAATGGTCCAAAAATGTGTAGAGGGTGGACTCAAATGAGTCCTTTGTCCTCAAACTAGTTAGTTTGGTTCTAATCATCATGTGACAATCGATATCCCTTTCTTTTCCAAACTAACTTGTTCCTAGGTACCAAGACTAGGTCTGCGTACCTCTCTGTAGATCCCAACATACATGTATGTATTGGGTACCCCAACTATTTTTGACTAAGGGATATATGCTCTGAATCATAGAGCTAGTGCCATACATCTGGCCTTCCTAACCATCACTCGAATAACATAAGCACCCGTCGATGCTATCTCATGAAACCCATCTGTGTGATCCCATCTTATTGGTTTCCTTAGTAGTGTAGCAAAAATGCTTCACTACTTGCTCAATGTGTATGAGTGAAAGTAGTCACTCTTTGGGTATTCATAATAATACCCCATAGTCTTCTAATCATACTGTGAGACTCTTGTGAAGATAAGTAAATCTTCACTACTTTGGAGATTATCATAAATATATCTCCCGTGCCTATATGCAGCTTCCTAAAACCTATAGGATTGCTTGTGCACATTACTAATGGTGAAGGTGTAGCTCCTTCCATTAGCAATCCTATGGTCTAAATCCATAAGGATTATGTGTAGGGATCCTATTACTACTGAAGTTGCCTTATTTATAATACTATGATGGTACTAAGTCCATCAAATACATGCTTAGAAGCATGCCTACACCTTATTGAAGTTTGCAAAAAGGGCATGTTAACATGCCATAACGTTCTTACCTAAAGGTAAGTGCGTATATAACGCCATGAGGGGGGAAAATTTTGGACAACATTTCCCCAGGAAATGGAATCCCAAAAAAAAATTTAACCATACGCCCAGTGGCACACAGGCCACCCAACAACATAGGGCTTGACTGGCCATGGCATGCATGCCATAAACTCATATATGGACTCCATAACCTGCAAAAACATAAAAGCAAATGCTAGCAACAATTCTCTTTGTTGCATAAGCATGTAGTTTCTACAATCCTCTTTCCTGCAAACAATCAAAAAGTATACTTCTCGCCTGTTGATCCATACTTTTGGAATTTAAACAATGATCAACATTTGATGTATGCAATCCAATCTATGCATGTACATACAAAACATGCCATAACATAAAGTAAAATGCCTGAAGCATAAAGCATACCCCCCTGAATGATATGTTATTCGAATTGCATGCATCCAATCCTTCTCGATGAGCTTCGAGACCTCTGCACCTTCCTCCTCAGGTCCTAACATAAGCTTTGAAGTGTCCGAAAACATCGGATCACTTCCCAAAACATAAATCATGGTCAGATGATTACCAAAATAATGCAAAATTTACCCAAAATGCCTTTGTAATCCCTCTTTAGACCTTCCAAAACCATTTAAGACCTGCAAATAATCATAAACTAAAATATATATCATGTGCAAGTGACTCAAAGTTAAATTATTTCAATCGCCTTCCTAGTTTGCAAAATATGGCTCCCGAAAGGTAGTTGCCAAAAACTATTCAGAATTTACAGACCTGTTCAGACCTACAAAAGTACTTATTTTCCAAAATTTCTTTCCATATAAGGAAATTAGACCTTGTCCTCTTCGAAATGAGCCATGGCACGTTCAATTTGGAGTTTTCTAGCCCAAAATATGGCCTTTCCAAGCGTGACATGCCAAACTAGTGGATTGTTGGAGGGGCTGGAAAAAGTGTGAAAATGTGATTTTTGGCGTGCCCCAAAGCATTCTTCCATCAAGCAAATCCTAAAATTCTCTCCATAACCTCAGAGAGTGGTATATGAAGATGCTTGGGACTATTTTGGCCTTTCTAAATCCTCCCTTCCTACATGCTAATTCGCTCCCCAAAAGAGGCCTAAATCAAGATTTTTGCTTTTATGCAAAAACTTAAATGGGAGCTTTTAGCAAGCTCCTAATCCAATCTCATGTGGATTTTTTATTGGATTTTCTTATTCTCCATGGTAATACATACACCATAAATTATGTTTGTATACTCTAATCCATGGGAAGCCTCTTAAATAGTCCCTTTTCTTACTCCCAAAACAGGAGCTCGACTAAAACTAACACCTGAATTTTTTCCAAAAAGTGCGGAAAGGGGGTTTTTGAGGAGGTAAAATTCTTCCTTAAATTATTATTTTAATGAATCTAATGATTCCATTATGAATTCCATACACCATAATCTCACTATATACACTTTTTCCCATCCATCCATAGCTAGTGCGCCTCTTTTTCCCTCTTCCAAAATGGGAATTTCTTAAATTGAGGTGCTGAATTTTTTTCTCAAATTGTGATGAAAGGGCGTTTTGTGGAGCTTCAAACTCCCATCATACTGAGGTCTATTTTGGATTTCTTAATCTTATATGGAAGTCAATACACTAGACTATAAGTGTGCATGGTTTTTTCCATAAATCTATGGAAATTCCCTCTTCTTTTTCCCTTTCTAAAATGGCTACCCTGAAATTTATGTGAAAATCATGAAAGTAGTCTATTTTGAAGGCACCTACAACTTTGTTCTTTCTTATACCTTGAGGGAATCCTTAACTCAAGATGAGAGTATATATGCCATACTCTCCATATAAATGATTTCCCTCCAAAAACTTGGCCTGCAAAGACTTCATTGTCCTTCTCTTAAATTCAAATCTTTTCAAAATAAAATAGTAATACCTATGATTAAGAGGAAGCTCCATCTTCTTTTGTTTTGGAACCACGTACCAAAAAAAAAGCTCATGGAAGGAATGCTCTTTACTCACGGATTCTTCCAATGGAACAAGTGCATCCCATCTCTCTCTCGTCTGTTCTCGATCTTCATTCAACGTTGCCTTCTTGCTCCTTCCCTTTCAATTGTATGGCTCCAAAAGCAAAAGGTAATGAACAGAACAAGCCCCTCACATGCAATCCTTTTGCATATCCATGAGAGCTCATATAGCTCTTCCTTTGGCTCCCAAACATTCTTGTATCAAAACATTTTTGCGTTGATATATGAGCACTAAGATGGCATGGCGCCTTGGATAGGCTAATGTCTTCTCACAAGTGTGGCAAGGGTTCGAATCCCGCCACTACCACACGCGTTATCTCCCATCATTACCGGAATAAGCTCTGATACCAGTGTAATGTGCGCGCTCCATCATTTTAGTGTTTTCGAGCTTCATTTGCCTTGTCAATCACACAGAGATAGTGCTATTTGTTCCGTCCAACCACCGACCTATCTCCTTGGCGAGTCTTAGTCTCTCCCGACTCCTTCTTCTCTTCTACCTTATATGGTGTGGTTTTTCATGTGATGACATGTGGCATCTTTTTTAAAGGAGGTTCACACCAATATCAAGTATCATGTGACACCATCGATGCACTCAACTTAGTGCTCACTAGTGTATTACTAATGTGTCTCTCATGTATCGCTTCTAGGTTACTCCCCTTGCTTCTCATTTCCTTCTCTTTATATAATCCACATATGCCATGTGGTTACCTCCACTACTCTAACACTTTGACTTACTTCTTTGACACTGCCATTTCCAACCACCACTCTATCACTTCTCCACTACTCTCTAAGTGACAACTCTGACACTCTATCACTTCCAGCCACCACTCTCTCTACCATGGTTTGATAAGCCATGTGCATGCTCTTGGTGGATCTTTGGCTTGTAATGGGCTAATAAAGTCCCACATGCTCTTGGGGTCTTTGGCTTGTAGTGGGATGATAAAGATTTGTGATCCGCATACTCGGCTATGAGGGAACTAGACTTTAGAATTTTGTATCTCTCTGAAAATTTTTCTCCGTTGGAAATTTATACAAATTTGGGGACATTGGTCTCTCTTTTGAAATTAGACCAATT
The DNA here is from genome assembly GCA_020310875.1 of Ceratopteris richardii. Lineage (NCBI taxonomy): Eukaryota > Viridiplantae > Streptophyta > Polypodiopsida > Polypodiales > Pteridaceae > Ceratopteris > Ceratopteris richardii. Next base: position 169,258,584 of record CM035420.1, on the reverse strand, counting down.
TTGAAATTAAAACAATTTGGGGAAATTGGTCTCTCTTTTGAAATTAGACCACATTTGAAATTAGACCAATTTGGGGAAATTGTTATCTCTTATGAAATCATACCACTTTAGAAATTAGAACAATTTGGGGGAATTAGTCTCTTTTTTGAAATTAGACGAATTTTGAGAAATTGTGTTCTCTTTTGAAATTACAGCACTCTTGAAATCAGAAAAAAGTGAGAATCAGCCTAATTTGAGAATTAGTCCATAAGGCCAATTACTGTTATTGTATTGGTTATACAATCATCCATATAGAGTAGCATGAGAATATCCCAAAAAAAAATGAAGCTTGCCTCCACCTTTTGAATGCTTAAATAAAGGCACTATAGTTTTCATTTACCTTCCAATTGAAGGTATCACTTTGGACGAGATTACTCCACTGAGACAATGTCCAAGGATCCAAATCTTCCACAATATGCATCAAGAGAGAACCATAAAAATAGCACCACCTAAAAATGTAAAAATGTAGCATGCATTGAACTTTCCACTATCCATATAAAGATAATGTAATTAAAATCAATGAAACCTTTGAATCTTTCATCTGAATGTAAACCAAGGCAAGAAGACAAATCTCTAGGGCCATTCAAAGAGATAAAATATTCTTGGTTTCTTTCCATTGATTTTGCAAAGATTTATCATTAATGCAAATCATTGATATACCAAATAAGAATTGTGACAATACCCATCACCTTAGCCATCAATATTCATATTGGGATCAATGCATAAAAAACATGTCACAAAGACCATCAGAAAGATCACCAATGGAATTATCCTTAATAATAATGATGTATGTATCTATATGCTCGTTTATATTGCTATAATTGTTGATATTCCCATTGCTACAATACCTAAAAGTTGAAGAAAAATCTTGCAAAAATCAAGTTATGTCTACTCTTGCGTATAATTATATACAAACTATGACAATGTGCTTGCATTATTCAACCATAAACATCATTTGCTAGCGATATCTATGTTATCATTGATGAAATTATTGGATTTAATTGATTCTATTTACCCTTAATAGTGAACTTTTGCATGTGTAAACACGTGATGTTGAATGCATTATGCTTGGAGCATATAGAAATTTAATGTGATTTATGTTTTGATTAGTAGTTCAAGGATCATGAAGACATGGAAATTACCTAACCAATGAAGATTATATTGATTTTTTTAATCTTGAAAAACAACTATTATGCTTAGAAGTGTACTTATTCACAATGCATATATTTATTTATCTTTTGAAAATAAAGGCCCGCACATAATTACTTTTTTTTCGTAAAAAATCCATTTTCAATAGACAAAGCTATCAATGCATGTGCCTGGGCATCTCTGCCATCCCAACAAATCTGCTCTACAGTAGGTGCAGTAGAAACTGCAGCACGAACATGAATATGCAGAATACCATCATCTTCGACACCTTCTGCATCAGCTACAGTACCTGCAGTTGTAACAGTTGCAGGTGTGATAGGACGTTTTTCGACACCTTGCACAATGCTCCACAGTCCTTTTGCAACCAACACATGTCACATCATATAAGCCCATAACGGGTAGTTGGTACCATCCAACTTATCCTCAAACGCCAACATACGGAATACATCACTGCTTTCAGCCATGGTCGGTGACTAAAATACCTTGATGCAGAAAATTGATTGTATCTCAAAAAGCTGAACAGAACTACCCAGATGAATTCTGCTAAACCTGTAGCAGACTTTGAGACACTTATATTGGCGAACAAAAACTGGTATATACCTTTGGCACAAAAAGACGAAATAGCCTACACAAGCACTACGATAGTGTGTTCGAAGGCCGAAACGAGCACCAAATTTCGTGCGAATCTGAGACCGCAATCGGAGGCGTGTCGATGGCACCCTAGATGAAGCGACGGCCTGCTCTGATACCAATTGTTGGAGTTAGACGTCTACGGAAGCATGCAAACAGCACAAGGAAGAAGAAGAAGCTTGGAGCACAACACACAATACTGAATGTATTACTAGAGAATGTACAAAGATAAGTAGCCCATTAGGGCAATAGGCGTATATACAAGCCGGGGAAAAAAAAACCTCCTAAAGAGGGAAAAAAGTGCCCCGACAGTCCTAGAGTGTTCATGCACATCACTACCTAAATATGTCCAAACATATAAAGCAATCAAAGAGGCCTTCTTGCAACAATTCAAATGAAAGAAGATACCAACTCAGGTTTTTAATTTTTACAAAATAATACAAAAATCAACAAATAGTACAAGAGTATGGCACTACCTTCCACATGCATGTTAGACTCAAGAAATGACATGCAGAAGGTGGTTGAACCAAACTCTAAGAGGGAGGAATAGGAACTCCTAGCCGATAGGTCATGATTTCAATTCCCACAATGCATCTTCAACAAATTCCAATAAAAAATGCATTACCTATGGATGCAATCACTCAATGGTTCATCAATGGGTAAAATCCTTAGCTATGATAGATTATGATTATTAGATGTGTGGTAACCATGCATTTAGATGAAGTGATTGATATGGCCCTACAATTAAAACAAAAAGTGGGTGGTTTTGCTAAAGATTTAGAGTGGTCTTCTTTTAAGATACCAAAATCTACCAATAGGAATATGCTGAAGCAAATATTCTATACAAAATGTAAAAATTTGGGACATATCACTACAAATTGTGCTCTAAATCAGATATATTGTGCAATTTGTCAGAACATTGATCATTCTAATGAAGGTTGTCCTTATAACAAGAAAACTCAGAATAGATTAAAAATCAATGCGGTAGTGGAGGAGCTTGGGGAAACCTCAACTAATTATGTTCCACCCCATCTGCACAATCATTCATGTTCTTTGTACTCTCCTTTTTCAGTCTCCTAATTAGGGAAACTATAATTTTTCGCGATGGAATCAGGGAATCCTAAATTCAAACAACAGGGGTATGCCTATGCATTGTCATTTCTATGGCAAACTAGGTCATATAAGAAGACATTGCAAGGACACATAATGTATGATAAGCAAAAGAAAGACAAGAAAAGCCCAATGATGAACATGGTGATCATAACACCTGTTGAAGCACTACTATTCAAACTCGATCTTGATGAGTTTTGCAACTAGCATCAGAGGCCTTTGAACTAGGATTTAAGGAGCATCAGCACATTGTGGCAAAAGAACCCAAGTGGGCCTAGACCAAAGACCCATTTTTTTCCCACACCCAATCCAATTCATGAGACAATTCCTAATACACCAACGAATGTCACACCTACACCAATGTCTAGTAAGGAATCACCACTGGAAGAGCCGGTAAATGCTACTGCATGGGAGATTCTCACTAGAGCATCCATAACTTTACCATTGGGTCAATTACTTACTTTAGTTCCTAGTGTTCGACAACAGTTCCAGCAACATGTAGGATTTGAACAATGTTCCAGCATCTTGAACTAAAATTATACATCTTGAACCAGATTTGAGTGTTGACTATGTGTTTCCCCTTATTAGTGTTTGATATAAGAACCAGCACATATTCAAGGTATTAATTGATGGCAGTTCGGGAGTGAACATAGCAACTGCTACATTATGCAAGAAATTAGGGTGGACTAATATTAAACCTGTCAAATTTTTGTAAGAATGATTGACCAATCTCGAGTTCATCTGTTGGTTTAGTTTGAAATATTCCCATTACACTTCAAGGTGCAGTTTTCCATATGACCTTTGTTGTCCTTAATCTACCAGAATCGAGCCTCGACTATAAACTTATTTTCGGTAGACCATGACAAAAGCACACTAAGGTTCTACATGATTGGTCATCCCATGAGCTTAGCTTTAAATTCAATCATTGTAGGTACACAATACCCTTAGATGAGTTTACACCATGTGAAATTCACGCTTGCCCCTATGTAGCTAAGCCAATAAACATGCTCGATGGCCATTTTGATGATGAAGAAATTGCTTTCATAGCTTCCAATCAATATTTATTATCACTTGGGACTATTGATTTGCAACATGTCCTTGATTAGCAGTACTAGCCACATGTCCTATATACCACAATGTTTTGGAAGTTGAGCGGTCATCTAAGCCTGTAGTGGAGTTGTCTTATTTCCCCCTAAAATTGACCAATTCTTAACCTCGAATTTAGGAGATGTTGTTACTCCTAGGCCTATTCAAGTTAGTGCTACTTTTGAGGATCACTTTTTCTAGGCTTTACTTGCCCTATTACTGAGTTCACTGATGTTTTTTCTTGGTATTATAAAGACATGAAGGAACTAGACCCTCGTATTTATTAGCAACGTGTATTACTAAAACCAAATGCTAATCATGCACAACAATGGAGCTATCGCATGAATCCTAATTATGCTAAACAAGTTAAGAAGGAGATCGATTGATTATTATGTGTTGGTTTTATTGTGCCCATTAATGGATCTCCCCAATTTTGATAGTCCCTGAGAAGAATAAGCAATTGGGAATCTGTGTAGATTATCGTAAGTTGAATGTTGCCACTGTGTCATACCCTTTGCCCTTACCATTTTTGGATAGTATGTTGGACAAAATAGCCGATCGTTAGACCTATTCTTTTCTAGATGGCTATAGTGCGTGCAATCAAGTCTGTATGGTTGAGCAAGACATCCCAAAGATTGCATTGATTATGAATTGGGGTGTTTGTATAGTTGAGAAGGACATCCCAAAGACTACCTTCATTATGTTTTGGATTGTGGAATGCCCCCAGCTTTCAATGGTGCATGCAAGATATCTTCTCGCCATACCTCACCAGTTTTATGCATTTTTTTCTTGATAATTTTTTTGTCTCAGGGTGACAAAATTGACCACTTGTAGCATCTTTCTAGCTCTGTTTTCTCAAGTTTCAAGAATACTGATTGTGTCTCAATCCAGCAAATCCATTTTGGCAGTGTCATGTGATAAGTTGCTTGGTCACATTATCTCTCGTGATGGCATCCAAGTCAATCCTCACAAGGTTAAGGTGGTACTCGAAGCTCTACCATCAATATCATCAAAGAATGTTCTTTGATTTTTGGGTCAAATTCGTTGGCATGGTTGTCACCTCCAATCGCTAGCACACCTCACTATTCCAATTACCTATTTAACCATGGTGGCTCCTCGTGATTTTCAATGGATAGACAAATGCCAAACTAGTTTCATGCGATTGAAGCAATTCTTGACAAAGCCCCTATCCTCTAGGCACCAAAGTGGGATCTCCCTTTTTATGCCTTTGTGGATGCCTCCGATATTGACATTGGTAGTGTTATGATGTTGATGATTGATAAATGGTATCAACCAATTTACTATGCTAGTCATCGACTGGTCCCTGCCAAGTGAAATTATTCAGTTGCTAAACGTAAATTTTTAGGCTTGATTTATTCCTTCAAGAAATTTTGACATTATTTATTAGGACAAAAGTCTACTTTCCACATTCATCACTCACCTCTTACTTAGTTAGTATGCCAACTGAATTTGGGAGGTCGATTAGCTCCTTGGGTTGTATTACTCTAAGAATTTGAATATGATGTCATTCATCATCCCAGGTCCTCCCACACAATGGCTTACTTTCTCTCTAGGTTGGATTCTAATGAAGCCCTTATAGGAGTGGACAACTCCTCCCCTGCTACTTATGCTTCTCAACCTACCCCCACTGATAACTTGGGATTTTTCCACCTCCTATTATGATACTGTACTCACCTTTTTAAAAATGAGTGTAGTAAAGTTAATGGTATTCAATGTAATGCATGTTAACAAGCAAAAGTATAGAAACTAGTAGATGTTGTATAAAAGAATCAAACTCGTAGCCATCCCTACGAGCAAAACAATCAAACCACGTGGGCAACTCATTCGATGATTACAACATCCTTTTGTGCACTACTTAAGTAGATTGGAATTCAGAAACCACAGAAAACATAAAAGGAGAAATGCGAACTCCTTTAACCCACTCATGATTAATCGAACCTGTGACCCTTGCATAAAAGGATCTCAAAACCAAGGTCATGCCATGCCTCTTTGTTTTTTTTTTATCTCTAGTATCCTAGATGAAATAATCTCATGTAGATCAAGATATGTGTCGTGCATCTTTGTTTAATGAACATGTTTTCAGTTGTTTATCTCTTCCATATCTGATTAGATCTCATTGTGAGCAGAATTTGCATCTTCTTCTTGACCCAAATTTGAACCTGATCTGAAGTGTTCTTTTTACTCACGGTTTCATACCCAAGTGCATACTTTGATAGTACTCAAAGTGAAGAACTATTCACTTATTACCCAAAGATGAAGGAAGGCATCTTCACTAGTTCAAATAAAGGCATTCTTGGAGCATCATAAAGTGTTCGAGATATGAAAGTGAAGCTTCAGATTTCATCTAGTCTTGGAGGTTTTGCCACATTGTAATTCTAGTACCCCTTGCTAGAATCAAGTCAGGTAGCACCACTCGTTCAATGCCAGGTGGCACCCCCAAATCTGTGTCGAGGCCGACCTCAGTTCGCCGCTTCCTTCAATGATCAAAGTGGACTTGGGCGAAGGAGATGTTTGGGAACAGGACATCACATACAAAAACCTTCCCAACGCGTGCTTTCGTTGTGGCCAGCAAGGTCACAGGATTAAAGATTGCCCTCTCAGGCAAAAAAACAAGCGCTTTCAAGAAGCCTCCAAAACCGCTCAAGATAACTTTGGCGATTTGGCCCACTCGACCAAGGAGGGGGAAGGCAAGGGCATCCTGAATCCGCAAGCTGATGCTGATGGCTTCATTGAAGTTAGAAGAAGAAGGAAAAGAAGCCCTAGGGCCAACGGTGAGAGAAACAACCTGCCGCTTTCCCCCTACGGCAATTTGCTTTGCAATCTAGAAAAGGAGATCAATGAGCTTGACTACCCAGGTGGGAAGCTACTTGAGATAGACACCTACGACAAAGCCCTAGAGATCCCCGACAATAAAGAAACCCCCCAGGAGGGTTACACTACAAGCAAAGAAGATGGTTTCACCACTAGTAACGAAGACAACATGGATAGTGAAAGTTCCATCATTGGATCGACGATCCCGGAAACGGTGCCGAGCACGGGCCCCAAGTCTCCCCAGCAAGGGGCATCCCGCAAAGGAAAACAGCCTATGGAGTTACCCTGGAAAAGCCCCCACAAGAACCGACTTCTAAGTCGGGATCAGATCCCAGCAAAAAAGAAAGACGAAGCCAAGAGAAGAAAGGACAAAGCTCCCTCCCGCAAAGAGGGATCAATGCAAAAATGATTGTCATCTCGCTAAACGCTAGAGGGCTAACCGACCCCTCAAGAGCGACCATCATTGGTCAATGGCTTCGCGACATTAGCTTAAACCCAGACTTTATATGTATTCAAGAGATTAAAATTGACGGAAAAGATCTCCAGAAACGGCTCAGACAGATCTCCTCGGCCCATGTGTGGATCCCAACGAAGCACCAGCGGGGGTCTGGAGGAACGGCTATCGGTGTTAAACAACTCTGGTTTGAAAAGCTTGAGTGCTCTACTGAAGATGTAAGTCACCGTTGGATTGCTGTCTCTCTTGGTGCCCCTCTCTGTGTTACTATGGTTTCTTTGTACGCCCCTAACGGGGATTTGGAGAGACTGAACACTTGGGCTTCCTTAGACTCGCTTCCCCACAACGTGCTTATTTGTGGAGACTTCAACATGGTGGAAGACCCTATGGACAGATGGCTGGGCAAGGGCAGGGTCATCGACAGTCGGGAGAAAGAAACCTGGGACCTGACCAAACTCCACTTGGATTTGATTGAGTTCAAAGACTCGAGTGGCTTTTCTTGGTCAAATCTCCAAGCGGGCGAGGACCTGAGGAAAGCTATGCTCGATATATGCTACATCTCTCAGAGCTTTACTCAACGGTGGGGCCTTCCTACCATCACGCAACGCACTGACCTCACTATCTCTGATCACTACCCGATCGTTATCACTTTTCAACCTTCCAACAAAATCCGCAAGGCTCCGTGGTTCCATGCCAACGCAACCACCTTCTCTCTCCCCTCCGTCCACCGGGAAATTGCCGATGTGTGGAAAGTGGCGTTCGCCTCTGGCGTGGCCCCGGCCAAGTGCTGGAGTAGTGCGGTCGACAAGTCTCGTAAGATCATGATCAGAACTAAGAAGATGCTCGAGACTGTGCGGCGGGCTCGTAGGGAAGCTCTTTACCACAGACTCTGGCGGCTCGAGGAGGAAGTGAACAAAGGAAAACCACAAGCCCAGAAAGGCCTCAGAAAAATCAGAGCAGCGTTGAGATACGAGGAAGAAATACAAAGGAAAAACCTGCAAATCTTCTTCAAGGAGTGGTGGGCTGGCAAAGCCGACAAACCCACCAAAGAGATGTGTCGCATCCTTAAAAGGAAACACAGCAGAGAGTCGATCCCCCTACTGCTAGACCCATATGGCACTGTATGCAATTCGGAAGAAGATAATTTTGGCATCATCGAGGGGCACTTCACGAGACTCCTGGGAACCTCGAACCCCCTTTCCCACCATAGAAGGGACTGTATGGCTGCCATTTCCAGGGTTTCCCCCCGGAGGATTCCACCCAACCTCCACTCCCTGCTTCATGCCCCTATATCGGAATCAGAAATCATTGAGGTCATTGATGCCCTCCCTCTCGGTAAAAGCCCGGGACCCGACGGACTCACTAACGAGTTCTTTAAATCCTTCAAGCTGGTGGTTGCCACCCCCCTTCGGATGGTTTGGCAAGAAGCGCTAAAGTTTGGTGCTCTTCCTTCTTGTCTAAATAACGGAATTATCAAGTTGATACACAAGAAGGGGGAAAAGAACAGAATCGAGAACTGGCGGCCTATTACGATGCTCCAAACAGGATACAAGATCATCGCCAAAGTCATTGCCAACAGACTCTCATGCCACCTGAGATCTTGGCTTAGTGAGGACCAAAAAGGTTTCATCAAAGGCAGGTCTATCCTGGAAACCATTATGGATATTTGGGAAGGTATTCAATTTGCAAATGAGTCTAATCAAGACGTGGTTTTCCTCAAGATCGACTTTGACAAAGCCTACGACAGGCTAGAATGGGACTATATTCTGCAGTCGCTCCAAGATCTCGGACTTAGTCAGAAATTCACCAAGATGATCGCGACCCTTCTCGGAAACGCAACGACCCAAATCAACGTTAACGGCAAACTTTCGGAGGCGATCCATCTTAGAAGATCTATTAGACAAGGGTGCCCTCTGGCACCCCTTCTTTTTGCCATCGCCACTGAGGGGCTGAGCAGACTTGTGTCTCATCATGTGGAGGCTGGCAATATCAAAGGCCTCCGACTGCCCCACGACCACAGTCAAATCATCATGAGACTTTTTGCTGATGATATGAACGCGTTCGTCAACAATGATAATACCAGCCTGGAGACTTTCTGGTGGTGTCTTGATACCTTTTGTGATGCCTCCGGATCCAAAATCAACCACTCTAAGACCGCCTTTAGGGCTATTGTGGGTCAGCATCCTGGCCTTCTCACTGATCATGGCTGTCAAATCATTCCGCAGGGCCAAATCCTTCGACTTCTTGGAATCCCCTTGGGGTTTGGCGTCTCTATGGAGCAGCGATGGAGCTGGGTGCTGGCTAAACTCGAAAACAAACTTAACTACTGGAGAGGTATGCAAATCAATCTCGCTGGGCATGCGATGGTCATCAACACGTTCCTCCTCTCCTCTACCATCTATTTCCTCTCTTGTTGGAGACCGAATGAGCAAAGCCTGTCCAAACTGAATAGTATTTGTAGAAACTTTCTCTGGACGGGCGATCATAACAGAAGGGGGGTGCCTAAAATCAAATGGGCCATCTGCATTAGCCCTAGAGATAGCGGGGGGCTTGGTATCCTGGACATTGGGTGTTTGGCTAACAAGCTGGCAGCCAAATGGATGATTAAGGCTTGGTGCAATAGGGAGGCCTCGTGGGCCAAGCTGATCTTCAGAAACAAGAATGAGTTGGCCCTCACGGGGTTCCCGAACTGGAAGAATCTTGACATCATGACCCTGCTTTTCTCCCCGACCCCCGTCTTCCCGAAGGGCTCCAATCTCGTGTGCTCCCTTTGGAAGGGCTGGAATAAAGTCAAAAGCTTCACAAGAATTAGTGAGGACTGGAAGTGGGCGGCCGGAATCAGACAAAACGACTCTATCTGGTTTCCGATACATGGCATCCGGAGTGTGGAGTCGTGGAACATCCAAAATGCCAAGAAGCTATGGAACAAAGGATTCAAAAAATGGAAGCACCTCTGGAAACATGACACCAACAACTGGATCAACTTCGAGGATATTGACCCTCGCATAAACATCTCCTACGAAGAATGGAACACTTTGCAAAGCAGATGCCTCGCTTGGGATCGTCACAAGACTCGCCTTCTCATGGGAAACGACACACCGAACTCGCTTGGTCTCAAATGGCACAATGGAAATAGCCTAATCAAAATCCCGAACATCAAAGAAACGGCTGACCTCCATATCAGCCTCAACAAGAAGTGGTGCCTGTCTTGGACGCGGCTTCGGTGGGACATGAAATTCATGGGTATCTGGCACCCACTTATTGAGATTAAGAAGTCTGTCCTCTTATGGCAAATTCTTCATCGAGGAATTTGGACTAACCATAAGGCTAGCAAACTTTGTGGGATCCCTCCTTGGTGCAAACGCTGCCACCGTGCTATCGAAGATGTCCCACACATCTTCCTTACTTGCCCCAACTCCTACAGAATCTGGCAGACGGTTAGAATGAAAATCAGACTTCAAAAACAGCTTAGTTGGAAACAAGTCCTTTTGGGAGAAGCGATCGGCTGCTCTGCGACACAGTGGAACGCCATCAGAGGGGAAGTCCTGTGGAAAATCTGGGGGGAGAGGTGTGCTCTCAACTTCGGCGATCCCCCCAGGGAGTGGTCGATTGAGAAATCACTATTCCTCCTGGGCAAAAGGATCGTTAACAGTAAGAGGTCCCCCCCCTTCAGGCACCATCAAGTCCTCCTTTTGATCAACAACAAGCTCAAACCCAAGTGGGCCCTGCATGAGGGCGATGAGAGGGTGATTAACCTTCTCTGTAATGCAACCTAGGATTCAATCAAGCTTCCCCTGCTTTGTGGGATTTGGGGGGTCCCGTGGGCACTAGTCCCCTTCGCTTGTACCTTTGTTTCTTAATTTAATTCAAGTCCGGGAGAGTAGGCTATTGCCGAACTTCCTTTATATTAAAAAAAAAAGTCTATGTCATAACAAAATTAAATCGAAAAGTACTCTTGTGATATTGTGCATTATTTTCTTCATTTTATCATGCACCACTTAGGTTAGGAACTCTAAAGAATGTTAATAATAGAATGTGTGCAATGGAGGGTACTTCAAGCCATGTCATGCCATATGAGTCGTACAAGCATATCTATGTATGTTTTGATACCACTTTCATCAGTATATTCACTCATGTTTAGCCCATTTATAGCATCACGTGCATTGCATGCATCTACAAGAATGATTTCAATTCTAAATGATGCACTTGATGCATGGAACGTAGACCCAACAACTTTAGCTTTAAATGTTGAGGGTGCCACACAGCAAGGGAAACAAACACCACTTCAAATGAGAGGAACAAATTCAAAGATAGGTTGCTGAAAGTAACAACAGGGCCTTGGACATTTGTCCAATGTCTAGGCTAAGGTCGCAGAGCTTCGTCAATCCATTGATAGGGTTCAAAATCATCTTTGGGTTATCTTGGACTTACTTCAAAGGTCCAAGGATGTAGGTAGGGCTATCCTGGGTAGCCATATAGCCATACTAATACAATACTGACCTCACCTATGTCTATTTTATTGGAAAAGGATAAGGATCCATCCATTTTCCAAATGGACTTGTTTCCTTCAATCGGTAGTTTGTGTCCCCTTAGTTTGATGACTCACACCACTCTGATTTTTGCGAACACTTTGGGGTAATCAGTATGTGTAAGCCATCCATTGGATCTTTCTTTAGGGAAAGAGCTATGTCCTCCTAGTGAAGATAAGGATCAAAATAAGGAAATAGTCTTTATGTTCTTGGAAAAGTGGAACAATGTCCACCAACTCAAGAACAATCTTGAACTTGTGCAATTGTTGTTAGGCCCTAAGTCCTACATGTGGTGGATGAGCCTCTTAGAAACTCATAAAAAACGATCAATTTTGGATGAATTCACCCACCTCTTCAAAACGGAGTTTCCCCCCAAGAATGGGGAGAAACGCAATTGGGAGACTTGGGATCAAATTCATCAGAACGGAAAATAAACATCTTCAAGGTATAGATGTTTGTTCATGAGAGTTATTTAGAAAATAAGTTTTTGGCATGCTAAAGTCTAGAAAAGGATAAGATGCCTAATTGTAAAGGTGGTTGGTTACCATGTACGAGGAGCAAGGCATTAGCTTTCTTGACACTCCAATACATATGCACTGATTCAAGTTGAAAAGTATACCTTTTGGACAAGATATTTGTAAAGCTCAATCATTAAGGTCTTTGAAGATATTAGTCAGCTATCACTTCTAGAAAAGAATCCCGATGATTCTCAAGTGATAAAGAAGATGATGAAGTGTTCATAGTAATTATTCTAGAATGGTTCAATTATCAAAGGATGTTTTTACTTTAAACTATGCAATCACATTAGATTCTCAAATTATGTTTAAAATACTCTAGTAACATCAAATGATTAAACAAGTTATAATAGTTTTTCCAAATTCAAGAATAGGAACACATCTAAATGAAATTTATAGTCAAACTTTCTTCAAGAAATTGGAAATCATATCCTAAGGTGATCCTTTAGTTTGATACTCGAGATAGGATCACCATTCCAGCAATAAAAATTTAAGAATCTTGTCCAAAAGTGAAGAAATTCTTCGAAAAACCAGTACAATAGTATAGTGGATTCCATGATGAATCATTTGCTTTGATTATTTTGCTCCTTAGAAGGAATCTCAAGTCCTTGAAGATTAACATTCTCCCTAGTAGTGAGAATGAAAAGTTAGACAACAAGTAGTTCCCCAAAAGTCTCAAACCACCAATAGTGGTACTTAAAGTCCAATGATTGATATCACCTAAAGGTGTATCAATCGTAATAAGATTCTTAGGTTTGGAATAAAAAAGTCATTGACATATTCTTGTACTTTAGATGAGGAAAAGATCTCTAAAATCCCATGGGTAAGCAAAGAAGATTTCAATAGTTCAAGAGATCTTAAAGTTTAAAGACTCAATCTTTACTCTTATGGCAAGGTCAACCAGACTTGATCAAGCTTGGCCATGATTGTCCAAGAACTTGCAATTGGAACTACTTTGAAGTTTGACTAAGTATAGGCAATCAAATTCCTTTTGGGAGATTTCTCACTCAAGTTCCATTTATCCAATGAAAAGTTTGAAACGAGTAAGTTGTTCCAAATCTCTTAAAGGGATTTTGGTAAAATCCAAAAAAAAAAAGCATGGGTAGATACTTAGACTTAAGTAGTAGAGAGATTCCTATAAGGTCTCGACTAAGGTAGCTACTTAAAGCTTCAGTAAGAAAGGAATCTAAAGACAAGAAGTAAACAAATCTTGTTGCTACAAATTGGTCAAGTATAACCAGTTGGACTTGAATTTCAAAATTCAAGAACTTGGAATCCTAACTAGTTTTCATTTGAAAACCCTAACATAGAATTATGGGATTCCATCCAAAGGTTTTCAAGTTTCCAAGGCAAAGCATGAGATTGTGAAACGATCATGTGAAGGAATCAAAACCTAGAATATCAAGTTAGAGGTAATGCCTAAAAATTCAAAATTCTTTCAAAGAGTTGAAATGAGAAGGTACTCTATAAAGGTATGTTTAGAATTTAGGATAAGTATCTCTTGCACATCAATATGAATATAAAATAGGGTGGTATGGGACACCATATTTTATACTCAGATTGATGTTGGAAAAATGGGATGGGACACCAGACCGTGGGATGATAATTATCTTTTAGTCCTAGAATGAATTTTTAAGTTAGATTTGATCCTCAAGGGAATTAAAACTTCAAAGGAGAAGTTTAAATTCAAGGAGGATAAGATCATGTAAGATCTCAAGTTACGTCAAGATCATGTAAGCAAAAGATATGACGTAATTAAGTTCCAAGATCTTCTTTTTCAAATAGGACAGAATTGGTCTTATTTGAATTATGAAACACTTCAAGATAAAGTGTTGTTGATTTAGAAATATTTCATAAATTTATGAAGAAGTAGGACTTTGATATGGAAAATATCCTTTCAACTAAGGAATGAACGGACTAAGTCAAGCACCAAGTTCCTAGTGTAACTCGATAAATTCAATCCTTTGACTCGAAGAAATGCACAAGAATTGCATTCTCAATAAGCATTCGTAAAGATTAAATATAGGCATGAACTTAGTCTCAACTGAAGCATTATGTGAGTAAAAACTCATCACTAGAACCTCAGTGGGTCGACACACTAATGTTGGATACCACATTAGTATCTTGTGGTTGGATGATGTTTTAGATTTGCTCTGAATCTTTTTGAGAATCCAACTTATTTCTCTTAAAGGGAGGGAAAATTCTTTAATATCTTGTTGAAACATATCTTTGAGAAGTTAAAGTCTTGATTCATCTAGAATTTGATGCATAGAAATTTTATGTAATTTCGAATTTTTAATTGGTTGTATAGAGTTTTAGTTCTTTCCTTTTGCTTTCCGAATCTTTTGGATTTGACTCATATAGGGTATTTGATTTCTTTTTGCAATAGATTAGGGTTAGCTAGTTGGAACAAGATAACTAAATTAAACATCCTATATAGATGTTATGTACAAGAAACAATTCAATCTTCAAAAGACGCCAAGTCCAAGATTGACTTATTCATTTGAGTTTGCTTTCAGTTAGCTAACATAAGTCTAATGACTTTCTAGAGTTCAATAAACTCTAGAACAAAGAAGTTAGGAATTGTTCATCAAATTGATGATTCCCAAGAACTTAAATCCAAATATTTTTGGGAAAAGTATCCTAAGTTTGATCATTTTCATTTTGGATTTGATTTGGTCAAGTTAAAGTAAGTTTGCACAAAAGTAAATGGCACACTCCTACATTTTACATAAGATTTTTAAGCCCATTAGGACAAAGTAGTCCTCCAATCAGGTGAAAAAATCATGTACTTATTGGTTGGTAGTAAACCATTGTACAAACATCCAAGTTAGATGTTTTTACAATGGTTTACTCATGCACTAGTCATGCTCAAAAATGGACTAGTAATTTGAATCCACCCAGTTCACATGTTCGTGCCCAGATCGCACTTAGTAAAACAATGAATTGGCCAGGGATGTTATTAGATCCACTCTTATTATTCATTCACTACTTTGTACTTTGAACTGTTCATCAAAGTGCAAAAGCCAGACGGTGTTTTGAATCATTTGGGTAAAGAACCCACCTTAGCGATGAGACATGTTCTTCCAGTTTTAGAACATGAGGCTCGAGGGTTGCCTATGGTATTCATATAGCTCTATTCTCGAGGATGAAAATATTTTTCCAAGGGAGGAAGAATGTAATAAAGTAAGTCTATGATCTAAAGGGTCCGGCCGGTTTAGATATATCTAAAATTGGACACCATTTGGTCACACATGTGTATGACCAAAGATCTCGAGACTAGACTTACATACTAGTTCATGTGCTCTTGTAAACAAGTGATCCACTTAGCTTAGTGGTTAAGTCTCAAGGGTGTGAAGGAGGAAATCCTGGGTTCAAACCCCATGGGATACGTGGGGAGATTATTTTGCACAAAGAGATCCAAAACCTTCTAGAAGCATCCACTTGACTTAACTACAGTTACTCGAGACACTTGGCCCACATGCAGTTACATGGCCATCACATGGATGGTTAGAATCCACCTATCCAAGAAGGCAGTCCCTTGGAGAGAACTATATATAGAGGCATAAGATTGGGAGCAGAGACATCTCTTTAGCACATGGTGGTGATCATATTTCTCATTTTCTTGCACTTTCCCGCATTTCCATTTCCTAGTCCAACCCATCTTGCCCCTAGAGCCTTTCCAAAAGTGGGGATTGGATTTTATTGGACCTATTGTGGCATTGGAGTTTTACTTCCATTTCAAAGCCATTTGCATAGTCATAATTGCCATTAGAGTGATGGATTGTGAGCTAAAATTTTAGCACTCATTTTAGCTTTCGTTGAAGTAAAGATTTTGTCACATTATTGTTCTTTAGTGAAATGGTGGGTAACAATGAATTGTTTGGCACACTTCAAGTTGAAGATAAGCTTCATAGGACCACCTATTCAATGTGGTCTTACATGATGAAACATTTTCTTGTTGAAAAACAACTTTGGAACATAGTGGCAGATGTAGATCGAAGACTCACATCTTCTTCTACTTCACAGCCTACCTTCACAAATGAAGCTTCTTCTTCAAGTACAATGGTTACTCCTCCTCCAACTAAACAGGAGCAACTTCAATGGAATGGAAAAGATGCTAAATCTCATGCATTGATTGCACTTTTTGTGAGGTGTCATATAGTTTCACACATCCAGTCATGTTCTACATCAAAACATGCATAGGACACTCTTGCTTCTTTGTATGTTGTGCATAATGAAGCACATGTTGCATACTTGAGAAAGCAACTTGAGGATGTATGTATGGCTAAAAATGAGTCTATGGATGTGTATGTGACGTGCATCAAGGATTTAAAATGTCAATTGGAAAACATAGATGAGATTATTCTAGATACATCACTCATCTCTACATTGTTGAAAGGATTACCAAAATCTTTTCAAAGATTTGCCACTACACTCTGTTTGGTTACAAAAGGGAATTCCAATATGTATGCATTTGATGAGATCGTGTCTCTTCTTTTGCAAGAAGAACAATCTAGAGTGAATAGGAGTGGTTTGATTGAGAGAATGCAAGCACTTACTATCTCACAAAAAGGGAAAGGCAAGTATGGTTCAACTCTGGGTTGATCAAAATCAAAGAAGTAACCTTCATCTTCCATTCATTCCCCTAATGATGTTGATTTTCAAAAGAAGAAGAGATGCAAATACTATTGAAAGGATGTTCATACTATTGATGAATGTAAAAAGCTTGCTAAGCGCAATGAAAAGAAGGAATCTGACATGTCTATTGTTGAAAATTCTTCAAATGCAAAGAATGATGAAGCCAACATGGCTCAAGAGTTTTAGGCATGTGTTTCTAAATGTCATTATGATGAATCATTACATTCTAAATGTATGGTTGTGAGTGAGGCTGATTCAAATTGGTTTTGTGAGTGATTCTAATTCGGATTGGTTCTTTAATATTAGTGCTTCAAAGCACATAACTTCATGCAAAAGGTTTTTTGCATCTTTGAAAGATGCAGCCAAAGGAGGACATGTGGTGTGTGCAAAAAATGCCTCTTATCCTATCATTGGAGTAGGAGAAATTGAGCGTACAACTGCAAATGGAGGTGTGATTCTCTTGAAAAATGTATTGTATGTTCTCAGTATCAAGAAAAACTTAATTTCAATTCTGTTGATTGCCAAAGTTGGACTTCATGTACACTTTGTTGATAATAAGTGTATGGTTCATGATTTTAGCCTTCATGATATTTTCATGATGTCCAATACATTATGCAATGGTTTGTATTGCTTGGATATATATGAGAGGGCTGCCTAAAATGCCTTGCTCATACTTCTTCCATGGTTGAAATGAAGCTTTGGCCTTGCTCATACTTCTTCCATGGTTGAAATGAAGCTTTGGCATGCTTGTTTTGGTCCCGTGAACTTCATTAGTTTACTTTACTTGCAAAGGAAGGACATGATTATTGGTTTTCCAAAACTTGAGTCCATTGAACAGCATGCATGTGAAGGTTGGATTCTTGGAAAAATGCATTGTGCTTCTTTTCCAAAAGATATTCATACACACGTTACAAGAAAATTGAAGCTTTTTCATAGTGATGTATGTGGTCCCATCAACACTCCATCTTTTCGGAAGCATGTTTATTTTGTTACTTTCATTGATGATACTACTCGCCATACATGGGTATATCCTATGAAAGCAAAGAATGAGGTATTTTCTTGCTTCAAAGAATTTTTAGCTATGGCTGAAAATTTTTCTTCAAGAAGGCCTATTCAGGAAAAATGGGAATTACACAAGATTTTGAGACACTTCTTTCTGTCCCAATGTTTTGTGTTTTGAATTGTTCACATACTACAACATGTTATTATCTCTTGATTAGAGTATATTAAATTGACATTTTAAAATTAAGAATCATTGCATTATAAATTGAGTTTAAGGTTTTCCTCAAAGTCAAGAAGTTAAAATAGTAAGTAATATAAATGGGACTTGAATAATTCCCAAATTTCTTGAATAGGCCTTCAAGCAAGATTTTGACTCTACGCATAGATCTTGGTGGTGAATACATGTAACATGAGTTCAATGCTTTTTCTTCATGAAAGAGGAATTTCACACCAATGACACCTCAACAAAATGGTCTTGTCGATCATAAAAGTAGAACACTCCTTGAAATGGCACGATGTATGGTGTTGCAGAGAAGCAAAGTCAAGAGAAGAAAGCCCCAAAAATTTTCAAACTTAGGCATAGTTCTTCCTCAAAGTCTCCATGATATTATATCAAGAGCCATGTAAAAGATCTAAAGGAGTCCTCTAGATGCAGGATTACTGAGTATTGTAACATTAGCCTTGTATCATAGTAGGAATTTGGGTTGGTTGTTATGATACATGCGTGTTCACTCGTGGTAATTGCTTTTTGTTTGGAGGCATGCATATCTTGGTTGAGTAAGAAGGAACCTATAGTGGTGACATTGAGTTGTGAAGTTGGGTACAAGGTAGTTTTCATAGCTATTATGGAATGTATATGTTGAGATGCCTATTGATGTATCTTTGCATGGAGATTGATGTTGCTATGCATATTCTCATTGATAGTTAGAGTGCATTGGTTGTTGCACAAAACCCAGTGTTTCATGCACTGACCAAACATATTAAGGTGCAATATCACTATGTGAGAAAGCACCTTCATGTAGGAGATATTGATTTGGTATATGTGCCCTCACAAGATAATGTGATAGATATGTTCAACAAAGCTCTTCCACAAGAAAAGTTTGAAGCTTTGAGCAAATATTTAGGCTTATTGCCTATTGGGCACTGATTTGTCACTCCCTGTATGTGTTCACATCATTTGCTCCAGGGGGTTTGTTACACTTATGTGTTCCTCAAGTCACTTTGATGTGAACCTTTTCCCTATACATGGGCACTTTTTACTCTAGTGTTGGCTAGAGGTTTTTTACCCATGTTACCACATACACGATTCACTCATATGTGGTGGTACATTTTACTTAGGGATATTATTAAGCTCTTACTTCACTTCTAATTGTCAATAGAGAGAGCTATTCCAAACATCCATCTTCTCTATGTGTCTTGCTATGTTTGTGCTCTAGTGTGTGGTTTTCGTATATCTCTCGCACTTCTACACACACCCAACACACCCTTCCACCTGTTTGTGTCTCCCTTACTTCTTTTCTACTCTATTCCTGGGTTCCACCCCCATCCCCCAGTCCTCCTTTTGCTCCAATGGAAGCCCCTCTCTTGATGGTTGCACTGCTCTCTGATGATGAAGATGATGAAAGTGTGGGTTTTTTTTGTTGTTCTTGCAAATGTCAAAAATACCCCATTGACGTGGATTCCTCTTCTCAAGAATCGTAAGCTCCCTCCCCTCTGTGTCCTAATAATGTTGGTCCTAGCATGGAGCATCCACCTACTGAGCTTGATCCTGATGCAGCCATTGTTGTTAGTCCCCCACCTTCTTCATCCTTCCTTATGGTGCCCACAATTCCCAGTCTTATCCGTCCACCTTCCTCTTGCCGTCATTCCCCCTCCTCAAACTATTCTGCTAGATTCAATACCACCTGTTGTTCCCTTGCCAATACCACTCCCTTTGATGGATATACCCTCTTCATTGTCTTGCAAGCCCTCTATTGTTGCAGAACAACCTACCCCTTACACTTCACAACCTTATCCTCGTTCATAAGGATGGAATACGACTTCCATGACCTCACCATCTACTCATCCTTGGTATACACCTCCTAGACCACCTATGGAATGGCATCCTTACTTACCTCTGCCTTGTGATTTTGGTCTTTTGGAGTCAACCAAGCATTTGAGTAATAGGACCTGGTTGGTGTGGGTTCTTATTTGGTTTGTGACGATGAGGTGATCCCTTATCATTTTAATACCATGCAACAACATAATCGGTCCCTAATGATTGATAATGATGTGTTGTGTGAGCATGTTTCCACATTGGATGTTGACTTGGTCGAGTGTGTAGCCTCTTGTGATCGTTTGAGGAGCTTGGTGGAGAAGGCAAAATGGAAAACACAAATTTTTAAAGATTTTTTTGATCAGATTACTAAAGAGCGAGAAGATGCTTTGCGGCAAGTAAACAAATCTGTAGGTAGCGAATCATTGACATAATGCTAATTTTTCTAAAGTTTTAAAGAAGAATTAAAGTCTTCAAGCAATGATAAACAAAAATTATTATCAACTTCAAGAACTACATATGGAACACAATCATCTGTTCAGCCATGTATATGACCTCCAATTCAATAATGTTACTTTGTCGGTGGAAGTTAGACACCTCAACTCAATTTTGAGAGACACTTAGGACAAGCATAAGATGGTTAATTTTGACTTATGGTCAACTCATGTCCAATTGAACAAGGCCAATCACACCAATTGTGAAGTGTTCTGTCATGACTTTTATGTGCAAGAAGACATTGCAAAACATCTAGTTGAGGCTCAAGCCAAAGTGGTGTTGTACGATAGTCAAATTGCTAGTTTGCATGCACCGGATGTTGTGTTGATGGATCGAACTACTTTCCTGATTCTCCTTAAGACAAATCAGAAGCGCCTACAACACACCTTTGATGAAGCTTGAGAAGCATTTAAAGTTGCAATCCTTGATGAATTAGCACTTCCAAATGATGCCAAATTGAATGAGTCCATTTTCCATGCCTCTTAGGGTTCAAGTCCTCTATGCATGCCAGTGTTAGGGCCATTGTCTCCTCCATTATCTACTATCTGATGTAAATTAATATTTTGTATTTTCACTTTGAATCACTATAAAAATGGATGCAACCCCTTCAAAATGGCATAATTAATATAATATCAATGTGGTCACAAAGAACACAATCAGAGAGAGTGGGTTGCCATTGGTGGTGCTTGAGGAACACATTGCATCAAATTTTTGAACTTTTTTGTTGTATTGTAGCATTCTATTCTAGTCTCTTTTGGCTTCTTTAGATCCACCACTTTGGGCAATGGAGACTTTGATTTTTGTCAATGTCATCAATGATTATACTCATACACTTCCTGATGCACATAAACCTTTCATGACTACTTATAAGGATTATTTTATGTCTGAGTATCCCTCTAAACTACCACCATCTCGAGGATCCTTTGACCATAGCATAGACTTAGTCGCTGGTAGTTCTCCTCCTCATAAAGCACCTTATAGACATGGCCCACTACACCAAAAGGAAATAGAAAACCAAGTAAAAGACCTACTACAAAAAGGACTTATAAGGCCTAGTTCTTCCCCATTCGGAGCACCAGTTCTCTTAGTAGAGAAGAAGAATAAAACTTATCGAATGTGCATTGATTATAGAGCCCTTAATAAGATCACAATAAAGAATAGATACCCTATTCCTCGAATAGATTATCTTTTAGATAAATTACGAGGAGCTCATTTCTTTAGTAAAGTTGATCTAAAATCAGATTACCATCAGATTCGTATGACACAAAGTGATATTTTTAAGACTGCATTTAGAACTCAAACCGGACATTATGAATTTATGGTAATGCCCTTTGGACTTACTAATGCACCTGCTACATTTGCACAAATGATGAACAACATTTTTCTTGATTACCAAGTTTTTGTTCTTGTATTCTTTGACGATATACTTGTTTAGAGTAAGAATGATAGTGAGCATGAGAAGCATCTTAAAACAATTTTTCATTTACTACGAGAGAACACACTTTACGCTAATCCTGAAAAGAGTTACTTCTTTCAACGTAAGCTAGAATATCTAGGACATATTATTTCAAGTGTAGGTGTGCATGTGGATCCAAAAAAGCTTAAATTTATAGTCGAATGGCCTACACCACAAGCAGTCAATGATGTTTGTTCTTTTCTTGGGTTGGCTAGTTTCTATAGGAAGTTTGTTCAAAATTTCTCTTATTTAGCACTACGTCTTACTATTACTATTGAAAAAGAAAATAAAATTTGCATGGGGACTTACCCAACAACAATCCTTTGAAAAACTCAAACATGCACTTTCACATGCACCTGTTTTACAGTTACCTGATTTCTCACAATGCTTTCATGTTGTTACTGATGCTAGTGGTTCAATAATAGGTGTTGTTTTAATGCAAAATGATCATCCTATTGCATTTGTGAGTAGGAAGCTTAATCCCTCACAAAAGAATCATAGTACATATGATAAAGAATTGTTAGCGATTGTGCATGCTTTGCAAATTTGGAAACACTATCTTATGGGCTATGAGGTCTTAATCAAAAATGATGAACGTGCTATTAAGCATTTATTAAATCAGCCCTTAATCTCTTATCGGCATCTTAAATGGGCTTCATTCATTCAAATTTCCAACCCATGATCCAATATCAACCTAGTAAAGCTAATGTTGTAGCTTATGCTCTTAGCTGTTTTCCTTCACATTCTGTTGTTTTGCAATATTTTTGCCATCCAAATTCATTCGTTTCAAGAAATGACTTCCACATGCATCTGATTTGTACTTTTCACGTGCATGGCATGAGTTCAACAATGGTGCATCTTTATGTGATGAACAATATACATTTCATCATGGTTTACATTATTTTCAACATAGATTGTGCATAACCCAAGCTTTTAAAGATTTTGTCATCAAAGAAATGCATGAACCATCTTACATGGGTCCTTTTTCCTTTTCTTTAGAGTAGATATAGCATAACAACTTTTTTTGCCTAGAAATACCTATGTCGAACCAATGTTTTTTATTCTAGAGAGTTCTTTCATGCATATGGCCTAGTTAATCCATCTCTCATACATATCTCACGATATGAAGAAGGGGAAGTTGGAGGAATTTCATACATTACCAATGCCCCTGCATGCTAGTTTTCCACCTGGACAATGCTCGTGCAAAGTTTTTTATGCATGGGATAAGGGAGATGACTTGATCCATGTAAGGGGAAAGGAAAGACAAATTGAAGAACATGGGAAAATTTAAAGAAGGAGAGGAGGGAAGGACAATAAATGCAGATCTTTCATGAGGATCTTGCTTACTCTAGTCATGCATGGCAATTCATTTGCTTCAGTCTTGATCCATCTCCTTTCAACCAAGAGAGGAGAGAGAGCTAAGAGGAAGAATAATGGGAGCGTAAAATAAGTGGATGTCTTGCCTCACAGCTAGTCAACTTCAAATGAATAAAGAGCAAAAGAAACGAATAAAATTTATGATGATAGTGTAGTTCTTATGATACATCATGCAAAACATACTCAAGGATTTTGGACAAAGGAGTGCTGAGGATTATGAACCAACACCCTCAAATATTTGGAAGTGGCATAAAACCTATGGATAGTAAATATACAACATTACAATATATTTTCAACGTTTGGATATGGGAAGATGTTTATGTTCCAAATAATATTAGAAATAAGTTGGATTCCAAAGATTAAAAATGCATTCTTCTTGGATATAACTAAATTATCTAGGATATAACTTATGGGATCTTGAAACAAACTTAATGAATCGGCATAATGATGTTTTCTGCAATGAAAGATAGATGCAAAAATAATAGAAAATGAGGTTGAAATAAGAATAGTGGTATTTAAGACATTAATGTTTCTATTAGCATGAAATTAGATTTTATTACAATTTTCAAGACAAACATTTCAAAAAAAAAAGATTTCCAACATTCCCAATTAGAAATCTCTTTGAGGATCTCTATGTGTCTCTCATCCATTTAATATGTTTTCTCTATGTTTGGTTTTTTTATGCTAATAAATACTTGTGATTATTCTTACTACAAATAGGCTATATAGGTGGATGTTCATGCTATGTGGAAGCACGATATGAAAATTGAAATAGAATTTTTTTATAGTGTGATGCTTGGAAATCATTTTATTTATCTAAGATATAAATTTATACTTCAAATGAGTTTATAGTTCAAAATTAACAGAAAAAAAAATTCTATCAAATATAAAGGACAATCGGTTGCAAAGGGATTCAAGAAACATTCTTGATGATCAAGATGACTTCATCATGTATGTTTCTTGGATTAGTCGCAAAAGATTAACTAAGATGGCCCAAATGGATATGGAGATTTCTTTCTTTTATGGAGCTCTTATGGATGAGATCTATTGTAATGTGGTCCCCAATGAAGAAATGTTGTTGATATGGTCCAAGAATAAAAGATTTACTTCTTATTTTAGAGATCATATGGGTTGGCCATAAGACATGGTTTCATGGTGGGGTGATGATCCACTCGTGGTTCTATCTATGTTTGAAAACCACCAAGAACCATATAGACATAACATTCAATATTCAAGCCAAAGGAGGACATCTCGCATGCGTTTCGTTGTACATGAGGAAGTGAGAAAGAGAAAGGGAGGCATTCAACCTCCCCTTTCCCCTGTGCATCTCCCACAAGGGCATACCCATGCAAGGAGGCAAACAATGATCCTCAAGCTTCCCCCCTGCACCCACCACATGGAAACCCACACGAGAGGAAGCTAAGAGATCTCTCTTTAAGAGAGGTGCATATGCTCTCTCTCTCTCTCTCTCTCTCTCTCTCAGCCCATTTTCATTCACCTAAATTCTATTTCAAGAGTTTGAAAGACTATTTTTGTTGAAATATCCATGCTCTACCCTTTTGTATTCACATGAATCCACTTTATCCCACATGCAAGGGCCTTCTCACAAGCTCTCGTGTACTCTCGTGCAATTTCCATTTATCCCACATAGGAAGTACTTTGCCCTCTTCTCCATATAAGGAGGGCCTCAGTTCTCCTCTCCTCATTCACTCATGCACTACCATGAGGCTCTCTCCTTGAGGTGCAAGCTCCATGCTTCTTATGTAAGTTTCTCTTTCATAATTTAGTTCATTTCATTTCTTCATTATGTCATTTCTAGTGTGTTATGAGCCTCCATAGCTTGTTCTTGGTTTGTGTTTATCTTGCTCCATGTTTCTCAACATGGTATCAGAGCATAGGTAATATTTTGGTTAGCATTTCTTTATGTTTTGTTTTCATTAGATTTCTTTTGCCAAGTATTTCTTTCTTAATCCCTCCTCCCTCCCATATTTTCTTCAATAAGAGTGCTTTTAAGAACTATTCCATCATATGTCTTCTTTGATAAATCAGTATTGTATGGAAGTTTTGAGCTTCTGACAACTAGTTAAGCAGTTGGCATTTTTTTTTCTCTTTTTGGTGCTATTTGCATCTTTGTCATGTCGATAACTAGCCTGCGTGCAATCTTGATGGGTACTCCATCTTGTCCAAGCGCATCTAGCACCTTCTTCCTCAAAATGTGCTTTCTGTCGGTGCTCATCACACAGGAAACCACTAGATCATCAAGGTCAAAGGCCATTTCAAGAAAACATTTGCACAATAGCAGTATGGCACACTAGGCTTCTCGCAAATGTCGCTATACATGACCCTGCTATTGAAAGCCTCTGCCCGCTTTGCAATTTCCAATCCAATGTGTCAGAGACCAAATATGCTGATATGCAATCCATTTGCGTGTGTCTAAAGAGGAAATCATTGATGTTTCCAGAACTACCCAAACAAATTTGTCGGCCTCGGAATCTAGTGAAGTAAAGCATGCATTAGGAGCATTGCATAGTCTGCAACAAAAAGGCTACGAAGAGCTGCTAGGAATGGAGACATGATTCTCACACCGCATCTGGCTAGTGAGACCTAGAACAGAAGCCTCATACTAAGATCGGGAGAGACATGGCATCACAAAAGAATAGATAGAATGTGCATAGCCCTAAAGCATTGAAGATGGTTCTTCATGATGGATGCATTAGTGTCCTCTATTTTAGCCACCCAAAGGCTACTTAGCATCCTTTTGAAGCTCAAAAGGTCAAACACCTGCAATAACAAAGAAGGAACGGGAAGCTTTCTCTGCTTCACATGCACAAAGAGAGAGTGAGAGAGAGAGAGAGAGATGGTATTCCAAGAAGCATCATGTCCTCCTTTGCAAAGCTGGAGTTGCGATGATTGGAAATATCATCTACAGAAAGGTTCTGCAGTACCTTATGCCGTGCATCATGTACCTACTCAGTAGTTCCACAGCCAATCCCTCAAGGTTGTTGTACTTCCCTTCAGCACCTAAACGCTTAGAGTAAGGGTCCCGTATGCCAGGGTGTTTGCGAATGTTTGAAAAGAAACACGACTTCTCTATCTGGCATCAATCAGATTAGCAACACTATTTCTCTATCATCGAAATGCTGCCTCAAACACACAAAGGGAGTGGGATACAGTAAAAGAGAGACAGGGGAGTCATGCTTGACATAAATAACTTGCTTCTACTAGTTGCGTCAAGGAGCTTATCATTCCTACATGATTCATGGGCATCCTCACAACTAGATATACGCCAATTTTTAGTTGCGCAATAAAGAAATGATCTCTGAATTTTGATGTTATATTTGGTGTGTTTGGTGGTTCATTAGTCATGTGGTTAAATCTTGTAGGGCAGATTCATAGTACGCAGATGGCGGCAAAATTGGATATTTAATGCAGTCGTCAAGTTCATCGAACAATACCAATATCTATAGACCAACATCACAGACAATGAATGTGATATGGGTGAAATCTCTAGATCTACAGTTTCAGGATGGATGATTGGCAATTGAGATACAGGGCTCAATGCACACATTTTTTGACACATGGAGATTTATTTTATGTCACATGTAACATAAGAAATGCCCATTGGCATTGCCATATCTACATCTATATTTTTTCTCTATGTAATTGAAGTTAAAATATCTTTATTCACTCACAAAGTTATAAATCACACATGGATCTTTTGTAAAAGGATTAGACACGGCCACATTCATAAGTGGTAAGACCTTCCTTTGTACTCATGGTATATTAGCTCTAAGTCTTTTTCTCCATTTTTAGGTGCACATCTAAGGGAGCTAAATACCTTATTAAGTAAGGCTCTCCATTCAAACCCCTACCTCATTCTCAACTATGGAGGAAAAGCATGAGTCCACCTTCAATGGCCAACATTTCCGCACTTGGCAAGTCAAAATGCAATACAAGTTCATGAAGAAAGGCCTATGGGGCATTGCAAGCGATAAGGAGAAGAAACCCACTACAAGAGAAGGTGAAGCTTCTTGGCGAATCAAGGACGAGAAAGCACTATCCAACATTGCACTAGGATTAAGTGATCACTATGTGCATCACATTGATGAGAAGGGCACGGTTTATCATGCATGGGCAAAGCTTGATCATCTTTTTGGATCTAAAGCCAAATCTTCCAAAATCACCCTCCTTATATGGAGAAGAGGGCAAAGTACTTCCTATGTGGGATAAATGGAACTTGCATGATAATCGAGTGCAATGGTGGATAGTGCTTTCTCATCCTTGTCTTGCCAAGAAGCTTCACCTTCTCTCGTAGTGGGTTTCTTCTCCTTGCCACTAGCAATGCCCCATAGGCCCTCCTTATGAACTTATTTGATCTCAAAATGGAGCCCAACTCCTCTCTGGCCTCCCATCTCAATATCTTCAAGAGTATGTGTACTCAACTTGTTGACATTGACAAAAGGCTTGATGATGATGTACTCATTGCCTTGCTTCTATGAAGTCTTCCCCAAGATTCATATGGCCACATCATCACCACACTCTGCCTTCTTCCACAACCAACCCTTAGTGATGTTGAGGCAGCACTCCTTGATGAAGAAAAGAACCTCCAAAACCACAACCTCTCTCAAGAGAAAGCTCCTTTTAGCAAGAAGAAATCCCCTCATAAACAGCACAAGCCATGTCGCTTCTGCAAGAAAAACCAATAATCCTAAAGAGAAATGCTACTATAAACCCAAGAAATACCCCAAAGCCATTTAATGCAGTCGTCAAGTTCATCGAACAATACCAATATCTATAGACCAACATCACAGACAATGAATGTGATATGGGTGAAATCTCTAGATCTACAGTTTCAGGATGGATGATTGGCAATTGAGATACAGGGCTCAATGCACACATTTTTTGACACATGGAGATTTATTTTATGTCACATGTAACATAAGAAATGCCCATTGGCATTGCCATATCTACATCTATATTTTTTCTCTATGTAATTGAAGTTAAAATATCTTTATTCACTCACAAAGTTATAAATCACACATGGATCTTTTGTAAAAGGATTAGACACGGCCACATTCATAAGTGGTAAGACCTTCCTTTGTACTCATGGTATATTAGCTCTAAGTCTTTTTCTCCATTTTTAGGTGCACATCTAAGGGAGCTAAATACCTTATTAAGTAAGGCTCTCCATTCAAACCCCTACCTCATTCTCGACTATGGAGGAAAAGCATGAGTCCACCTTCAATGGCCAACATTTCCGCACTTGGCAAGTCAAAATGCAATACAAGTTCATGAAGAAAGGCCTATGGGGCATTGCAAGCGATAAGGAGAAGAAACCCACTACAAGAGAAGGTGAAGCTTCTTGGCGAATCAAGGACGAGAAAGCACTATCCAACATTGCACTAGGATTAAGTGATCACTATGTGCATCACATTGATGAGAAGGGCACGGTTTATCATGCATGGGCAAAGCTTGATCATCTTTTTGGATCTAAAGCCAAATCTTCCAAAATCACCCTCCTTATATGGAGAAGAGGGCAAAGTACTTCCTATGTGGGATAAATGGAACTTGCATGATAATCGAGTGCAATGGTGGATAGTGCTTTCTCATCCTTGTCTTGCCAAGAAGCTTCACCTTCTCTCGTAGTGGGTTTCTTCTCCTTGCCACTAGCAATGCCCCATAGGCCCTCCTTATGAACTTATTTGATCTCAAAATGGAGCCCAACTCCTCTCTGGCCTCCCATCTCAATATCTTCAAGAGTATGTGTACTCAACTTGTTGACATTGACAAAAGGCTTGATGATGATGTACTCATTGCCTTGCTTCTATGAAGTCTTCCCCAAGATTCATATGGCCACATCATCACCACACTCTGCCTTCTTCCACAACCAACCCTTAGTGATGTTGAGGCAGCACTCCTTGATGAAGAAAAGAACCTCCAAAACCACAACCTCTCTCAAGAGAAAGCTCCTTTTAGCAAGAAGAAATCCCCTCATAAACAGCACAAGCCATGTCGCTTCTGCAAGAAAAACCAATAATCCTAAAGAGAAATGCTACTATAAACCCAAGAAATACCCCAAAGCCATTTAATGCAGTCGTCAAGTTCATCGAACAATACCAATATCTATAGACCAACATCACAGACAATGAATGTGATATGGGTGAAATCTCTAGATCTACAGTTTCAGGATGGATGATTGGCAATTGAGATACAGGGCTCAATGCACACATTTTTTGACACATGGAGATTTATTTTATGTCACATGTAACATAAGAAATGCCCATTGGCATTGCCATATCTACATCTATATTTTTTCTCTATGTAATTGAAGTTAAAATATCTTTATTCACTCACAAAGTTATAAATCACACATGGATCTTTTGTAAAAGGATTAGACACGGCCACATTCATAAGTGGTAAGACCTTCCTTTGTACTCATGGTATATTAGCTCTAAGTCTTTTTCTCCATTTTTAGGTGCACATCTAAGGGAGCTAAATACCTTATTAAGTAAGGCTCTCCATTCAAACCCCTACCTCATTCTCGACTATGGAGGAAAAGCATGAGTCCACCTTCAATGGCCAACATTTCCGCACTTGGCAAGTCAAAATGCAATACAAGTTCATGAAGAAAGGCCTATGGGGCATTGCAAGCGATAAGGAGAAGAAACCCACTACAAGAGAAGGTGAAGCTTCTTGGCGAATCAAGGACGAGAAAGCACTATCCAACATTGCACTAGGATTAAGTGATCACTATGTGCATCACATTGATGAGAAGGGCACGGTTTATCATGCATGGGCAAAGCTTGATCATCTTTTTGGATCTAAAGCCAAATCTTCCAAAATCACCCTCCTTATATGGAGAAGAGGGCAAAGTACTTCCTATGTGGGATAAATGGAACTTGCATGATAATCGAGTGCAATGGTGGATAGTGCTTTCTCATCCTTGTCTTGCCAAGAAGCTTCACCTTCTCTCGTAGTGGGTTTCTTCTCCTTGCCACTAGCAATGCCCCATAGGCCCTCCTTATGAACTTATTTGATCTCAAAATGGAGCCCAACTCCTCTCTGGCCTCCCATCTCAATATCTTCAAGAGTATGTGTACTCAACTTGTTGACATTGACAAAAGGCTTGATGATGATGTACTCATTGCCTTGCTTCTATGAAGTCTTCCCCAAGATTCATATGGCCACATCATCACCACACTCTGCCTTCTTCCACAACCAACCCTTAGTGATGTTGAGGCAGCACTCCTTGATGAAGAAAAGAACCTCCAAAACCACAACCTCTCTCAAGAGAAAGCTCCTTTTAGCAAGAAGAAATCCCCTCATAAACAGCACAAGCCATGTCGCTTCTGCAAGAAAAACCAATAATCCTAAAGAGAAATGCTACTATAAACCCAAGAAATACCCCAAAGCCATTTAATGCAGTCGTCAAGTTCATCGAACAATACCAATATCTATAGACCAACATCACAGACAATGAATGTGATATGGGTGAAATCTCTAGATCTACAGTTTCAGGATGGATGATTGGCAATTGAGATACAGGGCTCAATGCACACATTTTTTGACACATGGAGATTTATTTTATGTCACATGTAACATAAGAAATGCCCATTGGCATTGCCATATCTACATCTATATTTTTTCTCTATGTAATTGAAGTTAAAATATCTTTATTCACTCACAAAGTTATAAATCACACATGGATCTTTTGTAAAAGGATTAGACACGGCCACATTCATAAGTGGTAAGACCTTCCTTTGTACTCATGGTATATTAGCTCTAAGTCTTTTTCTCCATTTTTAGGTGCACATCTAAGGGAGCTAAATACCTTATTAAGTAAGGCTCTCCATTCAAACCCCTACCTCATTCTCGACTATGGAGGAAAAGCATGAGTCCACCTTCAATGGCCAACATTTCCGCACTTGGCAAGTCAAAATGCAATACAAGTTCATGAAGAAAGGCCTATGGGGCATTGCAAGCGATAAGGAGAAGAAACCCACTACAAGAGAAGGTGAAGCTTCTTGGCGAATCAAGGACGAGAAAGCACTATCCAACATTGCACTAGGATTAAGTGATCACTATGTGCATCACATTGATGAGAAGGGCACGGTTTATCATGCATGGGCAAAGCTTGATCATCTTTTTGGATCTAAAGCCAAATCTTCCAAAATCACCCTCCTTATATGGAGAAGAGGGCAAAGTACTTCCTATGTGGGATAAATGGAACTTGCATGATAATCGAGTGCAATGGTGGATAGTGCTTTCTCATCCTTGTCTTGCCAAGAAGCTTCACCTTCTCTCGTAGTGGGTTTCTTCTCCTTGCCACTAGCAATGCCCCATAGGCCCTCCTTATGAACTTATTTGATCTCAAAATGGAGCCCAACTCCTCTCTGGCCTCCCATCTCAATATCTTCAAGAGTATGTGTACTCAACTTGTTGACATTGACAAAAGGCTTGATGAAGATGTACTCATTGCCTTGCTTCTATGAAGTCTTCCCCAAGATTCATATGGCCACATCATCACCACACTCTGCCTTCTTCCACAACCAACCCTTAGTGATGTTGAGGCAGCACTCCTTGATGAAGAAAAGAACCTCCAAAACCACAACCTCTCTCAAGAGAAAGCTCCTTTTAGCAAGAAGAAATCCCCTCATAAACAGCACAAGCCATGTCGCTTCTGCAAGAAAAACCAATAATCCTAAAGAGAAATGCTACTATAAACCCAAGAAATACCCCAAAGCCATTTAATGCAGTCGTCAAGTTCATCGAACAATACCAATATCTATAGACCAACATCACAGACAATGAATGTGATATGGGTGAAATCTCTAGATCTACAGTTTCAGGATGGATGATTGGCAATTGAGATACAGGGCTCAATGCACACATTTTTTGACACATGGAGATTTATTTTATGTCACATGTAACATAAGAAATGCCCATTGGCATTGCCATATCTACATCTATATTTTTTCTCTATGTAATTGAAGTTGAAATATCTTTATTCACTCACAAAGTTATAAATCACACATGGATCTTTTGTAAAAGGATTAGACACGGCCACATTCATAAGTGGTAAGACCTTCCTTTGTACTCATGGTATATTAGCTCTAAGTCTTTTTCTCCATTTTTAGGTGCACATCTAAGGGAGCTAAATACCTTATTAAGTAAGGCTCTCCATTCAAACCCCTACCTCATTCTCGACTATGGAGGAAAAGCATGAGTCCACCTTCAATGGCCAACATTTCCGCACTTGGCAAGTCAAAATGCAATACAAGTTCATGAAGAAAGGCCTATGGGGCATTGCAAGCGATAAGGAGAAGAAACCCACTACAAGAGAAGGTGAAGCTTCTTGGCGAATCAAGGACGAGAAAGCACTATCCAACATTGCACTAGGATTAAGTGATCACTATGTGCATCACATTGATGAGAAGGGCACGGTTTATCATGCATGGGCAAAGCTTGATCATCTTTTTGGATCTAAAGCCAAATCTTCCAAAATCACCCTCCTTATATGGAGAAGAGGGCAAAGTACTTCCTATGTGGGATAAATGGAACTTGCATGATAATCGAGTGCAATGGTGGATAGTGCTTTCTCATCCTTGTCTTGCCAAGAAGCTTCACCTTCTCTCGTAGTGGGTTTCTTCTCCTTGCCACTAGCAATGCCCCATAGGCCCTCCTTATGAACTTATTTGATCTCAAAATGGAGCCCAACTCCTCTCTGGCCTCCCATCTCAATATCTTCAAGAGTATGTGTACTCAACTTGTTGACATTGACAAAAGGCTTGATGAAGATGTACTCATTGCCTTGCTTCTATGAAGTCTTCCCCAAGATTCATATGGCCACATCATCACCACACTCTGCCTTCTTCCACAACCAACCCTTAGTGATGTTGAGGCAGCACTCCTTGACGAAGAAAAGAACCTCCAAAACCACAACCTCTCTCAAGAGAAAGCTCCTTTTAGCAAGAAGAAATCCCCTCATAAACAGCACAAGCCATGTCGCTTCTGCAAGAAAAACCAATAATCCTAAAGAGAAATGCTACTATAAACCCAAGAAATACCCCAAAGCCATTTAATGCAGTCGTCAAGTTCATCGAACAATACCAATATCTATAGACCAACATCACAGACAATGAATGTGATATGGGTGAAATCTCTAGATCTACAGTTTCAGGATGGATGATTGGCAATTGAGATACAGGGCTCAATGCACACATTTTTTGACACATGGAGATTTATTTTATGTCACATGTAACATAAGAAATGCCCATTGGCATTGCCATATCTACATCTATATTTTTTCTCTATGTAATTGAAGTTAAAATATCTTTATTCACTCACAAAGTTATAAATCACACATGGATCTTTTGTAAAAGGATTAGACACGGCCACATTCATAAGTGGTAAGACCTTCCTTTGTACTCATGGTATATTAGCTCTAAGTCTTTTTCTCCATTTTTAGGTGCACATCTAAGGGAGCTAAATACCTTATTAAGTAAGGCTCTCCATTCAAACCCCTACCTCATTCTCGACTATGGAGGAAAAGCATGAGTCCACCTTCAATGGCCAACATTTCCGCACTTGGCAAGTCAAAATGCAATACAAGTTCATGAAGAAAGGCCTATGGGGCATTGCAAGCGATAAGGAGAAGAAACCCACTACAAGAGAAGGTGAAGCTTCTTGGCGAATCAAGGACGAGAAAGCACTATCCAACATTGCACTAGGATTAAGTGATCACTATGTGCATCACATTGATGAGAAGGGCACGGTTTATCATGCATGGGCAAAGCTTGATCATCTTTTTGGATCTAAAGCCAAATCTTCCAAAATCACCCTCCTTATATGGAGAAGAGGGCAAAGTACTTCCTATGTGGGATAAATGGAACTTGCATGATAATCGAGTGCAATGGTGGATAGTGCTTTCTCATCCTTGTCTTGCCAAGAAGCTTCACCTTCTCTCGTAGTGGGTTTCTTCTCCTTGCCACTAGCAATGCCCCATAGGCCCTCCTTATGAACTTATTTGATCTCAAAATGGAGCCCAACTCCTCTCTGGCCTCCCATCTCAATATCTTCAAGAGTATGTGTACTCAACTTGTTGACATTGACAAAAGGCTTGATGATGATGTACTCATTGCCTTGCTTCTATGAAGTCTTCCCCAAGATTCATATGGCCACATCATCACCACACTCTGCCTTCTTCCACAACCAACCCTTAGTGATGTTGAGGCAGCACTCCTTGATGAAGAAAAGAACCTCCAAAACCACAACCTCTCTCAAGAGAAAGCTCCTTTTAGCAAGAAGAAATCCCCTCATAAACAGCACAAGCCATGTCGCTTCTGCAAGAAAAACCAATAATCCTAAAGAGAAATGCTACTATAAACCCAAGAAATACCCCAAAGCCATTTAATGCAGTCGTCAAGTTCATCGAACAATACCAATATCTATAGACCAACATCACAGACAATGAATGTGATATGGGTGAAATCTCTAGATCTACAGTTTCAGGATGGATGATTGGCAATTGAGATACAGGGCTCAATGCACACATTTTTTGACACATGGAGATTTATTTTATGTCACATGTAACATAAGAAATGCCCATTGGCATTGCCATATCTACATCTATATTTTTTCTCTATGTAATTGAAGTTAAAATATCTTTATTCACTCACAAAGTTATAAATCACACATGGATCTTTTGTAAAAGGATTAGACACGGCCACATTCATAAGTGGTAAGACCTTCCTTTGTACTCATGGTATATTAGCTCTAAGTCTTTTTCTCCATTTTTAGGTGCACATCTAAGGGAGCTAAATACCTTATTAAGTAAGGCTCTCCATTCAAACCCCTACCTCATTCTCGACTATGGAGGAAAAGCATGAGTCCACCTTCAATGGCCAACATTTCCGCACTTGGCAAGTCAAAATGCAATACAAGTTCATGAAGAAAGGCCTATGGGGCATTGCAAGCGATAAGGAGAAGAAACCCACTACAAGAGAAGGTGAAGCTTCTTGGCGAATCAAGGACGAGAAAGCACTATCCAACATTGCACTAGGATTAAGTGATCACTATGTGCATCACATTGATGAGAAGGGCACGGTTTATCATGCATGGGCAAAGCTTGATCATCTTTTTGGATCTAAAGCCAAATCTTCCAAAATCACCCTCCTTATATGGAGAAGAGGGCAAAGTACTTCCTATGTGGGATAAATGGAACTTGCATGATAATCGAGTGCAATGGTGGATAGTGCTTTCTCATCCTTGTCTTGCCAAGAAGCTTCACCTTCTCTCGTAGTGGGTTTCTTCTCCTTGCCACTAGCAATGCCCCATAGGCCCTCCTTATGAACTTATTTGATCTCAAAATGGAGCCCAACTCCTCTCTGGCCTCCCATCTCAATATCTTCAAGAGTATGTGTACTCAACTTGTTGACATTGACAAAAGGCTTGATGAAGATGTACTCATTGCCTTGCTTCTATGAAGTCTTCCCCAAGATTCATATGGCCACATCATCACCACACTCTGCCTTCTTCCACAACCAACCCTTAGTGATGTTGAGGCAGCACTCCTTGATGAAGAAAAGAACCTCCAAAACCACAACCTCTCTCAAGAGAAAGCTCCTTTTAGCAAGAAGAAATCCCCTCATAAACAGCACAAGCCATGTCGCTTCTGCAAGAAAAACCAATAATCCTAAAGAGAAATGCTACTATAAACCCAAGAAATACCCCAAAGCCATTTAATGCAGTCGTCAAGTTCATCGAACAATACCAATATCTATAGACCAACATCACAGACAATGAATGTGATATGGGTGAAATCTCTAGATCTACAGTTTCAGGATGGATGATTGGCAATTGAGATACAGGGCTCAATGCACACATTTTTTGACACATGGAGATTTATTTTATGTCACATGTAACATAAGAAATGCCCATTGGCATTGCCATATCTACATCTATATTTTTTCTCTATGTAATTGAAGTTAAAATATCTTTATTCACTCACAAAGTTATAAATCACACATGGATCTTTTGTAAAAGGATTAGACACGGCCACATTCATAAGTGGTAAGACCTTCCTTTGTACTCATGGTATATTAGCTCTAAGTCTTTTTCTCCATTTTTAGGTGCACATCTAAGGGAGCTAAATACCTTATTAAGTAAGGCTCTCCATTCAAACCCCTACCTCATTCTCGACTATGGAGGAAAAGCATGAGTCCACCTTCAATGGCCAACATTTCCGCACTTGGCAAGTCAAAATGCAATACAAGTTCATGAAGAAAGGCCTATGGGGCATTGCAAGCGATAAGGAGAAGAAACCCACTACAAGAGAAGGTGAAGCTTCTTGGCGAATCAAGGACGAGAAAGCACTATCCAACATTGCACTAGGATTAAGTGATCACTATGTGCATCACATTGATGAGAAGGGCACGGTTTATCATGCATGGGCAAAGCTTGATCATCTTTTTGGATCTAAAGCCAAATCTTCCAAAATCACCCTCCTTATATGGAGAAGAGGGCAAAGTACTTCCTATGTGGGATAAATGGAACTTGCATGATAATCGAGTGCAATGGTGGATAGTGCTTTCTCATCCTTGTCTTGCCAAGAAGCTTCACCTTCTCTCGTAGTGGGTTTCTTCTCCTTGCCACTAGCAATGCCCCATAGGCCCTCCTTATGAACTTATTTGATCTCAAAATGGAGCCCAACTCCTCTCTGGCCTCCCATCTCAATATCTTCAAGAGTATGTGTACTCAACTTGTTGACATTGACAAAAGGCTTGATGAAGATGTACTCATTGCCTTGCTTCTATGAAGTCTTCCCCAAGATTCATATGGCCACATCATCACCACACTCTGCCTTCTTCCACAACCAACCCTTAGTGATGTTGAGGCAGCACTCCTTGATGAAGAAAAGAACCTCCAAAACCACAACCTCTCTCAAGAGAAAGCTCCTTTTAGCAAGAAGAAATCCCCTCATAAACAGCACAAGCCATGTCGCTTCTGCAAGAAAAACCAATAATCCTAAAGAGAAATGCTACTATAAACCCAAGAAATACCCCAAAGCCATTTAATGCAGTCGTCAAGTTCATCGAACAATACCAATATCTATAGACCAACATCACAGACAATGAATGTGATATGGGTGAAATCTCTAGATCTACAGTTTCAGGATGGATGATTGGCAATTGAGATACAGGGCTCAATGCACACATTTTTTGACACATGGAGATTTATTTTATGTCACATGTAACATAAGAAATGCCCATTGGCATTGCCATATCTACATCTATATTTTTTCTCTATGTAATTGAAGTTAAAATATCTTTATTCACTCACAAAGTTATAAATCACACATGGATCTTTTGTAAAAGGATTAGACACGGCCACATTCATAAGTGGTAAGACCTTCCTTTGTACTCATGGTATATTAGCTCTAAGTCTTTTTCTCCATTTTTAGGTGCACATCTAAGGGAGCTAAATACCTTATTAAGTAAGGCTCTCCATTCAAACCCCTACCTCATTCTCGACTATGGAGGAAAAGCATGAGTCCACCTTCAATGGCCAACATTTCCGCACTTGGCAAGTCAAAATGCAATACAAGTTCATGAAGAAAGGCCTATGGGGCATTGCAAGCGATAAGGAGAAGAAACCCACTACAAGAGAAGGTGAAGCTTCTTGGCGAATCAAGGACGAGAAAGCACTATCCAACATTGCACTAGGATTAAGTGATCACTATGTGCATCACATTGATGAGAAGGGCACGGTTTATCATGCATGGGCAAAGCTTGATCATCTTTTTGGATCTAAAGCCAAATCTTCCAAAATCACCCTCCTTATATGGAGAAGAGGGCAAAGTACTTCCTATGTGGGATAAATGGAACTTGCATGATAATCGAGTGCAATGGTGGATAGTGCTTTCTCATCCTTGTCTTGCCAAGAAGCTTCACCTTCTCTCGTAGTGGGTTTCTTCTCCTTGCCACTAGCAATGCCCCATAGGCCCTCCTTATGAACTTATTTGATCTCAAAATGGAGCCCAACTCCTCTCTGGCCTCCCATCTCAATATCTTCAAGAGTATGTGTACTCAACTTGTTGACATTGACAAAAGGCTTGATGAAGATGTACTCATTGCCTTGCTTCTATGAAGTCTTCCCCAAGATTCATATGGCCACATCATCACCACACTCTGCCTTCTTCCACAACCAACCCTTAGTGATGTTGAGGCAGCACTCCTTGATGAAGAAAAGAACCTCCAAAACCACAACCTCTCTCAAGAGAAAGCTCCTTTTAGCAAGAAGAAATCCCCTCATAAACAGCACAAGCCATGTCGCTTCTGCAAGAAAAACCAATAATCCTAAAGAGAAATGCTACTATAAACCCAAGAAATATGCCAATATTAGTGAAGAAAGAAGTGATCAAGATTCTCATGGGTCCCCCAAAGCATCCATTTGTAAAGAATATCTCTTTTAAAGCATCTCAAATGCGCCGCCTACCCCATGTAGTGGTCAAGTTCATCGAACAATACCAATCCCTATATGTCTAAGGATCCCATATGTCCCTAGATCCCCACAATCCCAAACTTGGATCCCATATGTCCAAGTTATGTCTAAGGATCCCATATGTCAGATCCTATAAACCAATGGACTAAGTAATCACATATGTCTCTAGTCCTCCACAATAGAAACAAAAGGGTCATCACATGGGGGGAGGGGGGAGGGGGTGTTGAGATTTCCATGCTCTAACCTTTTGTATTCACATGAATGCACTTTATCCCACATGGAAGGGCCTTCTCACAAGCTCTCATGTACTCTCATGCAATTTCCATTTATCCCACAATAGGAAGTACTTTTCCCTCTTCTCCATATAAGGAGGGTCTCACTTCTCCTCTCCTCATTCACTCATGCACTACCATGAGGCTCTCTCCTTGAGGTGCAAGCTCCATTCTTCTTATGTAAGTTTCTCTTTCATAATTTAGTTCATTTCATTTTATTTCTTCATTATGTCATTTCTAGTGTGTTATGAGCCTTCATAGCTTGTTCTTGGTTTGTGTTTATCTTGCACCATGTTTCTCAACAATTTTTTCATGATTTATGGGATAAATATACAAGGCTATGTCCCTATTTCAAGAGTCCACATGAGGAAGACAAAGAAGAACCATCAAGGGTAAGGAAAAGAAGAAGAAAAAGAAGTGACATGAAGGGAGGAAGAAAATCCACATCCTTCCAACATATTCTCTCTCTGTGAACACTGACATTTTGTGTTATCTCGTGCATATCCATGAAATTGATAATAAGAAGATGCCTTCCCCATCAAGCCTTGTACAAGTGGAAAGTTGCACTACAAGGGTACAAGGTTTCCTACATATGATTTATGAGCATGCAGAAGTATTTGTAAAAGGATCGATCTACATCAATTTGATCACTTCATGTTATAGTGAAGCAAAACATGTCCTGGTTGCTAACATTGCATGCATAGAGTCTTGATGGAGTTAACTGTCAACACATGCATAGACACTGATATGAATCAGAAAGAAGAGTTTTCAAAATAAACATTGTGTGAGGAATCTCTAATACATCGTACATGAAGGCATAGAGATGCAAAATTATTTGGAGATCTTGTGTGAAGCACATGGATATATCACCACTTTAATATTGTACTCAAGGTAGGAAGCACTTGAGGTAGAAACTATAATCACTACAAAGATGTATTTTCAAGGATCCAAAAGGAGATTTCTGACATCAATGTCTTGTCATGTTGAAAGCAAAGGGTGAAAAGTGTTGTAATGCCTATTACCATTGTATTGAAAAGTGCATGGATATAAGATAAAGAAAATGATGGTGAAATCCATTGGATCAATAAATCAAAACTCGCTCACATTGATTTATACTAACCAATAAACAAAGAGATCGACATGATTCCTTGATGAGAAAATTTATTGAACTTGTGACTGACATTTGATTTTGTGATTGGTTACCAATTGACATGTTTGTTCATTGAATAAAATTATTCTATCATTGGTTTAGTACCAAAAGTATACTAGTATGATTCTCTCATTTTCTTAGGGTAAAGCTCGTAGCATTCCGTGTGCACCCATTTACTTCTAGCTTTCCCGCAATTGTTAACCATAGAAAGTCTGGCATGATTTTGGTTATCTAGAGAAGTGACTAGCATTCACAATAGCATTTCTCATGTTTGTGTTCCTTCAAAAAGTGTAACATGTGTGTAAGTAATTCATCATACATGTCTATACCCTACCCTTCCTCTTAAATATCTATTTCTTCACTTTTTTTAGCATTAGACTCTTGTTGTGTGGGGCTCACGCATAGTGGCTTCATTACCTACATGTCATCATGCTAACATGTTTGAAATTCAATATAAAATTGTTGAAACACAATGGAATTTCCAAAATGAAAAATCTATGCATCAATCCCTTTTTCCACTCAATAAAACGTTGATAAATTAGGATTACATGGTGACTCAAGAGTGGGTCAGGCGTTTCTCTCCTACTTGCAAGGGGTAAAGCAATAATCCAAAATCTCCCCTTTAGAAGAGGACAATTTACAATAGATACAAGTTCATATTATAAATTCTATTCTTCAACAAAGAACTTCTTCAATTTTTTCTCATCGATAGAGAATTATTAAGGGTGAGATCAACTTAAAAGCTTTAATTCATGTCTGAGAGTTGCTCAAATAAAAAACATGTCGATCGGGTCTCTAACAACCACCAAACAGTCTCCAAACGATAGCAAAGGAGTGGATGATTAAAGCATATACAAAAATTTAAACATAGACTTAGCAATAATGATCTCTAAACCATTGGAAAACTTGCTTTAAGATTTTTTTTTATGCATTGTTTACTACATGTGTACTGATTCGATGATCTATCGTTAGCTTATCATCCTTGATATGCAATTGCTTCCACCTGTCTTCATATCTTCAACACCATACTTCTTCTATACGATCAACATACATATGCTATCTACACTCTTATTGAAGTCCATCACCTCTAACATGATTGTATATGTTCAAAAAGATTCTTTTTGAGGAGGAAATGCAACTATGGACCACCATGGAGGAGCAATAAGAACTTAAGGCTTGTACATTGGATACAAGATGATGTTATACTTTATGGAATAATGGAATATTAAATGGATTTTAATGCCTTGAGGTTTTTAATGTGTTTTGTGTTTTGATTTAGCAGGTGAAGTTTCATGCAGGTGTGAACGCGCATGGACTTATTCAAATATTTTTGGAGATATTTAGAAGAATATTTTGAAGATGGTTATTTTTAGAAGACATAATTTTTAGTTATTTTTGTAAAAATAATAGATCGCTTGAGAAAGCGACATTTTTGTAAAAATAGAAAATCATGATTTTGCAAATAAAGCTAAAGCACGCTTTTCGAAGCGCTTCCCTCATGTATCTTTTATTCAAGATGTAATAAGAAATACCTATAAATACACATGCTCTGATAGACCTGTCCATCAGAGTATGTGGGGGGAGATTGTACCCAATCGTGTGTCCAATCTCTTATCCTCTTTCTATTCTCTGAGTACTTTTGTGTGATTTCGTTTTTGTACTATCTTCTATGTACGTGCATCTACGAGATCCAAAGGTCAACAATGGTATCAAAGCCAAGGCACATCTGCAGAGGTGTATGTATCTGCGTCCGGTCACAATTCGTGACATCAGCTTGTTAACCGACAACTGTCTCAACCATCCAGTCCAGGTTTTCTTTTATCAAGTTTGTTTGTTTTGGTTTTTCGGTTAGTTGTTTTGAATTTTTTTGAATTTGGTACTATGCATTGTGCTCATTCTAAAGCATAGAACTATGGCATAACTTTGGCATCTTTGGCTTCTCTGGCACTTATGGTTCTCGTAGTTCCCTTCGGTTCCATTGGCAACCGTTGGCTATGCGCAAACCAATTTTAAGACAT
Source organism: Ceratopteris richardii (assembly GCA_020310875.1). Taxonomy (NCBI): domain Eukaryota; kingdom Viridiplantae; phylum Streptophyta; class Polypodiopsida; order Polypodiales; family Pteridaceae; genus Ceratopteris; species Ceratopteris richardii. The sequence continues at coordinate 169,216,293 of CM035420.1, read as the reverse complement.
GAGTGGCAATAAGGGCTTAGTTATTTCCCTAGTTAGCTTACTTATTTCTCTAGTTAGCCTACATAGTTCCTTACTTAGCATGTAGCAGATTTGAACCCACAACCTCATACTTCCAAGAGATAAGCTTTATCCACTAGCCTATTTTCTCTTTTTGATACCCCATTCCTTTTAATAAATATTTGACATAACTTTTAACACTCTCTTCACCTTATTTATTTATTTATTTATTTATTTATTTATTTATTTATTTATTTATTTATTTATTTAAATACTCTCTTTTATTTATTTATTTATTTATTTATTTATTTATCTATTTATTTATTTATTTATCTATATATTTATTTATTTATTAAGCACTCTCATTTATTTTATTTATTTTATTTATTTTATTTATTTATTTAAATATTATTATTATTATTATTATTTACTATACACTTGTTAAAAAATTATTTTCCATGCTTAGTACTAGGGTTTGGTTCTTTGCATAAGGCCATGGACCATACCCAAAATATCGACGATTTTGGTTCCTCACCCCTACCCGAGGTACCAATCAAGCAACAATTAGAGCTTTTGCGGCATGAACTCCAACAAACCCAAAACGAGATTAAGGAACATGATGTTGCACTCCAGCAACTGCAAAGTGATGACAATAATCTAGTTAATTGCTCAAGAACAGGGCACACAGTCCAAGATTGGTGCTAAAAATTTCCAATTTTCACAATTCGATGGCCCAAAGGATGACCAATTTGTTCTTTCATGGCTATCTCAGCAAATGAAAGGCGTTGTTAGCTCCTTCTCATTGTGTAGCCACATGAGAGTTTGAGAGAGAGATGTCTAGGCCTCTTCTCTCACTATAGGTATCACCATAGTTTTGAGCTCGTGAACGTGCATGTCAATAGATCTTAAGGTTTTGATACCACATTTTGCATACTCCTTTTGGAGGACAATGATGATGCAAACAGATCACTCACGAGGAGAAAGCTTACAAGTGAAATAGATCTTACACACATGATGACTTTGGAACCTCCATCCATCCATGCAAGATGTTATGTTCAATATGTGGGCTATATGCGCAATACATTTTCACCTAAATTTCCTACTTAAAAGGTGGACTTGAGGCCAAGGCTTCCTAGACTTTGGAACCAAGATGTTATGTTCAATATGTGGGCTATATGCTCCATACATTTTCACCTACATTTCCTACTTAAAAGGTGGCCTTGAGGCCAAGGCTTCCTAGACTTTGTTTTTTCCTTTTCGGTAATCATGTTTTCTTGACTTGTAAGAGTACTAAGGATAAAGAAAGACATTGTACCCAATATCATATATTTGACCGATATGAAACTACGTGAAAGTTGAGCAATATGATGAACATTATGCATGATAAATTGAGAGCTTTCTAAATTAGGTTGTAATTAGAATCCCAACGACATCATACTAATATGAATCTCCAAGTCTAAACACCTAGGAATATTATTTCATATGATGCCAGAGCCTAACAGCCATGTGTGGGAAAGAGTATCAACCATAAAAGCTTCAATGAGAATAGTACCATCCAATTTCAAGACATCAACATTATCAGTAACTGCATACGTTGATTTATGAAAAAGATGGCGTCATTGATTTCTTTTTTATGTCTATCAACTTGGAAGATCTCTCAAAGAATCTCCAATGCATAAAATTCTTTCTTGAAATTTCAGTTTTCATGCCAGTCATAGAATTCAATGATTCTTTTATAAGACTAGCTTTACTATTATCACTCTAACTATCCTTGTTTCTAGTCTTACTTCTACCATGATGTTTGTCCTTGTCATGATTACATTTACATCCATTGTATGCATCACAATTATGTGTAGAAACCACACAGTTCCTATTAGTGTTCTTTATATAAAGATCATACAAGTTCCTCATCAAATAGGTTTCAACCAATGCATTGTCTTTCTCATAAGTATTACTTACTTTTTCGCATACTTCTTCTCAGGACTCACAATCCAAAGCTATGAAGTAGAGATTACCTACTAGATGTAGGGTGAACATATCCGTTGGTCAACATCATTCTAATTTTCATCATCAGCATGTTTCTTTTCCATGCCATCTATTAGTTTCCATTCACTCGCTTCTCTTTGAAGAACAATTTTTTTGATAACATGAAGTCATCACACCAAATTTCTTTTGGAAACTAACATGATCACAAGAATAAAAATTGTATAATCCATCCTATTTGCAATTCTTTGCTTCTGATACTCAGCTTCCTATGCTTGAAGGATATTTTTGTTGATGAACAGCTTTTTTTCCATCTCCTTCAAAAGCTTTGGTGGGATAATCATTAAGACCTTTATCAATTACAATTGTGAAGAGGTTCTTCATGAACAAGGCTTTAGATTTATTGGGACACATGTAGGTTTCAACCTCTCTAAAACAAAGATGGATGGGCCTTCACTATTTTATTTTTTTATCCTAGCTATTGTGAGTTGTCATCTCCCCACTCTTTTTCATCTACCCTCACTCTTACAACTTTATGTTCCCCCCTTGCAAGCTTTATTTCCTTTCGCATCAGAAACCTCATCCAATCATATGCGATCTGATTTTTATGGTCAAAAATTCTATTTGGGATAAGAATCTCACTACTTTAAAAAAATAGCTTCCGCCTCCCAAAAGATTTGGTGTTCTTGGTTTACTCGATCTACAAAAGAGAAGTATATGAATTTTCTAGCAGGTGGATAATTGTAGTAACTTATTGAGCTACTCTACTGAAATCTAAAAGCAATTGAATTGGCTTGAACAATTCATCTCACAATTGAATTGGCTTGAACAATCTAATATTTAATTCCCACAATTCATCCTTGTTGGTTCTAAGTACACATGTAGTTTTTGCATGACCTAAATTAATTTGAATGTGTGTACGACTTTCTTATTGTTGTTACTGGATGGTCCAATAAAAATGAAGTTGGCATTTAGTTCAACAACTACTTATTTGACACGCATAGAGAAGCGTCTAGAAGATGTTCATGAAATGCATAAAAATGACAATTTGGCTTATGATTATGTAATAAATTAATTGTCTACTTGAGAATCTCCTAAATGACGTTAGATCAAGCTTGCACCTTCATCATGTCTACTTCTTGATCAGTCTACAACCATCCTCAAAAAATAACACATTATTAAGGATTGGTAATATCTTATCAAATAATTATGGATTTTACCCAAAAATTTGAAATATACCCAAAACATTCTCAAGGGCTTTTATCTTGTGCCTTTGAGTGTGACTGACCTTAATCATGTTTGCACCAAAACCCCTCTTTGCCAATCAGAAAATTGAAATCTTGAAGACCTTTGAAGCATTATCCATGTATCAAACATCTTATGCATTGTAAGAAAAAAGAAGTCGCTGGAAGCCTCAAAGATTTTCAGAATGAAAATTCAAAAGAAAACCTACACGAGGACCCTTCATTCTTGTGATGACAGGAATATGTCTTTGAACTTCTCGATTGGATCAAAACAACATTAAAGAATTCTATCATGGCCTAGTCCAATCATCAAGTTCATAGTCCTGGTTCGCTGGCCTGGTGGTTGGGCCTCTGGACTCTTGAGGCGGGGGCGAGGGTTCAACCCCTGGCAGCAACATGTAGGGACATGAATCCCAAAAATTGTTGTATGTGGCTGTTGGCCACCATTTGACCATCCTCGCGGTAGTTGTGGCCGCTTTCAACCTAGTTGTAAACCCATGTTCTTGTGGGATAAGGGGGGTCCCATGGGTACTATGCCCTTCCTTGTACAGTTGCAATTTCAAAGTTAAAGTCCGGGGGAGTAGGCCTTGGCCGAACCTCCATTTAAAAAAAAAAAAAAATCATCAAGTTCATAGTCTCTCTCTCTCTCTCTCTCTCTCTCTCTCTCTCTCTCTCTCTCTCTCTCTCTCTCTCTCTCTCTCTCTCTCTCTCTCTCTCTCTCTCTCTCTCTCTCTCTCTCACACACACACACACACATTTTTCCTTACCTCCTCTCTTCCTTCCCCCTTTTCTCGTACTAATTCGACTTAATGAATTCTTTTCATTACTTAGTACCTCAAAAATAGATCAAACTTTTCTTGGCACATAAAGTTCATTTCATGAGGTTACTTCTTTTTGGTGAAATCCCTTTACTCGATTCTCGTTAAATAATAGCTTTCTTTGATTATATAAAATTAGCAATTTGAAAAATCTAAGAAAACTACTTCTCTATGCATGAGATGCTTACATATTCGCATTCTAATACCAAGAAAAATCAATTTTATTACTCATTACTTTGTCAAGTGAATTCTTTCCTGGCAACTTTTTTTTTCTCGGATGACTTACCAAAATTTCTTCAAAGTTGTCCAAGCCTGCGTAGCCAAGTGGTTTGACGCCTTGAGTCTCTAGGAGGATGTCCTAAGTTCAAGCCTTGGTTGGACATGTATCTATGAGTTCCTCACAGATGGGTGCCTCTACCTTAGGAGGTTGGTTGTGTGAGTGTGTTTTCAATTCATTGTACTCCCAAAAAAAAAAAGTAAAATATGTATCACGTAAACTTGTATTAATCCATTCAAATAGAATACTTTCCGCTTCTTCTATAACCCAAGCCACCTACGTGGTCACAAAGTAGCATGCCCTCCCCTAAAAATGACCCCATTCTCCACGACAATGTTGCATAAATGCTCTACCAATATGCTACATGGTCCTCCCAATATCAAATGTATGTCAAATTTCTCCTATAAAAACTTATCACTCTTACAAGTCAAGATATGTTCTCTCTGGATATGTTCCAAGAAACACATTTGCAACCTTTAAACCCTAAAAAAGCTCTTGAAGAAAGACTTATGTATTAAATTATTAATTTAAAAGTTTATAATCTTCACGCACTTCTAAAGCTCTTTCCAAAAGATCTGCATATGAGATGAAAAAATAGCAAGTATACAAGATGGAATGCTTTGATGACATACCATGGCCTATGAGAATCTAGTGTAGCTATGGCATCACAAGTATAGTTAACATCAAGGACCGTTGTGTTATCCAAATTAGTAAGTATTCATAACGAAGCACTTCAAGATAGCATTGCCCGATGTCCCATTAATACACATATGATAACTTCTACATTAATACAAACCTGGTCTCAAACTCAAGGAACCACTACCACCAAAGGTTTTCAAGTTTCAACTCATATCTAGTCTTGAAATCCAAATCAAGCTCCTAGAACAGCTTGAGCTATTGGATCCCATACTAGAGCTTTATCATGCTTATTCTCATCTGGGGAATTCTTATACTTGCATTGCACAACCCATAAATCTAGCTTCTCATAGAACATGGTATTTTTTTTACATCATACTGCAAGTTCTATACACACATGATCCGAGTAGATGTTCTCCATGAGAAAAAGTCTAATATCCAGTCACTAAAATGAGGTTCTGAGGGATTATCTATAAAGTTTGAAGGGAGTGGCTAATTCTATGTTGTAAGAAGTCCAGTAAGATCAGTAGCCCGCTGTTATGTAGTACCAATACACTCAAGTCAATTGTACTGTGGTACTCTACTTTCCCAAGAACATTTATTTCATAGTACACATTTACAGATCATAGCATCAATGCTATGGGATCGCTCAACCATATGGCTACATAATCATAGTTCTGGTAGGGTGATGAGATGCAAGTGATTAAGCACTTTTCAGGCTAGCATCATATTAAAAAATAATAGTCCACTCACTTGATTATCGACACATGTACTGTTACCAGCCATGAGCAGACTATAACTCCAATGCAAAAAAAAGGGGAAATACTGAACAATAACTGCGAAAAGGCGCCATGGAATGCTGAGGAAATAACTTGTGGCTTGATAGAAAAAAAACACCCGGTAATCAAAGTACTCAAGAAAGCTCTTCCTGAAGTTGCCTCTTCTTGCACTGAAGACATAAGTTCCCTGCAAAAAGACTTTTCACCATTTAGGATTCAGCCAAATCCTCGTTTGGCTGTTCACAGGTACACATCAGGGTTGAGATTTCATAGAAGCTGTATAATCAAGGGATTCCTCCAGAACCTTGACATGTGTCAGGAATGTTTGGACAAGCACACCCACTAAAGAGCAAGAGTCTAAGGGTCAGTTCACACTGGGCGGCACACTTCTGCTGAGTCATGTTGAGCTGTTTCATCTGTTCACAGAGAGCGACTGCTGTGCTCAAAATGTAAATCAAATCTAAATAATTATTGGTTGGGTGTTTCAAATAACCAATGAAAATGTACTCTGTCTGGTACATTGCTGTTCCAAAAGGGGGAGCTAGGCTCATTCTCTGGTGGACCCAAAACACTTGATCCTTTTCATGGACAAATAAAAAATATCCACCTGGCAGCACACTTTTGCCAGTCTGTGTGAACTCAAACTAACAAATTGTCTAGTTCATCTTGGAGACTAGAATTATCCACATGTAGCAAGACGGAAGCCTCAGGTTCAGAGGCAATCTTTCTCAAATTTCAAACATTCAAATGCACTCTCTACCACAGCTTATTCAATCTCTAACTGTATCTAGGCACAAGCCTTTCATCCACGCATCCATCCCATTGGGAAGGCCTAGAAGGAGATTAAAGAAAATATATTTTGTGAACCTGATAAAAAAGGAGATGAAAGAAAACATATTTTGTGAAACTGGTGAAAGGAACCTTTGCTTGTTAGAGACCAGAGGTAAAACAGTTTCAAGTTCTCCTTGTCTTCCAAGGGAAAGTGCTACCTGATACATATTGTTCAGTCAACTCTTTAATCATACACTTTTCGATCAGAAAGATACTTCGACATAAACTCGAATAAGTTTGAGAAAACAGAACCAAGTTGTTGATTACATGGCCCGGAGTGCTTTTAAACTTCTTCTGCTTGCCACTTGGGAAGGTTCATACTTGATTTTTACATTGTAGTGTAGATCAGAAAGATTGTTCGACATAAAGTAGAATAAGTTTGAGAAAACATAACCAAGTTGTTGCTTACGTGGCCCAGAGTGCTTTTAAACTTCTTCTGCTTACCAATTGGGAAGATTCATACTTGATTTTTACAACGTAGTGCAAATTCCAACTAGCTTCTGAAAAAAGTTTGGAGAAAATATTTCACAGATCACTAATTGTGACTACAAAAAACTGCATCTGAATGAAGAAAATCTACATTTCTATTGATCAAACCTAGTTAGTGATGTATACTAATTTGTAGATCAGAATATTTATGTTGTCAAAAGACATTCAAGAGAAAGCAAGCTTGTACAGAAAATCACAAAAATACGCCCATATTCTTGCATTCCATGCATTCAATGGTCTACTGAAAATCTTTTGAATCTGAGAGTGCACTTTAAAGCTGCTGCTTTACTTGACAGAGAATCCGTAGAATCGAAATGACGACATTCAAGGCTTTACTGAGGATCTTTGAAGTCTATCAGTAATTTAAAACTGCATTATTAGAACAGAATCTTTGGACTCAAAAGTAGTGATGCATTCATACATGATTTTCACTTAGTAAAGTTCATCCATCTGTAAGTCTTGTTTCATGTTTGCTACTTCGAGCATGATGTTAAACTAGTCACTTTGGTTGCTTCTCAATTGCAAGAGGTTGAACCAAACATTGAAAGTGTCAAGGTTCATCCATCTGTAAGTCTTGTTTCATGTTTGCTACTTCGAGCATGATATAAAACTAGTCACTTTTGGTTGCTTCTCAACTGCAAGAGGTTGAACCAAACATTGAAAGTGTCAAAAACCAAACATTGAAAATACATCTCAACTACATTTGGAATTTTACCATACAATGGACCCATCAGCAAATTGTGCCAAGGGCAAGGCTCTCATAAAAGTCATAGCCAAGAACTGGGTATAAACAAACAGAACTGGTGTACCCATGTAAATGACACCTATTAGGCAGATAGGCTGAAAATGCAAAACCTTTCATTCAGACCAAGTCAATGGGTACACAATGCAGCTAGAAAAGGTATCTAAAGCAGAAAACAACAAGATGTTGTTAAGTGCTGCTACAATTCACAACATGGTGAAAGTCAGAATCTATATTCAGCAGCACAGTTAGCCAGGCTTCAAATTCGATGGCATAATAACATTTCCTACATCATCCTCTCCACTAAACTAAACATTTGCCAACTGCTACTTACTAATCCTAAATAGAAGTAAAGCCTAAGAGATGCCATGGGTATATCTTGTACAGATCCTCAAATATGACTCATGTCCCGGTCTGTACATGTTAATCCACCATGTACATGGTTCACTATACAAAGTCATAAATGTATGCCATACAAAAGTTCATCTCTCTCAGACACAACCACAAGCTATATGCAAATGTGTAAGGATATCCTACTGTTTATAAACATGACTGACTGAAATATTTATAATCCTAGGCAATTCACTGTAGAAACAGTCGAATATGTTGTTCCAAGATCATTCAGCACATAGCTGGTAAAAAAAAATCTCACAAATTATTTAGTAAAACTTTCCCAATATGACACTTTGCAGATTGTGTTACCCTGACATATATAACCACTACTGTGAAACAGACAAATAAAGCTCGCATGAACTTACATGCTCATGGGGAGACTTGCACCAGAAAATAACCACAAAAAGGTAAGAGAACTAGGTTCAATGATTAAAACGACTAGAAACACAATAATAACAAAAGAACCGTCAATTCTAAAGTCATTACACTCATAACATTCCTCGGGACATTGTAGATAGAGAAACTGCAACCAATATCATACTCCCTTAATCATAGATGCAAAGATGCAATGCTTGAGCGACTGTTACACACGTTTCTGAAATAACAGAACATTTCATCAATTTATCGTACAAACACCTTATAGTCACAACAAGATAAAATTGTAGACATTATCACCATGATCAAATACGTATCAATATACTCGTTGCCATAAGCTATCAAAGACTACACAATCACAAAAAAAAAACATATCTATTCTAATTAAAATTTCCAGAATAAGGACATCATGCATTAATCACCACACGTGTTCATGAAATTCCAAACAGCAAAAAGAATCATGGTACTGAATTGTCAAAACCTCCAAGTAAATGACAGCTACCATTATTCAATGCAGAGTCATCCAACAAAAGGTACATGAGAGAGCTCGGACTAGCAGATGACGATAAAATTGCATCAAAAATTTAAAACTCATAACCACTTCCAGCATTACGCGTTAATGAATTGAATAGGGAAACAAAAATGCATGCATTCATTAAATTGGGTATGGCAAACAAAGCATTGTTCAGATATGATCCGCAGGATCATTGCCTGCAATAACACCTTAACACTCCATTTCAAAAAGGTAATTTCTTCCCTACCTGGTCGCAACTATACTAATCCTCGGGAATCTCAACATCACCATCATCAATCTCTGTTTGCAAGTCCTTCGGGTCCTTGCCATCGACAGTGCAGCCCACGGATACACAAGTACCAAGGATTTCTTTCACAGTGCCGGAGAGCTCCTTCGCCATCGAGCGGGGTCTCATTACGCGCGCAATCTCAATCACATCATCAAGAGAGATATTTCCGTTGTGCTTTATATTCTTCGTTTTCTTTCGGTCCCTTTCTGGTTCCTTCAGAGCTTTAATCACCAAGGCGGCAGCACTAGGGACAACAGCAACCTTGGCCTGACGATTCTGAACAGTCAACTTGACTGTGACGCGCAAACCCTTCCAGTCCTTAGCAGTCTCCTTGGCAATGTCTTCTCCAACCTTCTTGGGAGACAGGCCGAGGGGACCGATCTTCGGAGCAAGAGACGATGCAGCTCCTACCTCCCCTCCAGTTACACGGACAAACACTTCGACAACCTGCGATGGATCCAATTTAGGAGGCATCTTTCCCTCTTCGTTTCCTAGTGATACCTCTGAACTGCAAAGTTTCCTGAGAGGCCCGCTGCTCCGAGAGGAAGATAGAAGTGTCGAAGTAGACCCTTATGCGGCAAAAACCTACTGTAATACCGCATGAGCCGTCCGATGATAGGCTCATCCAACGACCGGTATTGTGAGTTCGATCTTACCACTACTCTGTACATAGGCTTGAAATTTGAGAACCTCATGGAGGATTAAAGTCTCATGGAGGGTTAAGGTAGAAGAGATCGACCATAATTGAACCCTAGACCTTCAATCAATAATTGTTTAATCTAATAGTTGGAACCTTGTATAATGGTCTCATTACCCTTAATTAAATTGACTGAGTGGAGGTTGCATCTTGTTATGATCTTATGTTGGGTCCACAAAGACTCACAGCACACTATGCTACCAGATGGATAAATTTGATTTGTTGTTCAAAAAGATTGAATGTTCCTAGTTCGCCATGTTTTGAGATGAGATACCCCCTCGAAACAAAAGTGTACCGACCTAATAGTCTACTATGATTGGTCGTGTGGATTCTTTAACCAATAAAGATACAAACTGAGCTTACTTTTTAAGAAGAGTTGTCGATCTTTGTGAACTGAAGAAAATGTGGCTGAAGGTGAGAGTCAGCAAAAATGTACCACCCTATCTAAACTCATTCTTATGGAGCACATGCACCCCTAAAATAGTGAGGATGTACTTATATATACCACTTTTTAAAGATATGGAGCAAGTGTGTGTCAACTTGCTTTGGTTTTTCCTTCACTTGAATTAGTTGTAGGCTGCTAATACTAGATCTTAGTTAACCCAAATAAAATGATCCAAAGGACACCACTCTTTTTACGTTTCTTTCTCTCACTAATAGCTAAACTCTTTGACTCTCTGGACATGGCCAAAAAGTGACAGTTTTATCTTATTTTGGACCATGTTGCACTGATCTTCTCCCCTTATGTATCCTCCTAAAATACTAGCATTAATAATGGATGCACTCCATGTTCATGTATGAGGAAAGTTATACACTATAAAATATGTTGGCACTTGGAAATGCTTCTCATATGTATTTACCTATATGGTAAATTTGCACAAAAGGAAGAGGAGAATCCAAAACTCTTGAATGATATAACTAACATTATACTCAAAAAAATAGTGTCATTAGCATT
>CM035420.1:169025274-169200274 GCA_020310875.1 Ceratopteris richardii | reverse complement strand
TCAAATTTATCAAAAAGGACGAATTTGTACTGCACATGTTAGAGAGTATGGATCCTTTGATGAAGTTGTAATAGCAAGAACTGTCCATAGTCGATGGATGTTCTTCTTTGAGCGTTTTATGAAGACATTAAAAGGGTTGGTTCAACAAAGAGCATGTCCAGAGGGTAGCATGGCAGAGGGATGGCTCGTACAAGAGTCTCTTGTATTCATAACTGAGTTTCTACGTATGTCGGATCCAGAAATGTCTCGCTTATGAAGTGATGATGAAGATGTTCATCTCGTAGGTGATGAATTGCAAGGTAAAGGGATGCAAAGAAAAATGGATGCAGCTTTCAGAGAGAAGGCAATGAAGTTTTGCATCATTAACTCTCAGCCTATGTAAAAGTGGTTAGAAAAGTATGAGCTTGCCAAGGAGACAAATGCAAAGGAAAGAGCTCAATTTCGAAAGAATCAGTCCACTCGATTTTTGCCCCTTCCAGAAAGTCTTCGACCTCTTCCACCCTTTCCAACGAGCAGATGGCTAGATACAGCGGTTTCACAAGCAAAGGCAGCGGGTGAAGATATCTCCGAAGAAGAAGAAGAAGAACTTGCAAAGGGATGTGATTAGGAGTATTCTAAATACGGTGCACTATGGTCTCATGGATGATAATTTCGGATCGCACAAATCGATAAAAAGAGGTCTACTTTTGATAGTGGGGTGATGGTGAACTTTTTGCAAAAAAGTAGAGCGAATCCGAGAAGAAGAGGTCCTTGAAGAAGACGAGATACATGATGAAGCAACAGATTATGATCAAGAAGAAGCTAGCATACCAAGAGATTTAGAGGTCACCAATATAGAGATAGATATTCTCTGTGCATCGGATCTCCAAGAGGATGCTAGAATAGAGGAGTTTTGAATCAAACACTCATACATACTGATTTTTGTTTTCTTTTTTTCTTTTTTTTTGCTATTTCTTTTATACACTACCATTTCTCTATATTACCTTTATTATCATATGATAATTATTTGAGTTCTTTTTTTACAAAGCACGATGGGAGACAATCCTCCAGTCACTCCACATTCCATGACAGAGGAGTAGTTCTTAGAGTTCATATCCCAGGTACCTCCTGCGTATATGGCTACTACATCATAGTACTGGACTGCTCGTGGTAGCACTCCCCCCAGCCTCACTCCTGCCGGCCTCACTCCTATCGACCTCACTACTGCCGGCCTCACTCCTACCGGCGTCACTCCTGCAGGTGGTGCTACTCTTGCTAGAGGTATGTCTCTTAGCTTTATGACACCACCACGACCATCTTCTTAGCCATCCCCTAGTGGCTCTAGTAGTAGACATGTGCATTCGACACCTCAACATGATGCAAGTGTTGGCGAGTCTCGTAGGTCGAGGTCATGCTCTAGAGCAGGAGGTTTTAGGAGTGGATCTACAGGGAGCTCTAGAGGAGGCGGCTATTGTGGAGGTAGTGTGACGAACATTGTGTCACATACTTCTACTCCGAGAGCGAGTACCTCATATGTAGGTGACGCCACGTGGTACACCACATACACCTTGAGGTGCTCATGATCATGATGATTCCAAGGTGTATAGTATTTGTGATGGAGCTCCGGTGATGGATGCGACTGGAAAGGCCATGCGTCAGTGTATACGATAGCTTTGATCCATACAGTTTGGACACTCTATCATGTTGAAATGGATTGAACAAGATAAAGATCGTAAAAATTATATCACAGAGACGATCTATTAGGAGTTTTGGCTAGCACATGGGCATCCTCTTGTCAGTTCATAGTGGATTCTGCACACCACATGCGAAGTTATGTCCCATCGATGATCCGAGGCTCATGATGCTTTCAGAGCAAGCTTACCAAAGCCTGTATGGTTAGATGCTGAGGAGTGGGATATGATTCACAACGAGCAGCAACAGACTCTTGACCGATATCGCCATCAGTGAGATGCCATAGCCACACGTTTAGATACGGTTAGACCGTCACATTTGGGCAGTGGCGGATATGACACTATGCGCTACGAATTTGTAAGTACCATTTGGTTTATTGAATTTGTTTGTGTTAAGCATGTCATGTATGTTCATCTAGCATTTTGTATATTTATTGAAGGAGTTGGCAATGGGTCGTCCTCCAACACGAACGGAGGAGGCTTATGGATATCATCATGGATTGATTGCGCTATTGGAGGACTCATGGTTGATTGCACTATTGGAGGACTTGGAGGGACGTGGTGCGGTCATTTCATGGGAGCATCTCCAATGAGGTGATGAATTTAGAAACATGGTTTTTACTTGTTATTTGTAAATCTCAGTGAATTTATCTCATTTCATGAATGTTCTTTGTTGCAGGACTACTGATATGGATGTTTCAATCCTTCCATGCATGTGTATGACAGTGGTGCGCCACAATTTTGTATTTGGCTCATATATGGCAGTGTTGCACCAGAATTTTGTATTTGATTCTTATATGGTAGTGCTTTGCCACATTTTGTATTTGCCTCATATATGACAGTGGTTTGCCACACTTTTGTACATGCTTCATTGTAGAGGAGGTACTGGGGTATCTACTTTAGCAAGAGCATACAACATGCACTTCCAGTACTTCGCCTACTCAAGGGAGGTTCTCCTTAGGGAAATATACCCTTCAACATTTCTATGAGCAGGCAGATATCAATAATTGCATAGAGTTGTGAATACTTAGGGATAATATAAATGACAAAAAATGGAAGACCAACCACTCCTTAGTTCGAATAAGATGATTACAACATAGGCAAAAGAGATGCTCACAAGTTTATGCTCTGGGCTAACATGCCACTCCATAACTAAACAACATCAATACAAGGGATTCATCCAATCCGTACAATGGACACAACTAGATGCAAACTAGTATTGATCAATACAAAGAATGAAGACTTGCTCTAAGGGAAAGAGCACGAAATACCAATGACTCACACTGAATGACAAAACCAAGCCACTCTCTTCACACTATAGTGCTATTAGCCCTCACTGGGAAGCCCACGCTCTGTATCCTCACCACAGAGTGACTTCCTACAGTAGGCTTGTAGCCACAGAGTGCCAAGAGAGGACCCCTGTACGTACGTATGTATATGTGTGTCCCAAATGAACACAAATCCATTGCTTTTATAGGCTCCAATAGGCCAAGAGGGCCTTGCCGATTCCTCAAGTCCACTGATCATGCGCCGATTGATTGCCCAAAATTGGAGGGGTAGATCAAATATGCCACCAATCTTGAATTGGATCCTAAAAAATAGGCAGTCGTCATGAATGGTTGGCGGTAACAATCATTTCTCCACTTCCACTTTTACCATTTACACTTTTACTATCACTTTTGTATGCAACTGAGATCCTCATTTTGTGCCGCCCGTGATATTCGAATGATCCTGAGAAGCACATCCTTCACCTAATTTTTGTAGTAGCTTTTGATCCTTGCATATGGGAGGTGAGTTTTGGGGGTTTTTGGGGGGTGGTCAAAATTGATCCAAGATTTCAAAAGGTATCATTGCACCATTGGAAAGTACTCGTCGAGAGCTTTCCAACGATATATAACACTGTAGGGTTTGGTTGAGAAATGATCCTCCAAATATCCATCAAAAACTGCATGAGAACTTTGTGGGAGGTCGTGGGAAATTGTGGGAGGCGGATTGTTGAGGGGTGTGGGGTTTGTGGGGTTTGTGGGGGTCGTGGAGTGGTGTGGGGTTTGTGGAGGGGTGTGGGGTTTGTGGAGGGTTGTGGAGGGGTGTGGGGTTTGTGGGGGGTCATGGAGTGGTGTGGGGTTTGTGGTGTTTGTGGGGTTTGTAGGGGGTTGTGGAGGGGTGTGGGGTTTGTGGGGGGTTGTGGAGGGGTGTGGGGTTTGTGGGGGGTCGTGGAGTGGTGTGGGGTTTGTGGGGGGTTGTGGTGGGGTGTGGGGTTTGTGGGGGGTTGTGGAGGGGTGTGGGATTTGTGGGGGGCCGTGGAGTGGTGTGGGGTTTGTGGTGTTTGTGGGGTTCGTGGGGTTTGTGGGGGGTTGTGGGGTTTGTGGGGGGTTGTGGAAGGGTGTGGGGTTTGTGGGGGGTTGTGGAGGGGTGTGGGGTTTGTGGAGTGCTGTGGGGTGTGGGGGTTGTGGTGGGGTGTGGGGTTTGTGGGGGGTTGTGGAGGGGTGTGGGGTTTGTGGGGGGTCGTGGAGTGGTTCTGAAAGCCCAAATTGCACCGATCAATGCTTGTGGCCAAAAGCTTTGATGATCAAAAGATAATTTGCACAGCAACCTGATCAAAATCTTATTGGAGCTCTCTGCTTGGCCATTTGCCCTTGGATAGTAGGCACAAGATTTTTTATGGAAGACCTTGTACCTGTCAAATATATATTGGAGCAGCTGGTTTACAAAATGTGTTCCCCTATCACTAGTGATTTCCAGTGGGCAACCAAATCTTGAGAAAATACGTTTATACAAGAACTTAGCTGCTGTTAAGGCCATGCAGTCCACAGTAGCTTTAGCCTCTATCCATCTAGTTGCATAACATGTGGCCATCAAAATATACTTCTTACCCCCAGGTTGACCAATTGGACTAACTGGTCCTATGAAATCAACACCCCATCGTTCAAATGGGAGCCATCCTGTAGATATGACTAATGGTTGGAAATTCAATCTGGTTGGCGTAGGAGCATATCTCTGGCAAATGTGGCATTCTTTAGCAAACTTGATCACATCCTTGTAAATATGAGGCCACCATAGTCCCTTGTGGATGATTCTGTGAGCCAATTCTTCCCCCTTTAGATGCCCTTCACTGTGTGCTGCCTCAAGCAAAGGGGTTACCTCCTCTGGATAAACACACTTTCTCAAGATACCATCCTGACAATATCTATATAAATTTCCACTTATAAGTGAGTACGCTTTGGTTTTAAGGAGTAATCTTCTCTTTTCTATGGGTTTCAAATGCTTTGGGAGTTTTCCAGTAGTAAGAAAATTGAGAATTCCATCATAACAATCAGTCTGAATTGCTACTAGGAAGAGATTACTATCCACCAGTTCATCATTAATATATGTTGCCTTCTCGCTCATTGCGGTCCTGGATACTTGATCTGTCATGTAGTGCTCTCTTCCTTGCTTAATATGAATATCAAAGTTAAATTCTTGAAATAGGAGTAACCATCTCCAAACCCTTCCAGCTACTCTAGGCTTGTTTATCAAGTACTTCAAGGGCTGATGGTCAGATATGACTATAAAATGTACACCAAGAAGGTAATGCCGAAACTTCTGAAGAGCAAATACAATAGCCAAACCTTCCCTTTTGGTCGTAGTGTAGTTCCTTTCTGCCTGGGTGAGTAGTCTGCTGGCATAAGAGATAGGTCTATCAACCTTGTGTGATGATGGTTGAGCTAGAACTGCACCAACAGCATGAAGGCTGGAATCTGTATGCACATGAAACTCCAATGACCAATTAGGAACACTTAAAAGTGGAGCAGTACATAACCTCAATTTTAGTTCACAAAATGCTTTCTCAGCTTCAGCACTCCATGAGAAAGGGACCTTTTTACTGGTAAGCCTTGATAAGGGCTTAGCTATTTCTGAATACATTCGTATAAATCTTCTATGGTATCCTGCATGACCCAAAAAACTTTGCACTTCTTTTGGGCTTTGTGGAATAGGCATGGAAAGGATAGCAGTAACCTTTGCAGGGTCAACCGTTATCCCTTCAGCAGATACTATGTGACCAAGAAGAGTGCCCTTGGTGACCAAAAAATGACATTTAGCAGGATTTAACTTCAAACCTGTTTTGAGACATTGCTCAAAGATTTCCTTTAGATTTTCCAAATGATCATGGAAATCTTGAACTGCTGCTCTTCTATCTGTGCCTGAAAACACTGAAAAGTCATCCATGAAAATGCGTAGAAAGGTTGTCAACCATTTGCCCAATATTAGATACATTGTTCTATTAAATGAAGCTAGTGCATTCTTCAAACCAAAAGCCATGCGAGTATAAACATAAGTGCCCCATGGAGTAACAAAGGTTGTTTTGTCCCTATCATCAGGATGGATCACTATCTGATTGTAGCCACTAAAACCATTCAAGAAGCTATACAAAGTGTGACTAGCTACTTCCTCAAGTACTTGCTCTGAAAAGGGCTGAGGAAATCCATCTTGAACAGTCACTTTATTTAAGGCACAAAAATCAATGCAAACTTATATTTTTCCACTATTTTTATTGGGTACAATAACCATAGAAGAAAGCCACCTGGAATGTTCTACTGGAACAATTATACCTGCTTCTTCTAGTTTTGTAACTTCCAATTTTATCGCCTCTGCATATTTTGGATTGAGTCGATACGGCCTACTTCTTGCAGGCTCGACTCCCTCAACTAAGGGTATTCTGTGTAATCCAAGCTCCTCTCGTATCCCTGTTAGATCTTTGTAGGACCATGCGAAGACATTTTTGTGAGCAAAAAGTAAGGAAGTTACCTTGTGCAGTAAAGGAGAATAATGCCATAGCCAAGCGGCCAAGTGGACTACTTGAGGATTCTCTTCATCCCCTAAATTTATTTCTTGAACCAGTGTTTCAGGACTGGTCTTACTTGAGAAATCATCTCCACTGTATGCAGGAGTGGAATTCAGCTTATATTCTGCAATATGTTCCCTGATCCATCCTTGAGGTATATCCAAAAAGGGGAGATCCTCTCTGCATTCAGGCTCATAAATTTCCTTTTCTGGAACTTCTATAGTTGTTGCCCCTACGATGTTTGTATTCTCCTGCAAACTTCCATTCTTCAACTCCTTGGGAGTTTCATAGCCTTTTCCTGCAACTCCTTCATCCGTAACTTCTTCTTCTATTTCATTGATTTCCACCGTGCAACACTCTGCACTTTCCATCATCCAATTCAATAATGTATCTTCTTCTTGGGGTAGAGAGGGAATTACCTGAGTGTCCACAGTATACCCAGTAGTTTTCCCTGAGTCGAATCCTTCTTCCAAATGTAGTTGCAGTTGGCTATTGGTGCTTGTTGAAATCCATAGTTTGTTTTTCCCCCAATCTTGCAAAGCTTTTGCTTGCCTCAGCCAAGGTCTCCCCAGGAGTAAAGGGTAAGAAGTCTCCTGTGGAAGTGCAAAGTGGCAACCCTGTACTATCATCAGTACCTTTTCAATAATGCCAAGAGGTGCAACCCGATGTTGGTCTGCTAGTGTAAATGTGAATGGTGCCATCTTGGTGGGGTTCAAATTCAGTTTCTTCATTGTGAAATCTGGCATCAAATTGATACCACAGCCTCCATCTATGATCACACCTGGGAGAGCTTCATCCTTTATACAAACAGATAATCTTGAGCTTTGGTAGTCTGCCAAGGGTGCAGGGGGAAAATCAACCATGAAACCATCTATATTGGGTGATTGGATCAAGTGAGCAGAGTGTATAATCTTCAATAAGTCACTTCTTATTTTTGAATCCATCCTTATAAGTTCGTACAGACTAACCTTGTGATGAATACCTTTCAAGATCTATTCAATGTTTACCTCATGAGTGTCTTCTTGCAGACTTGTTGGTTGGTCCCTTAGAGAAGTAGCCATCCTTTCATAAGCTCCTTCAATTTATGCTTGGCCCTTCCACTCAGCCTTCTTTTCCTCCTCTTTATCCTAGAATCCTTGTTGTTCCTCTCTACGGATTGCTGCTGCTTGTCTAGCTCTAGTCATCATGGGCATTGCAGAGGATGATACAGCATAAGACTGAGTGGTCATACCTTCTTCTTGTGGAGAGACTACAATCATGTGGATTGGAGCAGGATGGCTTCTTGGGCAGTCTTTGCATATGGCCACACTCACCACAGCGATAACACATCAATGGCCTATTATATCTAGGCTTTGTCGTACGATTTTCCTCTCTATTAGGTGCATTTGAAGTACTAGCATAATATGAATCCAAAGCTTGAGGGTTACCTTGTTGTTGTGTACCCTTGAGGTAGTAACAGTCTCTAGCTTCATGACCATCCTTTCCACAAAATTGACAACTTACCTTGTTAGGGCAATTAGCATTGGAATGCCCATTGTTGTTACATATTGTGCACCAAATCTGCCTTCTTATATCCTGAGTGGTCCGCAAATCTTCTAACTCATGGCGAAGTTGGGCTACTTCATCATCAATGAGACGTAGTGGTGGCAAAACCTTCTCTTCTTGTTGATTTTGTTGCATTCTCAATGCCTCCAGTTCCTTCCTTAGTTGCCCAATAGGGTCTAGTTCTGCAGCATAATTCGGTTGTGAATCCCCTTCAAAATTTTGCCTAGCTTCTTCAATGCGTGATGCTGCTGCAACAAAATCATTGAGGGTTGCATTCAATCTAAGAGACTCACGTAGCTTCTACTGAGATGACCTGGGCAGAGCTTTTTCTATCCATTTTTTAACCAAGAAGTCACCTGGAGCATGTGGCAGACATGCAACAAGTGCTTTTGTTCTAGTGTGAAGTTCATGAAAGGATTCACCTGATCTTAGCCTTAGATTCTCAAGCTGGTCTAGAGCTCTTTCCGAGGAGTCACTAGGTCAAAATGTCTGTGAGAATGCCATCTTCAGAGCCTCCCATGTAGCAAAATGGCCATCTGCATATTGACTGTACCATTTGTTAGCAAGGCCTTCCAATGTGGATGGGAAGAGTACCATCATTGCATCCTCTCTATTCTGCAGACCTCTTCCACGGCATAAGGAGATGAACCTCCTCACATGATCATCAGCATCCTCATAAGCTTGTCCCTTGAAGGTGGGGAACTTAATATTGAGTCTGGAGAGTAAATGAGAGAGATCCTCCATTTGCACTGGTGTTTCTTCTGACGTATATGAGGAGAAGTCTAATGTTCTCCTATGCTTCTCCTTTGATAGTGGTGTCGCACCGAAATCAATAGATAAATTCAAAGGGGGTAGAGGGGAGGTAGGTTCACTAGTTGAAGATATAGCTGACTTGTTAAGGCTCCTTCGTATACAAAGAGGCTCCTTATCTGCTCGCGTATGGGTCATGTACCTACTTGCAAATGCAATAGGGCAAAAATACTGAAAAAGAGGACTATTTACTATCCTTAGGGCCTCTCACAGAAATGCAAGGGTCCCACCAGGCGTGCCAAACTGTAGAGGAGGTACTAGAGTATCTACTTTAGCAAGAGCATACAACATGCACTTCCAGTACTTCGCCTACTCAAGGGAGGTTCTCCTTAGGGAAATATACCCTTCAACATTTTTGTGAGCAGGCAGATATCAATAATTGCATAGAGTTGTGAATACTTAGGGATAATATAAATGACAAAAAATGGAAGACCAATCACTCCTTAGTTCGAATCAGATGATTACAACATAGGCAAAAGAGATGCTCACAGGTTTATGCTCTGGGCTAACATGCCACTCCAGAACTAAACAACATCAATACAAGGGATTCATCTAATCCGTACAATGGACACAACTAGATGCAGACTAGTATTGATCAATACAAAGTATGAAGACTTGCTCTAAGGGAAAGAGCATGAAATACCAATGACTCACATTGAATGACAAAACCAAGCCACTCTCTTCACACTATAGTGCTATTAGCCCTCACTAGGAAGCCCACGCTCTGTATCCTCACCACAGAGTGACTTCCTACAGTAGGCTTGTAGCCACAGAGTGCCAAGAGAGGACCCCTGTATGTACATATGTATATGTGTGTCCCAAATGAACACAAATCCATTGCTTTTATAGGCTCCAATAGGCCAAGAGGGCCTTGCCGATTCCTCACGTCCACTGATCATGCACCGATTGATTGCCCAAAATTGGAGGGGTAGATCAAATATGCCACCAATCTTGAATTGGATCCTCAAAAATAGGCAGTCGTCATGAATGGTTGGCGGCAACAGTCATTTCTCCACTTCCACTTTTACCATTTACACTTTTACTGTCACTTTTGTATGCAATTGAGATCCTCATTTTGTGCCGCCCGTGATATTCGAATGATCCTGAGAAGCACATCCTTCACCTAATTTTTGCAATAGCTTTTGATCCTTGCATATGGGAGGTGAGTTGTGAGGAGTTGTGGGGGTTTTTGGGGGGTGGTCAAAATTGATCCAAAATTTCAAAAATTATCATTGCACCATTGTAAAGTACTCGTCAAGAGCTTTTCAACGATATATAACACTGTAGGGTTTGGTTGAGAAATGATCCTCCAAATATCCATCAAAAACTGCATGAGAACTTTGTGGGAGGTCGTGGGAAATTGTGGGATTTGTGGGGTTTGTGGGGGATTGTGGAGGGGTGTGGGGTTTGTGGGGGGGTTGTGGAGGGGTGTGGGGTTTGTGGGGGGTTGCAGAGGGGTGTGGGGTTTGTGGGGTTTGTGGGGGTTCATGGAGTGGTGTGGGGTTTGTGGGGGGTTGTGGAGGGGTGTGGGGTTTGTGGGATTTGTGGGGGGGCGTGGAGTGGTGTGGGGTTTGTGGAGGGTTGTGGTGGGGTGTGGGGTTTGTGGGGGGTTGTGGAGGGGTGTGGGGTTTGTGGGGGGTTGTGGAGGGGTGTGGGGTTTGTGGGGGGTTGTGGGGTTTGTGGGGGGTTGTGGAGGGGTGTGGGGTTTGTGGGTTTTGTGGGGGGTCGTGGAGTGGTGCGGGGTTTGTGGTGTTTGTGGGGTTTGTGGGGTTTGTGGGGGGTTGTGGAGGGGTGCGGAGGGGTGTGGGGTTTGTGGAGGGTTGTGGAGATGGTGGGGGCTGCAGGGGTGGTGGGGGAAAAGAGGAGGGCCGGTGGAGTTGGAGGGGGTCGTGGTGATGGTGGGGGCCGCGGGGGTGGTGGGGGAAAAGAGGAGGGCCGGTGGAGTTGGAGGGGGTCGTGGTGATGGTGGGGGCCGCGGGGGTGGTGGGGGAAAAGAGGAGGGGATGGTGGGGTTGGAGGGGGTTGCGGGGGAGAGAGAGAGATAGGGAAATGCCGCGATACATTCATTTATGAAATATATAACTTTTTTTGTACATGGTTCATGGTTCGTGGTTCATGGTTCATGGTTCATTCTGATCATCTCTTTTGTGTCCGATAGTATTTTGCTTTATGAAATCATATTTTGGTTTGGTTGCCATTAGAGTACACTCACATGTACTCGGTTTTTTTTTTTTAGGCAGAGTGTATTGTCTTAGGCTAAACAACATCATGGTAATGTTGTTGTAGAAAAAGACAACACACTCTTCCCAAAAAGAAATTTGCAGATATGTTTATCGGTATGAGCGACGGTACTCCTAGGATGGTCGTCGATATGTGCGATGGTACACCCAATAGTCATCGATATAGGCGTCGATATGAGCATCTGTGTGAGCATCGATATTTTCGATGCTTATATTGATGCTCATACCGATGCCTATACCGGCACCTATACCGTCGTTTTGGTTCCAATGCCTATACCGGCACTTACATCGATGTCAAGGCAAAAACATGCCCATTCAATTTCCTTGGTAAAAGCCTCGGTATACGGCCGATATGTTGTAGTGTTTCAAATACCCCTTGTTGAACATGAGTCCTCCTTGTGTGCAATGTACTTTACTAATCAAATAATCTTTATATAGTTCAATCATGATGATATATGGAACAAGTATGGGTATAGTCAGTGTACCACTTTTTGCGGGTTGATCATGGTGGTAAGATTTGACTTTACACTACAATGGAAACGAGGTTTTTAAATGGACACAAACTGAACTAAAAATGATGGGCATAGAAATATCCATCAAGAAAACAATCTACGATGAAAATCGTGGGTTTATCCAACTTATTCATTATATCATTACTATATTGGTTGGTATATGAGTTGAGGAAAGCATGATTTTTTTCAGGTCCCAAAAAATATCGATGCATATAACAACCTTTTTTTCTTCTTTTTTTTCATTTTTTAAATTAGTCCTATGTACTAAACACTATTGCAATGGGGAAAAAAATGATTCCCAATCCATATCTAGGTTGTAAGTTTACGTCAAACACTTTTTAGTTGACCGAATTATTCGCTACCACATTAGCTTATTCGGATACGAACGAATACTTTTTGCATGGCAATTCAGCTATTTTCAATCAAAAGCATTCTTTCATAAGAGTCACTTTGTTTTTTACGAACTTACATTGTTGTACAAAGAACAAAGTATAAGCTCTTGTTAAAAATATTTAGTATTTTAGGATTAATACAATAAAGAAAAATATTTTTGTTTGTGAGTTAAAAACTATTGTGATTGTTTGACTCAACATGGATTCTTACTTCACAATAGTATATGTATGTGTGTGTATGATTGTGAGTCAAATTGTATCATGATTTTTTGAATCAATTTTGATTCTTACTTCACAATAGTATGTGTATGTGTATGTGCATGTATGTCATATGATTGTGAGTGAAAATCTAATGTGATTGTGTATGTGCATGTGTATGTGTGTGTATGATTGTGATAGGAAAACCAATGGATTTGTTGGAAAAGGTTTTATCTTCTTTTTTATAATTCAAGGGTTGAGAAGGTGTTAATAAGTGAACTAGAATTTTCTAGGTCTCTAGAGGGCTTTGTCTTGTAGACTTATTAACACCTTCTCAGATCCTTGAATTGTAAAGGGATCCAGCAAAGTTTCATTCCATAGTATGTGTATGTGCATATGAGTGTATAAGTGTGAATGAAAATGTATAATTGCGAATTTATAATTGTGTATCAGATCCTTCTCAAATCTGTGAATTGTAAAGGGATCCAACAAAGTTTCATATGATATTATGTGTATGTGCATATGTGTGTATAATTGTGAATGAAAATCTATTGTGATTGTCTGACAACATTGATTCTTACTTCACAATAGTATGTGTAAGTGTATGTACATATGATTGAGAATTTAAATTCTATTGTGATTTTCTGACTCAACATTGATTTTTACTTCACAATATTATGCGTAAATGTATGTGTGCGTATGATTGAGAATTAAACTATTGTGATTGTTCGACTCAACAATGATTTTTCCTTCAAAATAGTATGTGTAATTGTATGTGGGTGTATGGGAATTAAAATCTATTGTAATTTTTTGACTCAACATTGATTCTTACTTCACAATTGTATGTGTAACTGTATGTGTATGTGATTTTCTAACTTGACATTGATTCTTACTTCATAATAGTATGTGTGTGTATAATTGAGAACTTTAATAGATAGAAAATGTAAATACATAGATTAATAGATTTAAAACTTTAAGAGAGATTCAAAGTATATATATATATATAAAGATATATATTTAATGGAATATATATCTTATTTGATATTGATTTATGTTGTCTTTTCGTAGATATAGGTAATAATGTGACAGGATGCTCTAATCCAGACAGTGATATATGGCTACACTTTGCAAGTTACGCAAACAAATGTAAATCTCAAGGTATCATATCAATAAAAGATTTAAAATCATGATTAGTTCATAGCACTTTCAAAGGAGTCCAAGTGTAGAGCAAGAATGAGTAGATGCATCAATGACAACAGAGGATCCTCATGATATTTACCCTCAAGCATCACAAACTATTTTTGAGAATAATCAAGATACATGTACTCCACTTTCTCCAGATACGTCAAAAAAGAGTGGACCCGGTGAATGTAGTAAAAATGGTGCATCTAACAATATGTCACCATTCTTTGTCCGTAATAAATCACATAGTACAATACTTATAGCTTTTGAAAAGCAAGATTGTCTTGAGCTTCATATTAAATGGACTCCAACATTCTTAGCATGTGGGATTCCTTTCAATGTTATCTATAATCCTATTTTTGTAATAGTTACTTTGTTTTATACGAACTTACAATGTCGTACAAAGAAAAAGTTATAAGCTCTTGTTAAAAATATTTAGTATTTTAGTATTAAGTCAATAAAGAATTTTTTTTTGTTTGTGAGTTAAAAACTATTGTGATTATTTGACTCAACGTTGATTCTTACTTCACAATAGTATATGTATGTGTGTGTATGATATTGAGTAAAATTTTATCGTGATTGGTTGAATCAATATTGATTCTTAATTCACAATAGCATGTGTATATGTATGTGCATGTATGCCATATGATTGTGAGTGAAAATCTAATGTGATTGTGTATGCGCATGTGCATGTGTGTGTATGATTGTGATAGAAAAACCAATGGATTTTTTGGGAAAGGTTTTATCTTTTTTTCTGATAATTCAAGGGTTGAGAAGGTGTTAATAAGTGAACTAGAACTTTCTAGGTCTCTAGATGGCTTTGTCTTGTAGACTTATTAACACCTTCTCAGATCCTTGAATTGGTAGTATGTGTATGTGCATATGAGTGTATAATTGTGAATGAAAATATGTTGTGTGTCTGATTGAACATTGATTCTTACTTCACAATAGTATGTGTAAGTGTATGTGCATATGATTAAGAATTTAAGATCTATTGTGATTGTCTAATTGAACATTGATTCTTACTTCACAATAGTATGTGTAAATGTATGTGTGTGTATGATTGAGAATTCAACTATTGTGATTGGTTAACTCAACAATGATTTTTACTCCATGATAGTATGTGTAATTGTATGTGCGTGTATGATTGAGAATTATAATCTATTATAATAGTTTGACTCAGCATTGATTCTTATTTCACAATAGTATGTGTAATTGTAAGTGTGTGTATGATTGAGAATTAAAATCTATTTTAATTGTTTGACTCAACATTGATTCTTACTTTACAATAGTATGTGTGTGCATGATTGAGAATTAAAATGTATTGTGACTATTTGACACAATATTGATTCTTATTTCATAATAGTATGTGTAAGTGTATGTGTGTGTATGATTGAGAATTAAAATCTATTGTAATTGTTTGACTCAACATGGATTCTTACTTCACAATAGTATGTGTAACTGTATGTGTGTATAATTCATGAGAATTAAAATCTATTGTAATTGTCTAACTCAACATTGGTTCTTCCTTAACAATGGTATATGTAATTATATGTGTGTCTATGATTGACAATTAAAATCTATTGTGATTTTCTTACTCGACATTGATTCTTACTTCACAATAGTATGCGAGTGTATGATTGAGAACTTTAATAGATAGAAAATGTAAATACATAGATTAATAGATCTAAAAACTTTAAGAGAGATTCATAGTAGTTTGTATATATTTTAAGATATATACATATCATTTTGAAGTGAATTTATGTAACTATTAAGAACGTAAGATTCAAAGAATCGGACATTCATAATAGTTCATATGCACTCACTATACTATGTATAAATCTTGTCACATGAGTGTATATAACTATTGTGATAGTAAGAGTTAAAAAATCAGACAATCACAATAGTTTCTATACACCTTGTGACCTACACTGTAACTCTGCTATGAGTAAGACAGATTATGGTTGGACACTTGTGAATGGCTTAGTTCTTCTTGCCTCCACAATTCATCCTGGTGTGTGGCTTGTTCTGCCTGGCGCCTAACTATCTCTTGTTCAATCGTCAGTAGGTGTTGTTTAGCCTTTGCTGCAACCTCCACTTCCTCTTATAATTGATGAACCTCTTCCTCTTGAAAGGTCAACGATAAGGCTTGCTCTCAAAGCTTTGAGATTCGTTCTTCTTCAGCATGTCGTAGTGCTTCCCTGACAATCGCCACCTTATGCCGTTTTTGCTCACAATCAATGCCATTGTCTGCCATTGGCTCCTTAGCCTTACCTTGGTGCTTTAGTTCCTATGGGAAGGTTGCCTTTGACACCTCTACAACTTGCCAAACTGAAGGCAACAATCATACTAGAATCAACAAGCTCATTAAAATCCCTATTTTGGAGTCCAACAATTGCATGTTCTTCGACACCCAAAACAACTTGTGCAATTCCTTTCGACCCCATTCACTGTAACTCTGCATGCTTTGACCAAGAGAAAGTATTGGGTCTACGAAATGCCATATTGCTTGGTGTGCAGGTTTAGCACTAAGGTAGCTAACTTGAATCCGAGCTTCCATGGTGATGTATCAAGGAGTCAAGCAAACTTGTACTCCTGGGATCGAGGCTTGCTGAACATTCACTCCATTTCCTCATGAGGAACCAACACTACTAGGTCATGATTCTATCATTGTTTAACAATAGCTAATGAGAAATGTAAGCAGCATCAAGACCATTGTGTAGTTCTTGATTGATGATCATGGTGAAGAATGTTAGGTTCTCCTCTTCGAGTTCCATCTATGCATTCATTTGTAGTAGAAAGGATAGTATCATTGGATGCAGTGTCAGATACTGCCAATCTAGCATGGCATACTCCATCAACTCACGAGCATGGAACCACTCCACTTGTGCTTGAGGGAATTGATGAGGTATATGCATCATGTGAAAATCCATAAACTTGATTTGATTGGGGATTATTGTAGTCATCATTGCATCAAACAACAACAATAATCAACAATTTGAGAGTGCTAAAGCATGAAAATGCTTGCTTATACCAATTAACCATATGGTCATGAAGGAGAGTAAAGTGGTATGTCAATTGTTACATTGAAATCCGCATCCTCCCATATCTTCTTGGTCTTGGGTCAGTTCTCCTTGTATCATCTACATGTGCCTTTCTTACTTCTGGAGTCTTCACAGAGGGCAATCCAAGTTCCTCATTAAGGCTCTTTTCTAAACCGCTTGAATCTCCATCAATGTGTTCAAAACCTGTAGATGCTCTACTACTAGCAGAAAGCTTTTCTTTACCTTTCTTGGATGTATTTGATGAATTTGTTGGACTGAAATTTCCATGCAAACTTCCACTCCATGAATTTGAGTTGGAACTATTGCTTAGTGATGCATCCGGTCCGCTCAAAACTTGAGATTCTACACTTGATTTTTTAGCATTTTCTTTGTCATTTGGTTCAAGATTAAGTCCACCTTTGGCATTTGCATGGAAGCTTGACATTTCATCAAACACCACATCTCTACTTACCTTCACCTATCATGTGAGTGGATTATAATGTTTTCATCCCTTTTGCTCAAGGGACTATCCAATGAAGATCAATTTTTCTACTTTTGGATCAAGCTTTGTCCTCAACTCATCTGGAACATGTACATATGCAATACAATAAAAAACTTTCATATGTGATAAGTTGGGTTTTTTACTTGTGAACTTCTCTTCAAGTGTAACTTGATGTATAACAGTAGTTGGAGTTCTATTCATGATGTATACAACAATATTCATAGCTTCTTCCCAATAACAATGAGACATATTCTACTCAGCCATGAAGGCTCTTGCTATTTCTGCAATATGTCTATTTTTGCATTCAGCATTGCCATTCTATTGTGGTGTGTAACTGCATGAAAATTGGCACCAAATTCCATGAGTTTTTAGAAACTTGTTGAGCTCATTTGAAATATATTCACCTCCTCTATCACATCTTAATATCTAAATATACTTCCCCGTCTGCTTTTCCACCATAGCTTTAAAATTCTTGAAGTAAATGAACACCTCACTCTTCTCTTTCATGAAATATACCCATACTTTTTGTGTATGGTCATCAATGAAAGTAACATAAAACCTGCAACCGCCCATAGATGTGGTCTTCGCATGACCCCAAACATCTATATGTATTATTTCTATCACATTCTCACTAACATGATTGTCATGCAGAAATGATGCTCTTGATAGTTTACCAAATTGACATGTTGCACGTACCTTTTGGATTTCTGCAACTTTGAAATTTGGTAGTCCATTGACAATCTCCTTTGGGTGCATCAATTTTAGCCTCTACGAGTTTGCATGTCCAATTCATTTGTGCCAAATCTCTATATTAGAAATAACTTGCAAACATGGCTGCATTCATTTCAGGAAGTTTCACATTTAAGGTGAACATGCTACCCACTTTGTTTCCTTTGGAAATCAATCGTCCATCTTGTTTGTACTCTTCTACATATAACCCATCAACATTGAACCTAACTTGTAATCCCTATTCAACCATTTGTCCAATAGAAACTAGATTCTTTGTTATATTTGGAACATGCAACACATCACCAAGATGTTTTGCCTTCCCGTCCTCCATAGACAATGCTATGTTTCCTATATGCTCGATAGGGTGTGATTTATCATCACCTATTTCAACATATCCAGGAACTAGGAATTTTTGCAAACTACTAAACCATTCTACATGATTGGCCATGTGATTTGAAGCACTTTAATCAACATACTAGACATTACCATTCAATTTTGAAACATCAATAGAAATTGCATTCATCATGTGATGTTGAACCATGAACAACTTCTCAGAATCATCTACACTTGTGGATGCATGGTTGTTTTGTTGCCTTCTATTATTTTGATTCTTCAACCTAAAATCATGTTCAAAGTGTCCAAGTTTACCACAATTCTAGCATCCTTTACTGTCAGTACCTGAATCACTTCTTTGGAAATTTTTGTGGCCTCTTTGGCTCCCCTTGCCTCAAAACTATCCTCTACCTCCTGCATGATTCTGATGTTGAACTTCGTCTTTGTTACTATTTCTCTTCCACTTACGAAACCTCTACCTCTTCCTCTGCCAGAGTAGAATACCTGCTTAGAACTAGGTTTTCCTTGGGAGTTTGAGTCATCACCAAGATTCTTTTCTTCAATAATCAACATGGACACCAGATGAGCAAAATTCAAAATATTTTCCCTATTCTATATAGAAGTTCTAAACTTCTTATATGCAGCTCCTAAACCATGAAGCCACACTTCCACCTTATCATCATCATTTACATTCATGCCAATAGATGCAAGTGAGTCACATTGTTGGAGTTAGACGTCTGCAAAAGCACACCAACAGCGCAAGGAAGAAGAAGAAGCTTGGAGCACAACACACAATACTGAATGTATTACTAGAGAATGTACAAAGGTAAGTAGCCCATTAGGGCAATAGGTGTATATACAAGCCGAGGGAAAAAACCTCCTAAAGAGGGAAAAAAGTGCCCCGATGGTCCTAGTGTGTTCACACACATCACTACCTAAATATATCAACAAATCCCCCTTGGGAGTGATGAAGTGAACAAGGAGCTAGCACTCATGTATAAGGAAGTGCCAAGCTATGTGGAAATCACTCCACAAAAGGAAGTAAGCCCAAAGCTTTGCAGAAAGCTTCAAACTTCTCCCTAGGCAGAGCCTTCGTGAAAAGGTCTGCAATGTTCTCCTGGGTGGGCACATATGCCAAGCTAATCTCCCTAGTAGAGAAACTCTCCCTGACATAGTGATAATGCACCTCAATGTGCTTCGTGTGAGCATGGAACACAGGGTTCCTCGCAACTGCTAATGCGCTCTGACTGTCAGTGAAGATGGTGGTGGCAGAAGTCTGACCAACACCCAAATCAGCCATAAGACGTCTAAGCCACACACACTCAATAGTCACTGTGAAAGCTGCCCTATACTCAGCCTCACAACTGGAAGTGGCCACAGTAGGCTGCTTCTTGCTCAACCAAGATATACATGAGCTACCAAGCATGAAGCAAAAGCCACTAGTGGACACATGAGTGTCATAGCAACCAGCCCAATCAGAGTCAGAAAAAGCATGCAAATCTGGCGGTAGTGATCCCCCCTTGGGATAAAACAACCCAAGTAGCCGAGTACCACTCAAATAGCGAAAGATGCGCTTAACTTCCTGCCAATTCTCGACTCCTAGGCAATGCGTAAACCTGCTCATCTGTGAGACAACAAACTAAATATCTGGCCCAATAATGCATAAGTAAATCAAGCATCCAATAGCCTGCTGATAGAGAACAACATCAAATGCATCTCCAGCATCATGAAGCCTATCTCCATAGGAGTGGCAATAGGCTTATAGTCTTCAAGGCCAAAATGCTGCAATAATGTGTCAATATATTTCGTTTGACACAACGCCATTCCACCATCAACTTGCATAAACTGAATGTCCAAATAGTGATGCAAATGCCCCAAATCAGACATCTCAAATGAGGCATGCAAATCAGCCTTAAAATCAGCAATATGCTTCTCAATAGGACCAGTGAGCAGCATGTCGTCAACATGGCCAACAATGATCAGAAGCACATCATTAGCACGCTTAACATATAAGGTGCTTTCAGTTGGACTGTTCTCAAAACCATGTGCAATCAGATAGGCATGTACCTTCTCATACCAAGGACGTGGTGCTTGCTTTAAACCATATAATGCCTTCTTTAACCTCCACACCTGGTTTTCATGCCCTTTCTGCACAAAGCCACGGGGTTGAAAAACATACACTTCTTCATGCAAGTCACCATTTAGAAATCTTGTTTTAATGTC
Organism: Ceratopteris richardii; assembly: GCA_020310875.1. NCBI lineage: Eukaryota > Viridiplantae > Streptophyta > Polypodiopsida > Polypodiales > Pteridaceae > Ceratopteris > Ceratopteris richardii. The sequence goes on along the minus strand of CM035420.1, from coordinate 169,180,072 downwards.
CAACTGATGTACATTCCAACCATGATGAGCTACAAGTGCACAGATGCTCCGAACACTAGTCATATGACATATAGGTGCACAGGTCTCATCACAATCAATGCCTCTTTCCTGTACATAACCCTTTGCAACAAGCCTAGCCTTATACCTCTCAACTGTACCATCCGGTTTACGCTTCAGCTTGTATACCCACTTAGTGCCAATGGCCTTCTTGCCAGGAGGTAAGTCACATAAAGACCAAATACCATTCTTCATTATAACATCATATTCAGATTGCATAGCAGCCATCCAGTTTTCTGAATTTTGTGCTTCATCAAACAAAACTGGCTCATTCTCATCACAGAGACTAGATGCAGCCATAGCATAGCAATCTGATGCAAAAGAGGCACTATCAGAGCCTGAATGAGTACGATATGACAGAGGTGCATCTAATTTGTTGTCACACAAAGTCTACACAAACCATTTTGGCATAGTTCTTGTGTGGTCAATATCAGCTCTCTCATCATAAGTGCATCATGTACATCTGCATCATCAAATGAAACCTGCAAAGGCTGAGAAGTTGCCTCATTAGGACCAACACTAGACTGTCCACCTGTAAAAAGAGGTAGCAAAGTATCATACATGTCTTTGGAGCTAACAGATGTCTCCTTAGTACATGAAAGCAATGGATGAATAGCATCTTCCACAAAAACAACATCACGGCTAACCAGAATGCGTTTAGTCTGTGGATGATACAAACGATAGCCTTTACTTTCAGAATTGTACCCAACAAAAATACATTTTACTACTTTATCATCCAATTTTCTGCGATGTTGTTCCGGCACTAATGCATATGCCAAACAACCAAAAACATGCAGATGAGCAACAGATGGCTTGCGGTCATGCCAAGCCTCATATGGAGTGATAGACTGCAGCGCTTTAGTGGCACCTGTTCAGTACATATGCTGCACACATGACAACCTCAAGCCAGAAAACTATGTGGTAATGCCTGACTCTTGACCATACACCTCGCCATCTCCATGAGTGACCTGTTCTTTCGTTCAACAACTCCATTCTGTTGAGATGTATACGGCACTGTACATTGATGTTTTATCCCACGTTCAGCCAGAAATGCATTAAAATCAGAAGACATATTTTCCAAGGAAAAATCATCGATGAAAGTCATGAAGTAAAGATAATTCCCAAAAGAAGGTGTCTGCATAGGACCACAGACATCACTATGTACAAGCTGCAATTTCTGAGTAGCCCAAACTGAACCATCTTTTGGAAAAGACGAACGCTGCATTTTGCCCAAAATATAGCCTTCACAAAGATGTTTTCCAGGTGCCTCAAGTTTGGGCAAAGAGGACACCATTTCAGATTTCTGCAGGCATAGCAAACTAGCAAAATTCACATGACCAAAGCGTGCATGCCAAAGCTTTGCATCTGATGTAGCCTGAGAATCATTTACTCCACATGCCAAATCATTTACAGATCTTTCATAGTCTATGAGCTTATACAACCCACGACATAAAATGCCAGAAGCAATAATCACATCGCCATATGACAGATCATGAACTGTACACCTCTCATCAACAAATTTCACAACCAAGCCAATCTTGGCTAATGCAATGTTGGAGTTAGACGTCTGCGGAAGCACGCGAACAACACAAGGAAGAAGAAGAAGCTTGGAGCACAAACACACAATACTGAATGTATTACTAGAGAATGTACAAAGGTAAGTAGCCCATTAGGGCAATCGGCGTATATAATAGCCGGGGGAAAAAAACCTCCTAAAGAGGGAAAAAAGTGCCCCGGCGGTCATAGTGTGTTCACACACATCACTACCTAAATATATCAACAAATCCCCCCTCGGAGTGATGCGGTGAACAAGCAGCTTGCACTCATGTATAAGGAAGTGCCAAGCTATGTGGAAATCACTCCACAAAAGGAAGTAAGCCCAAAGCTTTGCGGAAAGCTTCAAACTTCTCCCTAGGCAGAGCCTTTGTGAAAAGGTCTACAATGTTCTCCTGCGTGGGCACATATGCCAAGCTGATTTCCCAGCAGAGAACCTCTCCCTGACATAGTGATAATGCACCTCAATGTGCTTAGTGCGAGCATGGAACACAGGGTTCCTCGCAACTGCCAATGCGCTCTGACTGTCAGTGAAGATGGTGGTGGCAGAAGACTGGCAACACCCAAATTAGCCATAAGGCGTCTGAGCCACACACACTCAATAGTCGCTGTGAAAGCTCTCCTATACTCAACCTCACAACTGGAAGTGGCCATACTAGGCTGCTTCTTGCTCAACCAAGATATACATGAGCTACCAAGCATGAAGCAAAAACCACTGGTGGACACACGAGTGTCATAGCAACCAACCCAATCTGAGTCAGAAAAAGCATGCAAATCTGGCGGCAGTGATCCCCCCTTGGGATAAAACAACCCAAGTATCCGAGTACCACTCAAGTAGTGAAAGATGCGCTTAACCGCCTTCCAATGCATGGCTCCTGGGCAATGCATAAACCTGCTCATCTGTGAGATAGCAAACTGAATATCTGGCTGAGTAATGCATAAGTAAATCAAGAATCCAACAGCCTGTTGATAGAGAACAACATCAAATGCATCTCCAACATCATGAAGACTCAATCGTAAACTTGTCTCCATAGGAGTGGCAATAGGCTTACAGTCTTCAAGGCCAAAATGCTACAATAATGTGTCAATATATTTCAATTGACACAAAGCCATTCCACCATCAACTTGCATAAACTGAATGTTAGTGATGCAAATGCCCCAAATTAGACATCTCAAATGAGGCATGCAAATCAGCTTTGAAATCAGCAATATGCTTCTCAATAGGACCAGTAAGCATCATGTCGTCAACATAGACAACAATGATCAGAAGCACATCGTTTGCACGCTTAACATATAAGGTGCTTTCAGTTGGACTGTTCTCAACACCATGTGCAACCAGATAGGCATGTATCTTCTCATACCAAGCACGTGGTGCTTGCTTTAAACCATATAATGCCTTCTTTAACCTGCACACCTGGTTTTCATGCCCTTTTTGCACAAAGCCACGGGGCTAAAAAACATACACTTCTTCATGCAGATCACCATTCAGAAATGCTGTTTTAATGTCCAATTGATGTACATTCCAACCATGATGGGCTACAAGTGCACAAATGCTCCGAACAGTAGTCATACGACATGTAGGTGCAAAGGTCTCATCAAAATCAATGCCTCTTTCCTACGCATAACCCTTTGCAACAAGCCTAGCCTTATACCTGTCAACTGTACCATCAGGTTTACGCTTCAGCTTGTATACCCACTTAGTGCCAATGGCCTTCTTACCAGGAGGCAAGTCACATAAAGACCATGTACCATTCTTCATTATAGCATCATATTCAGATTGCATAGAAGCCATCCAATTTTTTGAATTCTGTGCTTCATCAAAAGAAACAGGCTCATTCGCATCACAAAGACTAGACGCAGCCATAACATAGCAATCTGATGCAAAGGAGGTAGTATGAGAGCCTGAACGAGTACGATATGACAAAGGTGCATCTAATTTGCTGTCACGCAAAGTTTGCACCAACCATTTTCGCATAGTTTTTGCCTGCTCAATATCAACTCTCTCATCAACAAGTGCATCATGTAAATCTACATAAGAAATGGAATGATCTGCATCATCATATGAAACCTGCAAAGGCTTAGAAGTTGCCTCATTAGGACCAGCACTAGACTGTCCACCTGTAAAAAGAGGCATCAAAGTATCATACATGTCTTTGGAGCTAACAGATGTCTCCTTAGTACATGAAAGCAATGACTGAATACCATCTTCCACAAAGACAACATCACGACTAACCAGAATGCGTTTAGTCTGTGGATGATACAAACGATAGCCTTTAATTTCAGAACTGTACCGAACAAAAATACATTTTATTGCCTTATCATCCAATTTTCTGTGATGTTGTTTAGGCACTAATGTATATGCCAAACAAACAAAAACATGCAGATGAGCAATAGATGGCTTGCGGTCATGCCAAGCCTCATATGGAGTGATAGATTGCAGTGCTTTAGTGGGACACCTGTTCAGTACATATGCTGCACACATGACAACCTCAAGCCAGAAACTATGTGGTAAAGCCTGACTCTTGACCATGCACCTCACCATCTCCATGACTGACCTGTTCTTTCGTTCAGCAACTCCATTCTGTTGAGGTGTATACGACACTGTACACTGGTGTTTTATCCCACGTTCAGCCAAAAATGCATTAAATTCAGAAGACATATATTCCCCCCCTCGATCAGAACGGAGGGTGCCCATTACATGCTGATAGATTTTCAGCCAAAACCAAAAACTGTGTAAAGGACATGAACACTTTGGACTTTTCTTTGAGTGGATATACCCATGCATGCCTGGAAAAATCATCAATAAAAGTCACAAAGTAAAGGTAATTTCCAAAAGAGGGTGTCTGCATAGGACCATAAACATCACTATGTACAAGCTGCAATTTCTGTGTAGCCCGAACTGAACCATCTTTTGGAAAGGAGGAACGCTGCATTTTGCCCAAAATACAGCCTTCACAAACATGTTTTCCAGGTGCCTCAAGTTTGGGCAAAGAGGACACCATTTGAGATTTTTGCAGGTGTAGCAAACTAGCAAAATTCAGATGACCAAAGCGTGCATGCCAAAGCTTTGCATCTGACATAGCCTGAGAATCATTTACTACACATGCCAAATCATTTTCAGATCTTTCATAGTCTATGAGCTTATACATCCCACGACATAAAATGCAAGAAGCAATAATAACATCGCCATTTGACAGATCATGAACTGTACATCTGTCATGGACAAATTTCACAACCAAGCCTATCTTGGCTAATGCAGAAACTGATAACAGATTCTTCTTGATTCCTGGCACAAATAAAGCATCTGACAAAGTGAAAGAACTACCATTAGCAGTAGTCAAAATGATCTTACCAACTCCCATAATAGGATAAGAGGAGTTGTTGGCGCATGTAACAGTATTCCCTGTAGGGGCAGGCTCGAGTGAAGAGAAGAAACTGTGCTGCAAGGTAATATGTTTGGTCGCCCCACTATCAAAGTACCAAACATCTGAGTCTATTGCAGACATGCACTATTCATGAGAAGATGGGTCAAAACTGCAAATAGTAGTGAACACCCATTTTTCTTCCTGCACAAGATTAGCAGACTCCATTTTTGGTGTAGAGGCTTCTGCAACAACCATTCCAGCCTCTTTCTTCTTTGCCTCTTTTGCAGCTAGTTTTGGACAGTTCTTTATGATATGATCATTCCCTTTACAGTACTTACAAAACAATTTCTGCTTTTTTGATTTCTTCTCATCTTTATCTTCCTTCTTTGAATATGCAGAATTAGCAGATTTTTGCTTACTAGTTGAAGAGCTCCATTTTCCTTTGCCCTTCTGACTAGCCAGGAAAGCTTGATCTGCAACTCGCATAATGGACATGTTTTGCCTGGACTGATCTTCCTGCAATAGAACAGAGACTAACCCCTCAAATGATAAGGCATTTGGATTTCCTTTCATCATCAACCGAAGAGTAGAAGCAAAACTCTGATATGAATCAGGAAGACCATTTAGAACGGTCTGCACAAGTGAGCTATCTGGTATAACCTCATCAGCAGAAATCAACTGTTCCTTCAAGTCTTTGATCTTCGTTAGGAAACTGTCCATAGAATCACCTTCATTCATGTGCTCACTCTCCAACTATTTTCGGAGGTAAGCAACACGAGCCTCATTCCTAGCTTGGTACAATGTGGTAAGTGTATCCCAAGCATCCTTAGCTGTTCTGCAAGAGCGAATATGAGGAATAATGGCACGTTTGACAGACAAAGCTATCAATGCATATGCCTGGGCATCTATGCCATCCCAACGAATCTGCTCCAGCACCTGTATTTGCAGTACCTGTAGTCAGAGGTGTAACAGGACGTCTTTCAACACCCTGCACAATGTTCCACAACCCTTTTGCAACCAACACATGTCGCATCATATAAGCCCATAACGGGTAGTTGGTACCATCCAACTTATCCTCAACAGCCAACATACGGAATACATCACTGCTTTCAGCCATGGCCGGTGACTAAAATACCTTGATGCAGAAAATTGACTGTATCTCAAAAAGTTGAAAAGAATTGCCGAGACGAATTCCGCTAGAACTGTAGCAGACTTCGAGACGCTTATACTGGCGAATAGAAACTGGTATATACCTTTGGCACAAAAAGACAAAATAGCTTGCACAAGCGTTGCAATAGTGCGTTCGGAAGCCAAAATGAGTTCAGATCGCGATTTCGGCACCTGAGTATGCTCATTAAATTTTGTGTGAATTTGAGACTACAAACGGAGGAGTGTCGACGGCGCCCTAGATGAAGCGACGACCTGCTCTGATACCAATTGTTGGAGTTAGACGTCTTCGGAAGCACGCGAACAACACAAGGAAGAAGAAGAAGCTTGGAGCACAAACACACAATACTGAATGTAATAGTAGAGAATGTACAAAGGTAAGTAGCCCATTAGGGCAATAGGCGTATATAGAAGCCGGGGGAAAAAACCACCTAAAGAGGGAAAAAAGTGCCCCGATGGTCCTAATGTGTTCACAAACATCACTACCTAAATATATCAACATGCAAAAACTAATAACAGGTTCTTCTTGATCCCTGGCACAAATAAAGCATCTGACAAAGTGAAAGAACTACCATCAGCAGTAGTCAAAATGATCTTACCAACTCCCATAACAGGATAAGAGGAGTTGTTGGCGCATGTAACAGTATTCCCTGTAGGGGCAGGCTCGAGTGAAGAGAAGAAACTGTGCTACAAGGTAATATGTTTGGTCGCCCCACTGTCAAAATACCAAACATCTGACTCTACTGCAGACATGCACTGCTCATGAGAAGATGGGTCAAAACTACAGACAGTAGTAAACACCCATTCTTCTTCCTGCACAAGATTAGCAGACTTTGTTTTTGGTGTAGAGGCCTCTGCAACAACCATTCCAACCTCTTTCTTCTTTGCCTCTTTAGCAGCCAGTTTTGGGCAGTTCTTTATGATATGATCATTCCCTTTACAGTACTTACAAAACAATTTCTACTTTTCTGATTTCTTCTCATCTTTATCTTCCTTCTTCGAATATGCAGAATTAGCAGATTTCTGCTTATTAGTTGAAGAGCTCCATTTTCCTTTGCCCTTCTAACTAGCCATGAAAGCTTGGTCTGCAACTCGCATAATGGACCTGTTCTGCCTGCACTGATCTTCTTGCAACAGAACAGAGACTAACCCCTCAAATGATAAGGCATTTGGATTGCCTTTCATCATCAACCGAAGAGTAGAAGCAAAACTCTGATATGAATCAGGAAGACCATTCAGAACGGTCTGCACAAGTGAGCTATCTGGTATAACCTCATCAGCAGAAATCAACTGTTCCTTCAAATCTTTGATCTTCATTACGAAACCATCCATAGAATCACCTTCATTCATATGCTCACTCTCCAACTGTTTTCAGAGGTAAGCAACACGAGCCTCATTCCTAGCTTGGTACAATGTGGTAAGTGTATCCCAAGCATCCGTAGCTATTTTGCAAGAGCGAATGTGAAGAATAATGGCACGTTTGACAGACAAAGCTATCAATGCATGTGCTTGGGCATCTCTGCCATCCTAGCGAATCTGCTCTATAGTAGGTGCATTAGAAACTGCAGCACGAATAGGAATATGCAGAATATCATCATCTTCGACACCTTCTGCATCAGCTTCAGTACTTGCAGTTGTAACAGTTGCAGGTGTGGTAGGACGTTTTTCAACACCCTGCACAATGTTCCACAGTCCTTTTGCAACCAACACATGTCGCATCATATAAGCCCATGACGGGTAGTTGGTACCATCCAACTTATCCTCAACAACCAACATACGTAATACATCATTGCTTTCAGCCATGGCCGGTGACTAAAATACCTTGATGCAGAAAATTGACTGTATCTCAAAAAGTTGAACAGAACTACTGAGACGAATTCCGCTAGACCTGTAGCATACTTCGAGACGCTTATACTGGTGAACAAAAATTGGTATACACCTTTGGCACAAAAAGAAGAAATAGCCTGCACAAGTGTTGTGATAGTGCGTTCGGAGGCCGAAACGAGCTGAGATTGTGATTTCGGCACTATAGAGCGAAGCAGTTTTGATCTCGAAAACACGCTGAGTATGCTCACTAATATTCGTGCGATTCTAAGGCTGCAACAGGAGGAGTGTCGACGGCGCCCTAGATGAAGCGACGACCTGCTCTGATACCAATTGTTGGAGTTAGACGTCTGCGGAAGCACGCGAAAAGCACAAGGAAGAAGAAGAAGCTTGGAGCACAACACACAAGACTGAATGTATTACTAGAGAATGTACAAAGATAAGTAGCCCATTAGGGCAATAGGCGTATATACAAGCCGGGGGAAAAAACCTCCTAAAGAGGGAAAAAAGTGCCCCGACGGTCCTAGTGTGTTCACACACATCACTACCTAAATATATCAACACACATATGCTTTTGATTTTCAGGTTGTAGCCACTTATCGACATGGCCTTTTTCTCCAGTTTTGTAGCTTGTTCTTGAGTTGAAATTTTCATGCCTTTGTATTGGTCTCATACAATGTGACCAAGCTGTTCCAAGCCTCTTTCGGAGCCTTGGCATCCTGTATGTGCCCAATCATGCTATTTTGTATGCTAACAGATAGCCAATACATTACCTTTCATGATCTTTGATTCCATTCCTCATATGCTCTTCATTGGTCTGCATTCCGATTCCTCTCTGGTAACTGTGGAGCATTTTCATTCTCTCCTTCGATGTACTTCCAGTAGCCTTTTCCCATCAAGAAATTCTTCATTTTGAATCTCCAAGCATGGATGTTGTTCTTCTCCAGGTTATCACTCATAAGATGACTCATTCCATCTGTGTTTGCCATTTCTGCAGCAATTCACAACACTGCAAAGACACTACAAGTAGTACTTCTGCTTGAACACTATCGCACTATGACATGACAACTCAATCTAAAAAACACAGTTTTCTTCACTTGAAATTTTGGATCTAAAATATATGAGTGTTGGCAAACAAGATGCAAGTAAAATTTTGCAAATTGAACTGGTTTTTCTATGGGCACCACCTTGCGAGATCGAAATGGAGGTTGAGATGGCTCCAAAACAAAAATCTGAGGTAAAATCACAATAGCCCAAAACCATCTTGACATCTCACACCATCACGATAGCTCAAACCGTCCTAATAGCCTAGGCCATCATGACATCCTAGACCATTGCAACATCCTAAACCATCGTGATAGCCTAGACCATCATGACAGCTCAAATCATCATGACAACCTACACCATCATGAAAGCCCAAATCATCACAACAATCGAGACCATTGTGAAGCCTTGACCATCACGATAGCCAAAACCATCGTGACAGGGTGGAACCATTATGATAGTCCTCCTATTTGGCAAAAATTAGGGTTTATACTTTTTTTATCTAATTTGCACATTTTTGGGCATATTTTGGTTGTTTGCAGGACTTCTAAAGCAATCAGATATGGACACCACAAGAAACCAAGGTAACATGCAATGCTTCAGAGGTTTCATGGGCAATTAGGAGCATACCAAGGTCATACAAGGAGCTTGTCATAAGGTTGGAAATTGATGATACCTCCTTTGTTAATTTGAGCTTAGGCTAACACAAAGTTCTAGTACTTAAGCATAGGATGGCATTAAGAACTTAAGTTTAAGAGTTTTAAAGAATTGAAGTACAAGACAATAATATATCTCAAATCGTGACAACAATAAGGGAAAGAACCTAAATTTATGCCGCAAGAACCAAGTAAATAACAAAAACGTATTCCTAACGAGCATATTTGAGATAAGAAAAACATCAAAGGGTCTTAAAAAGAACAAGTACTTGGTACAAAAAAATAACATTGCAATGCATGTGCACATTGTTAAGGCTCGATAGTAAAGGGAATCAAAAATTCATGAACCTTAGGTCAGGAAGACATGTAGGCAAATTTGATCGATGGAGCATCAGATCATCTAAGGCAAGTGTTGATCACACTGCTAGATGTTGGGCTCAATATCTGAGTGACTACCCCTACGTGGTAAGTTGAGACACTAGTGAGTCGGAGATGACATTCAACATGGAGAAATCCATAGGTGAGATGGGACTTGCCTATTTACAAAGATCGGACACTCCCTATAAAACCCAACTTGAGTACATCAGAACCAACCAACTAGGTGCTCACATCTACCAGGATGGCTTACGATGGTCCGTAGTTCAACTTAGGAATCCAAAGGAGCCCTTCAAAATTGAGCACCCCATGGTCAAGTTGGAAAACGAGTTATACATAGATAAGTCGGGAACCATTTATGTGGTGACCAGCTTACCTGATAGGACAGATGAATTTGAATTCATTGTACCTGACTCAGACATAGGAGACCTAGATCATGAGAGAAAAGAACAAAAACCTAGAATTTCTCATGGTAAGCCAGCCTTATCAAGGATCATTGCACCTCATTGGGTACCTTACAATAATGCAATCATAGAACTTCTTGTTAACAAAGAAACTGATGAAGCTTTCTCTAGGTTTAGACTTGATAAGCCTAGTGACATTAAAGGAGTCACTATCTATGAATTCAAACATCTAGAGATCCCAAGAAAGATCATCTATTTATATAAGGCTTTAGATTGGATGTACCTAGTCATTGAACATAGTAGACATGCCTGTATATGGAAGGGTGAACCAATATTTCCTTCATATAAGTCCACCCACCCTCATAGTCAGACAAGAGGAGGATCTTTGCATGTCTTAGGAACTCAAAAGGAAAAAACCAAAGAACGACCAAAGGTGAGCTTCACACACACCATGGGAAGGGAAAGACAAGGAACAAATACTGAGAGAGGAGAACTCGAAAGACCTAGAGGACAAAGGCCCCAAAGAGGCATGGATGATTTTCCCCTGCCAAAACTAAGAGAGAACCCAAGAATTTTGAGAGCTACACAACTAGTAAAATCTGTGAAGAATTACTTTGATGGCACCAGTGACCCCTACGATCATGTAGCAAAGTTTAAGCAAGTGTTGAGAGTGGAACATGTTGATGATCTGTTCAATCAATACAATTCTTTTGGATTAACCCTAAAAAATACAACCTAACATGGTTCCAACCCTTGCATCATGGACAATTTAGGGATACTCATCAATTGCGAGAAGCCCTCATTCTGAAGTTTTCCAAGAGCAGAATAAGACATAATAGTTCATCATTAATCCATAGATTTAAGCAAACACCACAGAAAACTATGAGGCTAGCAAGACGTAGGTTTAGATAATACATTGAGAGATGCCCCATCCTAGAGCTACCTACTCAGGCTAAACAAGTTTCCCTATTTATAGATGGGTTGTTGAGAGCAATACTACGATCATACATCTATCTTAAGGAGCCTCGAACCATAGAGCAATGTGTGAGAATGTGCATAGATATAGAGGATAATTTGGTTCAAGGGTTGTAACTCTCTAAAATCTACAAGGATTCATATCGCTAAGCTAACTTCACATCCAAACCATCTATCTCCATAGAAGAGCTGGCAGAACGATTGGCTCAAAAGTTAGGAATCTCAAGTAAACAAACCCCTAGAGTGGTCTCTACGAAATGTTGTTATACTTGTGGACGAGATCATATGGCCAATGTGTGTCCCTTGATGGTTTCAAACCCAAAAAACTTGAGTGCCCAATAATGTACAATTAAGAGAAAATACACGAACCACATTGCTCAAGATTTCCCTTTAACAAGCAAGAAGTTAGGCAAATTTTAAAGTAAGATGGATAGGTCCTTTCTAGATCCATTCTGAAATTGGTCTGGCCACATTTTGATCGACTACGTTAAATGGTGAACTTTTGCAAACTCCAATCAATGGGTCCAAACTTCGGCCTTGGGACTATGGGGTCCTTCTCTCTCTCTCTCTCTCTCTCTCTCTCTATATATATATATATATATATATATCTATATATATATATATATATATATATATATATATATATATATATATATATATATATATATATATATATATATATATATATATATATATATATATATATATATATATATATTAGGAAATACGAATCCTAAGGGTAAAAACCCTTCAATTGGGATTAAATAAGTCCAAATAGTTTAAGGGTTCAAACCATAGTCTTGGAGACACTTTCACAAGGGTTTCTCAATGAACTCCAAGGGTTCTCCATGTGGCTTTGGACCCTCAAAACACATGTCTTTTGCAACTTTGAGAGATATTTATACAACATTCTCCCCCCTTTAACCATTTTTTCTTCAAAAATGTATGTAGGTATAACATGTGGAGTATTTCCTCGTGCCCCATGATCAGTCTTGTCGATCACCTCTTTAGTAGAAGGGGATTCTATCCTTGACTAGTTCTGAAAGAGAGGGGAATCCATGTGTGGGCTAATCCCTACCCAAATCATTATAAACATCATTTGTCTTTGCACATGCAAAGTATGGAAAGAGCAGGTGCACATTGAAGGAAGGATTATGCTATGGATGCTTAGGACAATACTAATTTAAGGACTGTTCTAAGAAGAAAAAGACACCAATGACCATAGTCATAAATTCTACACAGGCAAGGAGTGATGTAGATGAGGATTTCGGTGATTCTCCATCCATATATCATCTCCCATGGTGGCATAGTGGCCATGATGATCATGAAGAAGGTTCCTTCTATGTGAGACACTGTGATTTCACTAGTGGCACGAAAGGATACCAATTCCTTGATACAGAACTCATTCTTATGAGAGGAGTTGTGGTAGGACAGCTTGTCAAGGTCCTCTTCAAAACTTGATCTACACATAATGTCATTAGTTCCCAACATGTTGGAAGGTTACACTTAGAAACTACAACCAGACTATGTCTATAAAATGGATGGAGTTAGCTGATGGGAAGGGCATTGAGACATGGGACTAACGAGTAGTAGGTCTAACCATCCAAATCCAATCCTACAAGGACATATTGGACTTTGAGATAGCATGACTAGCTCATTTTGATGTATTCCTAAGTAAAAATTGGCATGCTGGGAAACAACCAGTCATGGATTTTGTTTCGCATGTTTATCAATTTGTGCATGAGGGGAGATGATTACTAATCTGTGGATAGCCAGATCTCTAAGAGATGAGATTGGTGATTGCTACCAAGTTGCTCAAGATTGATTGTAGGTATATTTATTTTCTTTATTTTGTATATTCATCTTGTGTAGTGATGGATTCTTGCAATCAAGAAAACTCTAGTTAAAATGCTCAACTACTTTCAGATAAAGTAAGAGTAGAATTCCAAGAGTTTTTTTTTTAAGAATTACCTTTGGGTTTACCTCCTTGTAGAAACATTGAGCGTAGAATTGAATTGGTACTAGGAGCGAGTCTGACCACTCGACTACCATTTCGAATGAGCTTGCAAGAGGAAAATGAAGTCCACAAGATCATGGATAAGTGTTTACAAAAAGGGCTTATCAAACCTAGCTATTCCCCCTTTGCAACACCATTTCTTCTAGTGAAGAAGAAAGATGGATCTTATAGGATGTGTGTCAACTATAGACCACTCAATAAGATTACCATCAAGCATACATATCCAATGCCTAGGATAGATGATCTCCTTGATGCTCTAGGTGGAGCAACACCATTTCTTCTAGTGAAGAAGAAAGATGGATCTTATAGGATGTGTGTCAACTATAGGCCACTCAATAAGATTACCATCAAGCATACATATCCAATGCCTAGGATTGATGATCTCCTTGATGCTCTAGGTGGAGCAGTTGTAAGATGGATTTGAAAAGTGGCCACCACTAGATTAGAGTAAAGGAACAAGATTTATATAAAACAAATTTCAAGACCCTTCGTGGGCATTATAAGTAGTTTGTTATTCCATTTAGTTTGACTAATGCACTTGGTACTTTCATGATATTAAAGAATGATATTTTACAATTGTTCATTGGAAAGTTTGTTGTGGGTTTTTTTATGACTTGTTGGTGTATAGTAGGTATGTACATGAACATGAAAGTCATTTAAGATTAGTTTTAGATAAGTTAAAAGAAAATCAATTATTTACAAATCCAGATAAGACTGAGTTATTTCTTCTAGAGATATAGTATTGAGGGCATGTGATATCGGTCCATGGGGTTCATAAGGATCCCAAGAAGGTCTCAATTATTCTAGCTTGGCCTTCTCCTCAAGATGAGGGATAGTTAGAATCATTTCTTAGACTTTTTGGTTTTTATCAAAATTTTGTTTCCTTTTATTCATTATTAGCAGCACCTATGATGAATCTACTTCAAGGCAAAGTACCATTTGCATGGAAGCAAGAGCGACAACAAAGTTTTGATACTATGAAGCAAGTTGTTTCAAAGGCTCCTACACTCAAAGTGGTAGATCCATAGAAACATTTGATTTGGAGACATACGGTGCTGAAGTGTAGGAAGGTCGTTCCTACGACTCAGTATTTTGCTCATAACTTGAAGTAGAAGCGTCAGAATTGAGTGAAAATACCACCATTGGATGCGTCTTCTCGAGAGCTTCAAAATGCATATGCTATTCACTATATTTGGAGTTCGGAGCTAAGAGAAATGCTCAATTTACTGTTGGCTGCTGCACCAAATATCGTGACACCATGACTGACAGTTGAAGCTTGTTTGGATTAGTCTTTGCCTTGTTTGCACTCTTTGAGTAACTGATTTGCATTGGTCATCATTTGAATGCATGTCCTCATACACTCGGCTAGGTTTAGATACTTATCGGATTGATAATTAAAGCTTGAATCCCCACTATATGTATGTACTTGAGGGGGATTGAGGTATAGTCTCTTTCTCCACAAGTTCCTAAGTTGGTTCTTAGGTACACACGTTTTTTGGCGTCGTTGCCAGGGAGTGTCGAATCAAACTGAGGCATTCGTGTGATGATAAGTAGCTTTTTGCATTGAAGCGAGAGGAGGAGTAGGAGTAAGGGAGTAGGTTAAGTAATTAGAGTAGCTTTCAGTCTTTGTCTTGTTGATTTTTTTTCAGTGAGTAGGAAAATTCAAAAGTATAAAAGCCAAAAATGTCATTTTGTAAGTCACTTGTCTTTTGAACAAGTATCGTGAGAGGCGATTGTCGAGTATCGTGAGCTAGATTCCGGGTTGTTTGAGCTGCGCAGAGAAGTCAGTGTGGTCGAAGGGTTGAGGGAGAGTACCTAAGGTAAGCACATATATCATTCTCTCATCCTTATCACATAAATTATGCATTTCAGAAAAAACGATCTGCGTGAAGTATCGTGAAGGACATGCCGGGGCAGAGAAGAAGTAATTTTCTGATTCAGGCCAAAAGGGGAGGGTAGATGCACTCTAGGCACATGTGTATGAAATTAAAATCCAAAAAAACACTTGCAAAAAGTTGAAAAGTGTCAAGTATCGTGTTCTCTCGCGGTCGAGTATCGCGATACCTGACAAGTATCGTGATCCCCTGTGGTTGAGTATCGCGATACTTCACAAGTATCGAGTATCGTGTCTTGCCCGATCGTGATACTTCACAAGTATCGAGTATCGCGTTTTTTGGAGTATCGGTATCGTGATTGCCCGATTGCAATACTTCGCAAGTATCATGTATCGAGTATCGAGTATCGTGCTATCTCAAGTATCATGTGATCAAGTATCGTGTATCGAGTATTGAGTTCCTCAAGTATCGAGTATCGTGCTATCTCAAGTATCGTGCTATCTCAAGTATCGTGTGATCAAGTATCGTGTTTTTTGTGTATCGAGTATCGTTTTGCTCAAATATCGTGTATCGTTTCATCCAAGTATCGTGTATCGTCTTGTGGAAAGGTCGAGTATCATGAACTTTTTGGGCCAAGTATCGTGACTTGAGATTTTATAGTCAGTCCTTTACCAACCAAAATTTTCTAGAATTCTGACCTTTAGTGAAGAACTCTAGAAGTTGGAGGTTGGCAAGGTTAAATAGAACTTTAAAGTGAATGAACCTAAGATCTAGGAGAACCCTAGGGAGCCGAAGAAGTGTGATCTCTTCTGTAGGAAATGTAGCCGAGCCAAGTGGCCGTTCACATTAGTCTGAAACCTCTAGTGAGTCAGAAGAAGAAATTCCTATGGCTTCAGAGGATATGCAAAACACTGTACCAATGATTGGCATGATGTCAATTATTGAGGGAGAATATCGGACATCTTTAGAATATGTGACCACCAATCAACATGAGATTCCCATATACATAGATGGACTAAACTGATCAGTGACCAGATTGAAGAAAGCTTCAGATGCTTACATAGTGCCTAGGCTAGCAATTAAGTATTCAGGATGATTTTATATGGATAAAAGAGATATCCAGTATGTTGTTACAGAACATCCGGAAAACATGAATGAACTTGGGGAAGAAAACACTGCTCATAACCTTAATGAAGACGGGAATGAGGTGCAAGTGACCACACCTAGAGGGAGATCTACTATCGTTAGGGTGTGGAGAGGAGACTTGGTGCCCCAAGACGACTCCTTAATGGATGTGTATTTGATCAATGGAATGGAGCATCTCCTTAGAGCCAACTCTTCAATATGGGAAGTAGCCCCTAACCCTGTGACTGTCTATGAGTTACAAGATCCTGACTTCCCCACCATCATCACGTATTTGGACAAAAACCAGAGAAGGTATTGGCCCCTAACAGATTTAGAAAGAGCTGGGTTGAAATATCAGAACATTCCAGTGTTTCCCCCGAGGGATCAAGCCACTACTTCACAAAACCCACATGGAACCTCTCAAAATAATTCATTTCAACAGTCAGGACAAACACGACAAACTCAAATCCCGGTTAGACCACATGTGCAGTTTGCTATGCCTGCAAATAACCCTAATTATCGGCCTCAGCCACCTGTGGATCCAAGAAATGTAATTCCTGTCCCAGTTAGACCACCTGTAGCAAGAGGACCTTGTATACCCATTGGAAGACCAATTTTCCCTGTGATGCCTAGACTGCCTGAAGGTATACTCCCCATTCAGTTGCAAAGGTTGTTTTATGCTGGTCCTCAAGAGCAATGGCTACCTGATTATACCCTGAAAAGCCGTCCAAAAAACTATAAACTTCCTTCCCTGCCACTCTTTCCAAAATATGATCCGTGATGGGTAATGGGTAACTATCCCTTATGGTAGCGGCATTTACCTTTTTCAGATTAATGCATACCCTTAACTTTCCATTCTTTTTCGGTACGACCACCAAAGGTGACACCCATTCCGTGTGTTCAATCTCATATATGAACCCAACTTCTAACAACTTATCTATCTCTTCCTTTATCTTTGTTGAGTAAACATCGTTATATGTGTAAGGTCTTTGTTTGGAAGGTTTAGCTTTAGATGTCATAGGGATTCTATGTGCACATATAGATGGATCTACTCCTTTCAAATCCTTATATGTCCAGGCAAAGACATCCCTGTATTCCCTTATGAGTCGTATTAACTCTTGTTCTTCCTCCATTGAGACATCCTGTCCTATAAAAGTACATCGTTCTTCTCCTTCCTCTAGGGTTACTACTATTTTCTTGGTCTGTTCTTTATTGTCATATGCTATTCCTAGCTGTGCTTCTCATTTTGGCATTTGAATAGCAATTTTTCTCTCTTCTACTTCATATTTTTTGAAGTGAGCGGGCACTTCAAATTGGTCTTGAGGCTTGTTTTCTTCATCATTTTTTGCTTTTTCTAATTCAAGCTCCTCTTCCTGTGTTGGTTCTTGATTTATTTCATTAATTATGACACTTGCTCCTTGATTTCCACTTTCTATTTCCATTTGCTCTTGCTCCATTTCAATGCTCTCGTAATCCTCTTTCCATTCTTTTTCTATCACTTCCCCTTCTTCAGCCTCTTGAAGAACTACCACGTATAGACTAACGTCATATCCTTTCTCGTCAATGCATTCATTCATGGTTATCACTTCTTCGTTTACACACACATCGAGAGTGGATAAAATCTCCATCCAACCATGAGGTTCAAATTCTTCATCTAAGAATATTTGAGGCATATAGGCTGGATCTTGTACTGATCTAGCAATTCCTTGCTTTTGCTGCCACCCTTTCCTCCTATCTTCTTCCTTTTTCGCAGTTTGGCATATCCATAGATGAGTGTCTTCGTTCATCCATGATTGATCACTTGAACCTATACTATGAATCGACTGGTTATCTTCCTCCTTATGAATTTGATTCCATTGTAAGGGGGGAACATCTTGATATGTGTATGTGTGGAGATTTATTCTTGTGGTGGTTCCTTTGTGCTGTAGGTATACAGCGTCTTTTCCCCAATCTTGCACTACCTTTAGTTGTCTCATGAAAGGTCTTCCAAGCATCATTTCATAATTGCTAGGTCTTTCAAATTGGCATATCGCTAAGGTGTGTTCGAACTCAACTCCGCAAGTGGTAAAAACTACTCGTTCCAATAATCCCAAGGGTCTTTTAGTGTGTCCATCTGCCATTTGTATCTTCATGCGTGTTGGTCTTAGAGTTGGTTTTCCCCATTTTTCCCAGATTTCTTTAGTAGCAATTCCTACTCCAGCTCCAGAATCTAAGATGGCTTTGGTAGTGTAACCTTTATAGGTAATTGGAAGGCAAGTGTTTCCTTCATCTCCCTCATTGAACTCTCCAACCTTATCGACTGGGATTTTTACTATGTTTACTTCATCAGACATCTCCTTCTCGTCCACCTTGATTTCCAATTGGCTGGTCAGTTTCTCCTTCAAATGTGGTTTGATCCTTAATAGTTCTTCCAATGTTAGAGTGCAAGGGATTTTTACCTTTCTAAGGTGTTGTATGATACCCGATGTTTGGACTGATGGGTTCAGTTCTTTTTTTCTCATTGAGGGAATGCGGTATAATTCTGAATTATGTTAGTACTCTCCTGTGTAATTTGGTAAAACCTTTACACTATCATTTTCTTCGTTACTTGGATCAATTGGTATTATTTCTTTTGAATTCAGTTCAGGTATGGAGTCTTCAATTTCACCTTCTGCTTCTAGCTCCTCAAAGGGTGGTTCTATTCCTTCCACTTTTTTCCATCGGTCTTCTTGGACTCTTGCCCACAAGTCTTTAGGCCATTCCCCTTCTACTTCGGGAACAATGGAGCCTTCCCTTTTATCCTCACAGTAATTTCCATTATGTGTCTTACCTGCTTCAGGTTCTCGGGTTCCTTACGGATGACACACTCTTGGAATTCTTTTTCGGGAATTCGTGAATTGGGTAATTGAAAAACAGGTTTTTCTAAGGTCTGCTGAGCCACTTCAATTAATTTTTTGCATATCTCCAACCTTTCTTTCTCTAGGTCACCTCTTGGATATTCTCTTTCATGTTGTTCAATGGTAGGTCCTACTCTTATTCGTGCTTTGTACGCCTGAATCCACATGGCTAATTCTTCAGGCATGGGATCTGCTAAAACTGATCCTACCTCTTCTTTTTTTTACTTTCCTTTCGGATTTTCTTCTTCCTCTTCTTGTTTCTCTTTTAGATTTTGTTCGCTCTTCTCAATTTCCTTCTTTTGTAGCAATTTCTTTTCCTTTATCCTATCTCTACGGTTCTTCCATCTTTGTGTTCGTTTGCTTACAACACTTCTCTCAGGCTCTTCCGAGTCTTCAACTATTTGCGGTGTAGGTATGTTCACTTTTCTGTCACCTTGATCATTTTCTTCAGTTTTGTTTGGGGTCTCTTTAGCTTTGGCTCTAGTTATTGCTTTCAATGGTACAGTGTACTCCTTATCACTTCCTGATGACTCTATCACTTCTATCATGTTAATCTGCACGTTAGAGTTAACTTTGTTGGGGTTCTTGGGGCAATCTCTGAAAAGGTGTTCTTTACCACAATCACTACAGTATCCTTCCCAGACTCGCTGTGGTGGTGGTGGTGGTGGTGGTGGTGGTGGTGGTGGTGGTGGTGGGTTTGGTAGTGTACATTCTCTGATATAATGATCACCTCCGCATCTATAACATGGTCCTCTAGGTACATACTGTCTGTTCATAGGTCGGGGGGTATGGATGCCCTAGGGGTTGTGTACATCAATGACACATAGTCCTGCTCATATCCGTAGGAACTATCTTGCACTTCCATGCCATAGGTATATGGTTCGTACATTTGTCCATATTCTATCATAGAGCTCTCATAACTAGGATAGGTTCCTTGGCTATGGTCATAGGATGAATCATATGATTATTGCTAGTCAAAGGTGTGGCTGGGACTATTGCTCTCTCTAGGTTTTCTTCAGGTTGAGCCATTTTCATTGGGACAACATTCTAAGGATGGGGCGGTTGTTGTCCTAACACTGGTTGTGGTTGATTGTACCCTTGATAAGCATATGGTCGTGGTACAGGTGTCTGCTGCTGATAGGTGGGATATCTAAAGGCTTCACCTCCTTGGTCTCTTTGAGAGTATCCGTAAGGTCTCATGACAGGTTGTGCAGGTCTTGATTGCCTATTGTAAGGACAATTTTCTGCGTTGTGATTTGTGTATTTTTGTTCTATGCTGCAATATTGTAAAGGGCCTGGAACGGGTGGTCTATTGTAAGCATAGGCAGGTGGTGGGACTATTCCCCTAGTGCACAAATGAGAAGGATGATCACCTCCACAATGCATACATCTTCTAAGCATGGGCACTCTCATTGGGTTGTTGGGGTAGTTTCTCTATCCTTGAACGTTCAACTTCTTTGCTATTAAGTCAGCTATTTCCTCTACATTGTTCTTAGGGTTTGATGTGCTACTGGCTGAATCTTCACTTTTGGTACTACCTTGAGGTATTCTCAGATCCTTTGCTAGATTGTCTTCTAGGTCGATACACTCCTTCATGCATTCTTGCAAAGTTTGTACTCTTTTCACATACACCAGAGATCTTAATGATCCATTCAATAATCCTTCCAAAAATAATGACACCATTTTGTTTTGAGTGGGCCTCTCTTCCACTGGGCATCTATCCACATACTGTTTGAATCTTCTTGCTTCCAATCGCACTGATTCTGTAGGAGCTCGCTTAAAGCTATGGATTAATGATGACGAGTTGTTTTTAATTCCAGACTTAGTGAATTATTCAATCATTTCTTGATAGACTTGTTCCATATTTTGAAAATTGTTAGGATCTAATGGTTGGAACCAAGCTAAAGCTGTGTCTGTCAAAGTTAGACCAAAAGACTCATATTGGTTCAAAAAATCTTCTACTTGTTCCGCTCTGATTACTTGCTTAAATTCAGCTATATGATTGTAAGGTTCACTAGAGCCATCATAGTGATTTCTCATGCATTTGGCAACTTGAATTGGCCTTAATCTTCAGGGTTATGCCTCTCGACCTAACCAATGCCCCAACCACTTTCCAAAGATTGATGTGTCATGTATTCAAGGAGTTCTTGAGAAAGAGTATGGAGGTATACGTGGATGATTTATGTACTTACTCAGCTATACGATCAGAGCATATCCCTGAACTAGAAAAGATCTTTGCCAAATGTCGACAATATAGATTATGCCTCAACCCAGAAAAATGTGTCTTCATGGTTTGACAAGGAAAAATATTAGGACATATTGTCTCTAAAAATGGAGTTTCAACTAATGAAGACAAAATCAAAGTGATTCTGGATTTGCCATGACCAAAGACTGTGAAGGAAGTACAAGCATTTATGGGACATTGTGGATACTATCGAAGATTTATACACATGTATGCCATAATTGCTAGACCTCTTTATGCACTATTGTCTCAATTTAATTGGACTGAAGAATGTGAAAAGGCCTTTAATGAGTTAATGAGTCGATTGAGTTCAGCCCCAATCCTTCGAGTACCTAATTGGAACAAACCATTTCATATTCACGTGGATGCTTCCAAGTTTGCCATTGGTTGCATCTTAGCTCAACCCGCAGATACAGGAAAGTTAGATCACCCTATAGCCTATGCCAGTAGACAATTGAATCAAGCAGAACGCAATTATACCACGACTGAAAGAGAAGGCCTAGGGATGGTGTATGCAGTAAAGAAGTTTCAACACTAGTTATTGACAAACAAATTCAAATTCTTCATTGATCATCAAGCCCTACTGTACTTAGTCAATAACCCTTGTAATACAGGACGACTAGTACGATGGTTTCTATTGTTGATGGAATTTGATTTTGAAGTAGTAGTCAAGAAAGGAAATACCCACATAAGAGCGGATCACCTATCAAGAATGACACATGGAGAACCACCCATAGGAGTACCAGATGATCTGCCAGACACGTACCTGTTTAACCTCGAAGTATGTCCCCAATGGGCAGAAAAGTTGATCCCTATACTCACTCATGGACCTAAAGATGGGATCACACCAAACCGAACCCAAGACCTATGGAAGGCTAAAAACCTTCATATCATTGCTGGAAGTTTGTATCACCAAGACTCAAGCGGATTACTCATGAGATGTATAGAAGAAGAGGAACAGGAAATGTGCCTTCAAAAAGCACATGTAAATCAATGGAAAACTCATCTAAATGCGGATGGAACATGGCAGACACTAAGGAGATTGGGCATATATTGGCCAACCATGCAGAGGGATGCGCATAAGGAGAGATTACCTTACCTCTACACTTAGGAAACAACACAATGGAACAAAAACTCTTAGTATGTCATGACCAAGGCTTATTGGAAGAGCTGGTGTTAGGTCAAGATTGGATATACGAATATGAGGTGACTATTCAATTGGCCTTAGGATACATCTCGGCCAAGATAGGACATCGTGAAGTATTCAGCATGCTAGACAAACGACCAATCAAAGCCACAAGTATAGAACCGCAAACTCACCTAAATGAACACAGTGATGAATGCATGTTCACTAGCACTATGGAAACCCCTTCATCGAGTACTGCATGTGAGGACACACCGAATCCTGCTTGCACACCATCTTCTAATCTAGCAAGTCACAAGAGTGTCATTCTATTTGAAAACAGCCTTAGCGAAGAACCATGCACAAGAGAGACTAGTTCTCCGAGTAATCCCAAGTCTGCACCTATTAGAATATACCCCATTCCTTACACTCGACAAGCTTGGATAAGGAAGGACCAAATGGCTGCATATCTTCAACAACAAAAACATTATCGACATCGGAACGACCCATCGAACAAGCGAGTAAATCACTTTGGACACCAAGGTCCACAAGGAACCGCTAAAGTATGGATTTCGAAGAAGGTGATAGCCACCCAGTCAGACCGCACACAAATATGGATTCCCAAGTCATGTACTCAAAGGACAATCATAAAAAAGGATGAACCAATGAATAAGGAAAATCAGTATGATCTAAAGGCAAAGCGACAGAAGCTAAACTGCTACAAGATAGAGCTGGAGTCTACATACAATTCACATGTCATTCCAAGATTCAAAAGGCAGACAAAGCATAAGCAACAAATGAGAAGCATCACATTCACCAGGAAGGTTGGGAACACGATTTCTCCCAACAGAATAAAGCAGATTTGGATGCCAAAAGACAAAGCAAGCTGTATACATCTACCGAATAATTCGAGCTGCACGCATTTGGAGTTACCAGAATCCAAAGTATGCATGATAGGGCCACATTACAAGGCCAAGCATTCGGCACGCTATTCTTCTATTTCAGGATAGTGAAGCACTTTTGCCTCTTTGGAAATAGGAGAGCACTTGTACATAATCTAAAGAAAATTTCTAAAAAATTAATAACCGCTTCGGCTATGAACTAACTTTTTTGTTTTCTTTCAGACAAAAAAACATAAAAATACCTAAAAATAGGTAAAAAAACCAGGTATTACCTTTCTCACACCCACGGGGAAGGGACGACACCATTCACTTGGAGCAATGTCAATCTTATGAAGGACAAATGAAGGAGGATTTCTGATACTATTTTGCCACTAATTCATACTCTATATTGAGTGCAGATGGCATCTACTAACTCCGAAGAGACGCAAGTGGAAGAGGTCCAGCTTCTTCCCTTGGAATCCATAGCAAAAGCAAGAGGCCATTGGTTTCTGGATGACCAACCAGTATCGGATCTCATTTTTATGGCCACCTTCAAAATCATGGACAGGGATCACTACTTCCCTATCATGTCGCAAGACTTCAAGATTATCGTACAAGGATTACCGCACATGACAGATGTCTGGACTCAAGCTGGAATTTATACCTTTTTAAGACTTCCAATATATTTTCCAGATTTTCAGAGATGTACGCAGGTGATGAATACACTTCAGCCTGCAACGAATAAGATATCAGTTCCTGAGGCACGAGTACTGGATAAAGTTGGTGCCTGGAAGACAATTCACTTCACTCATGAGCTGATTAACAAGGCTTTTGGATGGAATCAAGAAGGACACACTAATGTCAAAGATGTATGTCATGATCCAAAAAAGCGCTCCTTTTTGGACATCAATAGAACTGATATTGAAGAGGCTATTCGCTTAGTGCACCAGCACTTTTGTTTTCCAAGCATGGATAGATATACAGCACCTCAAAAGATCGTGGTGCAACTGCTTTCACATGCTATGAGGCAAGTCAGAAATCAAGTAAATATGACTCCCTATGTTCAAGAACGCCTATTTGAAGCAAAAAAGAAGTGGGGTCAGAAAAAGTTTCTGAATGGTAGTTCGGCCTTGACCCTACTTATCTATGAGGCATTGGATATGAAGAACTGCTTGTGCATGATGCCAACATCAACAGAGTTAGCCAAATATGCCAAGTCAGCAACTGTCCCAAAGAAAAAGAAAATAGTCATAGCGGATGAAGAAGTAGGAACCAACTCAAAGACGCCTATGAGAGGGACTAAACGCCTAAGAGAGGAAGAAGCTCAAGAGACACCACAATTAAAGAGAACACATGTGTTACCAAAGATTCCTGGGACCCAACAACCCATCACTAAGAGAGATCTCTCTGCAGCCCTGGAAGAAACGCACCAATACATGCGAGGGCAAGTAAACTTAAATGTCCAAGGTCATCATTACAGACATGCAAGCCAGTAAAAGAAACAGAAGGATAAAAGACATACTCATCAAGTACCTTCCAGATACAAAGAAATAGGATTGGAGGAATCAAGCTCTAATGAAGAATCAAGCTGTGAGAAGGACACCCTGGATATGGATATACAAACAGAAACACACAATGAGGATTGGATAGAGATCAATCAAGCTGAAGTCACACCAGACAACGAACAAAGACAAGCAAAGAACATAGAAGAACCAAATAAACCAGAGCACGTCATTCAATTGAATGATACGTCAAAGATCAGTATCAAGGAAGCTCCAATAACTAATAAAGATGTCATGCCACCTATCAAACAAGAAATACAAACTCCAATAGACCAGGAATTAGGCCGACAACCAAGTAAGGAGCCCGTTGTGATTGAGGTACCAGATGATACACCTCAAGGCAAGATTGACCACATGGAGGCTGAGCCAAGGATCCAACTTCATATTAGGCAGCCCCATGATACTACATTACATGTGGCACAAGGAAAAGATGTGACAACAGGAGCAGAACCTAGTATTCCTACCACATGGTTAAATGTGGATGTTACTCAATTAAAACCTATTGTCAAACAAATGATCCAAACGGCCATGGATACACAACAACAGATGATGGATACAGATGCAGATTACGACAAAGCCATGAGGGAAAAGAATCAGTTTCAAATTATGAGTGAACAACTATCTGCACAACTTATCCAGGCCCAGAAAGAGATTGCAGCCAAGGGAACGGAGTTACTCGCAGTAAAATCGCAATGTGATACATTGATGACCCAGCATCACCAACTCCAGGCACAGCTGACAAACCTACAAAGATTACATGAAGCCAACAAGGCCCACAAAGAGAGAATGAAAGCTAGAAGCAGCTTACTGGAAACACAACTAAAGGTGTATATGGAGGAAAATGACAATTTACGAAACAGAAACAAAGAATTAATGAAGTCATTGCTATATGATCAACCCACCCAAAAACAAGAAACGACAGATATTGACCAGAAAGAATTAGAAGATCAGATTGAAAAGTATGAAGCACTGCTGAAACAAGAGCAAACCCTAAGAGAACAATAGGAACACAAATACATGAATGAAACTAAGGAGCTCACGAAGCAGTTAAACATCGCCAATGGAAAACTTGCAGTGAGTTACAGCGAAAATATGGATCATGTAGCAGAAATT
Organism: Ceratopteris richardii; assembly: GCA_020310875.1. Lineage (NCBI taxonomy): Eukaryota > Viridiplantae > Streptophyta > Polypodiopsida > Polypodiales > Pteridaceae > Ceratopteris > Ceratopteris richardii. Next base: position 169,153,877 of record CM035420.1, on the reverse strand, counting down.
GGCAATGAACTGCTTGCAGCAAAAGAAGCACTCAGAGCAGCCATGCAAGAAAATAAAGAGAAGACTGAACGTATAGCCCAATTAGAGACCAAAGCAAAAGAGAAAGCACCAATCGGGACACCAGTAGAGCCAAGACAAGAAAATCCTACTGACGAGGTAGAGGTATGTCCTCTATCTCCCCCGATTTATAATTCTCCAATAAAAGAGCAGATGGTGGAACCCCATGATGATCATCCAATGCCATACACTGCAGAAATAAGTCAGAGGGAACGGGCACTATTGGTGTCCTGGTTGACAGAACATTTTGAAGATGAGGTCATCAAAGTCATGAAAGAAGCAAAGATTAAAGGTAAAGACTTCGAGAAGATCATGAAGCCTTTCAACATTCCGTACGGACTGATGAAAGAGAAAACAAGACAATACATCAAAAATATCACACAGAAAAATCCAGATGAGCAGCTGCACTTCGAACATGACACATTCACTTATACTCAAGAAGAATTTGAAGCGGCACAGCCTGTTTGGAGAAGAAAATTTTTGGAGAATCCTACATTACGGGTGCACTGGCAAGCGGCACCATATTTATTACAGGTAAATCCATCTTTTTGTCCAACACCTCGTAGAAGAGAAGCCAGAGAATTTTGGATATGCAAAAGACTGGTGTAATCAATAAACAGTGGCTAAACTATCCACTACTTCCAAGTCCACCGCATAACTATCTACCAATGGAGGATTATATGGTAAAGACCATCGAATTTTGGCTGCAGAGTTATGCAACAGTACCAGATTTAACTATCAAAATGACAAATAAAATACTCAGTATGATACTTACAGTATTGAAGGTCTTCAAACATGCGGCATATACATTTTTGAACTTCATTGGTATTAATCAGGGAACAAACATTCTTTTTTTTTATTTGTCTATTATGCCTAGCCGCCCTACCATAATGGCCTATTATTCCAGACTCATGTTTTTGCCAAGTACATACATGCAGACGTTCGAAGAAGCCTTTTTCATAGGGTTTTTTGAAATCGATTTAGAGATCTTTTTAAAGATGTCATCCAACCTGAATGCCAGATTAGTAGCATATGAGCTAAGCTTCTTCGCCGATCATAGACAACCGCTACATGACGGTGTGAAAGCTGGACAGTGGAAGCAGCTAATGATATGTGAAGCCAATCTGCTTAATGAAATAGAGCAAAAAGTGTATAGAACATACTCCCGTCGACTATCAAAGCCTGTCGGGGACGACAGAGTTCAGGAGGGGGGTAGTGTTGAGGGAGAATCAAGCAAAAAGAAGAAAAGAAGAAGACAACGAAAGAAGCTTCACTGAAAAGATCATATCTGAAGATACATCTCTGTAGGAAGCCCCGTAGGGGCGCAACACCCATCTCTGCATAGAGCCCCGCAGGGGCACATATCAAGGAAAAAGCACGTAGGTGGAAGGAGGAACCAGGGCCAGGAAAGTATCCATGAAGATGTGCAAGAACATAATTGGCAGGTACTAATCCTTCCGCTGACAGCGTGCGATGAAAAGAAAGTAAACAGGCTTATAGCAATACAACAGGGTCAGATGTGTGCAACTAGGATAAATCAGAGGACCAAAAGCTAGAAAGAGGCAGAGGCTGAAAAGTTGAAGAGGGTAACTAAGAATAGCACATTCTTAGCCACTGGTGGCGTGTGTGGCAACCCGACTTAACACAGCCAACCCAACACATGACAGACCTCTTAAACAAGCTAAAGCCTGTCAAGGGACGACAAAGACAAAGAGGGGGAGAGTGTTGCAGAGCAAAGAGAGCACAAGCCAGAGAAAAAGAAGGGCCCCAAAATTTTTCTGATTTGGACACCTTATTTTTGTATTATAACCATTCTTGTAATATATTTTCCGTTGTAAAGGCACTAGAGGAGTCCTCTAGATGCATCCCCACTAAAGATTAGTAGCTTACCCATGTAAATTAGTAGGAAATTAGCCTTTTAGTGAATAAAGTGCCGATCTCTTGTGTGAAAGGACCATTTTTAGGACACAAGTATATAAGTCAATTTGTGACACTTTGCAAAGACTTTTTGCCATTGTGATAATCAAGAGCACAGAATTTCGAATTTGTGTCTTCTCCCCTCTGTATCTTCTTCTTTGTGAGCTTGTATGCATGTGTGTTGCTTGGAAAGAGTGTTAGGAAGTGTTGTCTATCCATGAAAGCGTTTGTTTGCTGTGGTTAAGGTGTGTGTGAAGTGTAGGAAGTGCTGAAGTGTAGGAAGGTCGTTCCCGCGACTCAGTATTTTGCTCATAACTTGAAGTAGAAGCGTCAGAATTGAGAGAAAATATTGCCATTGGATGTGTCTTCTTGAGAGCTTCAAAATGCATATGCTATTTGCTATATTTGGAGTTAGGAGCTAAGAGAAAAGCTCAATTTACTGTTGGCTACTGCACCAAGTATCGCGACACCATGACTGACAGTTGAAGCTTGTTTGGATTAGTCTTTGCCTTGTTTGCACTCTTTGAGTAACTCATTTGCATTGATCGTCATTTGAATGCATGTCCTCATACACTCGGCTAGGTTTTGATACTCATCGGATTGATAATTAAAGCGCGAATCCCCACTATATGTACTTGAGGGGGATTGAGGTATAGTCTCTTTCTCCACAAGTCCCTAAGTTGGTTCTTAGGTACACATGGTAGAAGCTTTACAGGTAGGGGAGCTATTTATGTAGCATGTCTTTTGATTGCATGGGTTACCAACATCCATAGTTTCAGATAGGGATGTTAGATTCACAAGATGCTTCTAGAAGTTTGTATTTGATAAACTAAAAGTTTCATTAAATATGAGTATTGGTGATAATCCATAAAAAGATGGTCAAAATGAGAGGTTCAACTAGATTCTAGAGGACATGTTGAGAGCATATGTATGTAAGAGGTAGACAAACTAGGATAGTTACTTGCCATTAGTAGAGTTTGTTTATAACAATAGACCTCATAAAGTGATAGGATTGTCTTCTTTTGAGATGAAATATGGCATGAATCCCACTGCTCCTAGTACCATAAGAATGCTACAGAAATGTCCTAGTGCTTCAAAGTTCTTGGAAAACCTCCAAGCAAATTTCGAAATAGCTGAAGCCAAGATGCAGTAAGCAGTTGATAGGGCAAAGGAATATGTTGAGAGGAAGAGATCTCCTAGAGTCTTTAAGGAAGGAGATAGAGTTTTTCTTCAAGTGTGAGCTAGATCTAGTTCACTATCCATAGGGAAGAGTACTAAGCTTTCACTGAGGTTTTGTGGACCTTGGAAGATAGTTAAGAAGCTTAGTGATGTTGCATATCGATTAGAGCTTCCTCCATATTGCAGAGCCCATCCAATGTTTCATGTAAGTAAAATTAGAAAGTACATTTCTAGGTAGGATAATCTAATAGAGGGTATTGTTTCTTTGTAGAAAAGTGATAGCACAGATTATTCTCCAAATAGGATACTAGATGGGAGACAAAACAATTGGGAAATTGTGTCATCCAAGAGTATCTACTAGCCTGGTGAGGATTGCTGCTTACATATTCTAATTGGGAATTAGAAGCCCTGGTTTGCAAGTACTTTCCCTCATTGAAAATTGAGGACAATGATCTTTAGAAGGGGGAGAGAGTGTTAGACATTGGGCTACAGAGACCATTCCATGTGTGTGTGGGACAAGGGCTAGCCATAACCAAGGTCCCTAGCTTAGGGGATATCATAAGGTATTCAATGGTAATGGGGATGAGTGTTGCATGGTGGCCATATGTTGGCACTTGTTGGTATCTGGGAAGAAGCAAGTATGGGCATACATGCAGATCTAGCACTGAGGCAACCAACCAAATTTTTTCAATCCTCAAATTAGTTTAGAAGTGATTTTTAGCACTATATATCATTGTAAATACCATTTTTCACCTTTTTGACTCCATTTTGTGCAAGCCAAGGAGTCCTTGAGCTTGAGAGTAATAGAATTAGCTACATACCAATTTTCATGATTTTTAGATTCTGTTTGAGCCCTCAAATAAGCTCTACATCATCAACGTATACTTCCATGCTCTTTCTCAAGAACTCCTTGAATACATGGCACATCAATCTTTGGAAAGTGGCTGGGGCATTGATTAGAACAAAAGGCATAACCCTAAAGGCGTATACTCCCCATTCAGTTGCAAAGGCTGTTTTATGTTGGTCCTCAGGTGCAATCGCTACCTGATTATACCCTGAAAAGCCATCTAGAAAACTATAAACTTCCTTTCCTGCCACTCTTTCCAAAAGATGATCAGTGATGGGTAATGGATAACTATCTCTTATGGTGGCAGCATTTACTTTTTTCAAATTAATGCATACCCTTAACTTGCCATTCTTTTTTAGCACAACCACCAAAGCTGACACCCATTCCGTGTGTTCGATCTCATAAATGAACCCAACATCTAACAACTTATATATCTCTTCCTTAATTTTTGCTGAGTAAATGTCGTTATAAGTGTATGGTCTTTGTTTGGAAGGTTTGGCTTCAGATGTCATAGGGATTCTATGGGCACAAATAGAAGGATCTACTCCTTTCAAATCCTTATATGTCCAAGCAAAGACATCCCTATATTCTCTTATGAGTTGTATTAACTCTTGTTCTTCTTCCATGGAGACATCCCGTCCTATAAAAGTACATCGTTCTTCTCCTTCCTCTAAAGTTACTATTATTTTCTTGGTCTGCTCTTTGTTGTCATATGCTATTCCTGGTTGTGCTTCTTATTTTGGCATTTGGATTGCAATTTTACTCTCCTCTACTTCATACTTTTGAAGTGAGAGGGCACTTCGAATTGATCTTGAGGCTTGTTTTCTCTGTCGTCTTTTTCTTTTATCTAATCCAAGCTCTTCTTCCTGTGTCATTTCTTGATTTAATTCATTAGTTATGACACTTACTCTTTGATTTCCACTTTCTGACTCCATTTGTTCATGCTCCATTTCAATGCTCTCGTAATCCTCCTTCCATTCTTTTTCAATTACTTCTCCTTCTTCAGCCTCTTGAAGAACTACCACGTATAGGCTTACGTTATATTCTTCCTCGTCAATGCATTCATTCATGGTTATTACTTCTTCATTTACACATACATCGAGAGTGGCTAAAATCTCCATCCAACCATGAGATTCGAATTCTTCATCTAGGAATATTTGAGGCATGTAAGCTAGATCTTGTAGAGACCTAGCGACTCCTTGCCTTTGCTGCCATCCTTTCTTTCTTTCCTCTTCTTTTTTTGCGGTTTGGCATATCCATAGATGAGTGTCTTCGTTCATCCATGATTGGTCACTTGAACCTATACCGTGAATCGACTGCTTGTCCTCCTCCTTATGAATCGGATTCCATTGCAAGGGGGGAACATCTTGATACGTGTATGTGTGGAGATTAATTCTGGTCGTGGTTCCTTCGTACTATAAGTATACCGCATCTTTTCCCCAATCTTGCACTACCTTCAGCTGTCTCATGAAGGGTCTTCCTAGTATCATCTCATAATTGCTAGCCCTTTCAAATTGACAGATCGCTAAGGTGTGCTCGAATTCAACTCCGCAGGTGGTAAAAGTTTCTCTTTCCAATAATCCCAAGGGTCATTCAGTGTGTCCGTCTGCCATTTGTATCTTCATGCGTGTTGGTCTTAAAGATGGTTTTCCACATTTCTCCCATATTTCTTTAGTCGCGATTCCTACTCCAGCTCCAGAATCTAAGATAGCTTTAGTGGTGTAACCCCTATAAGTAATTGGAAGGCATGTGTTTCCTTCATCTCCCTCGTTGAAGTCCCCAACCTTATCGACTGGGATTTTGACTGTGGTCACTTCATCAGGCATCTCCTTCTCTTCTGACTTGGTCTCCAATTGACTAGTTAGCTTCTCCTTCAAATGTGGTTTTATCTTCAAAAGTTCTTCCAATGTCAGAGTACATGGGATTTTTACCTTTCTAAGACGTATGATATCCGATGTTTGGATTGATGGGTTCTGCTCTTTTTTTCTTATTGAGGGAATGTAGTATAATTCAGAATTATGTTCGTATTCCCCTGTGTAATTTGGCAAAGCCTTCACACTGTCATCATCCTTGTCACTTTTGTCAAATTGTAATAATCCTTCTGAATTCAGCTCAGGCATTGAGTCTTCCAATTCACCTTATGCTTCTAAATCCTCAAAGGGTGGTTCAATTCCTTCCACTTTCTTCCATCTATCTTCTTGGACTCTTGCCCACAAGTCTTTAGGCCACTCCTCATCTACTTCGGGGAGAACGAATCCTTCTCTTTTATCCTCGCAGTAATTTCCATCACGTGTCTCACCTTCTTTTTCCTTTCTCGGGATCATTAGGGATGACACACTCTTGGAATTCTTTTTTGGGAATTCGTGAATTGGGTAGTCGAAGAACAGGTTTTTCTAGGGTCTGTTGAGCCACTTCAATTAATTTTCTGCATATCTCCAACCTTTCTTTCTCTAAGTCACATCTAGGATATTCTTTTTCATGTTGTTCAATGGTTGGTCCTGCTCTTATTTGTGCTTGGCACGCCTGAATCCACATGGATAACCCTTCTGGCATGGGGTCTGCTAAAACTGATCCTACCTCTTCTTTTTTATACTTTCCCTTCTCTTTTTCTCTTTCAAGTTTCTATTTTTCTTCTTGACCTTGTTCATTCTTTTCATTCTCCTTCTTTTGTTGTAGTTTCTTTTCCCTTATCTTGTCTCTACGATTCTTCCATCTTTGTGTTCGTTTACTTGTAACACTTTTCCTAGGCTCTTCTGAGTCTTCAACTACTTGGGGTGCAGGTATATTCAATTCTCTGTCAACTTGATCATTCTCTCCAGTTTTTTTTGGGGTCTCTAGCTTTCGCTCTTGTTATTGCTTTCAATGGCACAGTGTACTCCTTATCACTCCCTGATGATTCTATCACTTCTATCACGTTGATCTGCACGTTCAAGTTACCTTTGTTGGGGTTCTTGGGGCAATCCCTAAAAAGGTGTTCTTTATCGCAATCACTACAGTATCCTTCCCAAACTCGTTGTCGTGGTGGTGGGTTTGGTAATGTACATTCTCTGATAAAATGATCACCTCCGTATCTATAACAGGGTCCTCTAGATGCAGGTAGTCTCTTCATTGGTCAGGAGGGCATGGGTGCTCTGGGAGCTGTATACATTAATGACACATAATCCTGCTCATATCTATAAGAACTATCTGGTCCTTCCATGCCATATGCATATGGCTCGTAAGATTGTCCATATTCAATTATAGAGCTCTCATAAGCGGAATAATTCCCTTGAACATGGTCATAGGATGGGTCATATGGTTCGTTACTAGCCAAAGGCATGGCTGAGACTATTGCTCTCTTTGGGTTTTCTTCAGGTTTAGCTATTTTCACTGGGACAACATTCTGAGGGTGGGGCGGTTGTTGTCCTAACACCAGTTGTGGTTGAGCGTAACCTTGATAAGCATACGGTCGTGGTGCTGGTGCCTGTTGCTGATATGTGGGATATCTAAAGGCTTCACCTCCTTGATCTCTCGGATGGTATCCATAAGGTCTCATGAGAGGTTGTACTGGTCTTGACTGCCGATTGTAAGGACAGTTTTCTGTGCTATGATTTGTGTATCTTTGCTCTATGCTACAATATTGTGGAGGGCCCCGGGTGGGTGGTCTATTGTAAGCATAAGCAGGTGGTGGGACTACTCCCCTAGTGCACAAATGAGAAGGATGATCACCTCCACAATGCACACATCTTCTAAGCATGGGTACTCTCATAGGGTTGTTGGGGTAGTTCCTCTGCCCTTGAACATTCAATTTCTTTGCCACTAAATCAGCGATTTGTTCCACATTATTCCTAGGGATTGATGTGCTGCTGGCAGAGTCTTCACTTTTCACACTGCCTTGCAGTATTTTCAAATCTTCCGCCAAATTGTCCTCTAGATCAATGCATTCTTTCATACATTCCTGCAAATTTTGAACTCTTTTCACATATACCAGTGATTGTAATGATCCATTCACCAATCCTTCCCAAAACAATGACACCATTTTGTTTTGAGTGGGTCTCTCTTCAACAGGGCATCTATCCACATATTGCTTAAATCTTCTTCCTGCCAATCTCACTGATTCCGTAGGAGCTTGTTTAAATCCATGGATTAATGAGGAAGAGTTGTTTTTGATTCCAGACTTTGTGGATTCTTCAATTAATTCTTGATAGACTTGTTCTAGGTTTTGAAAGTTATTAGGGTCTAATGGTTGGAACCAAGCTAAAGCTATGTCTGTCAGAGTTAGAACAAATGACTCATATTGAATAAAAAAATCTTCCACTTGTTCGGCTCTGATTACTTGCTTGAATTCAGCTATATGATTGTAAGGTTCGCTAGAGCCATCATAATGGTTTCTCATGCATTTAGCAACTTGAATAGGTCTTAATCTTCTTCCTGCTTCAGGTGGTCTAGGCATCACAGGGAAAACTGGTCTTCCTATCGGTATACCAGGTCCTCTTACTACATGTGGTCTATCTGGGACAGGAATTCTATTCCTTGGTTCACTTGGCGATTGAGGCCGATAGTTAGGATTATTGCCCGGCATAGCAAACTGCACATGTGGTCTGACCGGTATATGCATTTGTTGTATCTGTCCAGAATGCTGATATGAATTATCTTGATAAGTTCCTTGGTGGTCCTGTGAAGTAGTAGCTTGATCCCTAGGAGGGAACACTAGGATGTTCTGATATTTCAGCCCTGCTCTTTCTAACTCTGTTAGAGGCCAGTACCTCCTCTGGTTTTTGTCCAAATACGTGATAATGGTGGGGAGTTCAGGATCTTGTAACTCATAGATGGTGACTGGGTTATTGGCCACTTCCCATAACGAAGAGTGGGCTCTGAGGAGATGTTCCATCCCATTGATCAAATAGACATCCATGAGGGAATCATCTTGGGGAACTAGGTCTCCTCTCCATGGATCTCCCTCTAGGGGTGGTTACCTGCTCTTCATGTCCCTCTTCATTAACGTTGTGGGCCTTGCCTTCTTCCCCTTATTCGTTGATGCTTTCAGGGTGTTTCGTAACGACATACTGAATATCTCTTTTGTCCATATAGAACCCTCATGCATATTTAACTGCTGGTCTAGGTACTATGTAAGCGTCTGTAGCTTTCTTTAGTCTGGCCACTGATCGGTTTAGACCATCTAGGTAGATAGGTATCCCATGTTGGTTGGTGTTCACATATTCTAAAGATGTTCGATATTCACCCTCAATAATTGACATCATGCCAATTATTGGCACAGAATTCTGCATATCCTCAGAAGCCATTGGAATTTCTTCCTCCGACTCACTCGAGGTTTCAAAATAATGTGAACGACTACTTGGTTCGGCTACACTTCCTACGAAAGAAATCACACTTCTTCGACTCCCTAGGGTTCTTTTGGATCTTAGGTTCATTCAATTGAAAGCTCTAGTCTAATTTAGCCAACCTCCAACTCTTAGAGTGCTTTACTGAGGGTCTGAATTCTAGGGAATATTTGGTTGAACTAAGATTGACAATGAATTCACGACACACGATACTTGAGCCCAAAAGAATTCCACGATACTCGATATTTGGCTGACTGGAAAAATGCCACGATACTGGATACTTAAACAACACGATACACGATACTCGACCAACTAGATAGATCACGATACCGATATTTGAGCGACACGATACACGATACTTGTCCAACTAGACAGATCACAATACACGATATTTAACAAGTATCACGAGAAATTTCCCGACGATACTCGATATCCACCAGGTATCGCAAAAGGCTACCTCCACGATACACAATATCCAGCTAAGAGAATTTCCACGATAGTTGATACTAGGCCAATATCATTTTTCGTGTCTCACGATACTCGATATTTAACAAGTATCACGATAAATTTCCCGATGATACTCGATATCCACCAGGTATCACGAAAGGCTACCTCCACGATACACGATATGCAACAGGTATCGCGATCCAAATTTTCACAATACACGATACACGATATCTGACTAGTATCGTGAGGATTTCTCAACGATACTCGATATGTGACCACTACAGTATCGCGATACTCGACCATAGGAGTTCACGATATTCAGGTATCGTGATACCTCAACCGCGGGAGAACATGATACTTGGCATTTTTCCAATTTTCGACAAGTGTCTTTGGATTTTAATTGCATACAATTGTTCTTAGAGCTTATCTACCCTCTCCCCTCAGTCTGTATCACAAAAATGAACTTTCTTTACCCCGGGATGACCCTCACGATACTTGCCGCAGGTCGTTTTACTGAAATGCTTGATTTAATTGGATGTGATGAGTAAAGATTAATGTGCTCACCTTGGAAGCTATTTTTCAGCTCTTCTATCACTCTCACTTGCTCTGCGCGGCCCAAATCTCCCTGATCTCCAAACGCGATATTCGACTTCTAGCTCTCTCTCAATACTTGCAGGTCCAGTAATGAATGGAAAAGATTGAATTTTTTTTATTTTTATACTTTTTTGAAAATATTTGACTCAAAAAGGCTAAAAGAACCAGCTTAACAACTACTTTATTTGCCTAACCTACCTGCCTATTTCCTCCTTCCTACTCTACTCACTCCACTCACTTCCCTAGACTATCAACTCACTACACACACTCCAAGAGTGAGAAATAGTAAGTGCGGATGAGTGTGACTTACCAAAGAAGAGAAATTCACCAACTCCTCAACTCACTTCAATGCTAAGAGCTACTTACCATCACACGAGTGCCTCGGTTTGATTCGACTTCCTGGCAATGGTGCCAAAAACGTGTGTACCTAGGGACTTGTGAAGAAAGAGACTATACCTCGATCCCCCTCAAGTACATATAGTGGGGATTCATGCTTTATTTATCAGTCCGAAGAGTATCAAAACCTAGCCGAGTGTATGAAGAGACATGCATTCAAATGATGATCAATGCAAATGAGCTTCCCAAAGAGTGTAAATAAGTCTAAGTCAAGGTTCAGGGATCTATTGAGATGTCACGATACTTGGAGCAGCAGCCAACATTAAATTGAGCTTTTCTTTCAGCTCCGAACTCCGAATATAGCGAATAGCGGGTTGCTTTCGAAGCTCTCAAGATGCATCCAATGGTGGTCTTTTCACTCAATTCTGACACTCTTGCTTCAAGTTATGAGCAAAATACTGAGTTGCAGGAATGACCTTCCTACACTTCAACACTTCCTACACTTCACACACACCTTAACAACATCAAACAAGCACTTTCATGGATAGACAACACTTCCAAACACTTCTTTCAAGCATCACACATGGACACAAGCTCACAAAGAAGAAGATACAGAGAAGAGAAGACACAAATTCAAAATTCTGTGCTCTTGATTCTCACAATGGCAAAAAGTCTTTACAAAGAGTCACAAATTGACTTATATACATGTGCTCTAAGAATGGTCCTTTCACACAAGAGACCGGAACTTTTTTCACTAAAAGGTTAATTTCCTACTAATTTTCATGGATAAGCTACTAATCTCTAAGGGTAAGCATCTAGAGGACTCCTCTAGTGCATTTACATAAAAAAATATGTTCGAAAATGGCTATGATACAAAAATAAAGTGTCCGAATCGGAAAAATTTTGGGGCCCATCTTTTTTCTACCTTTTGCTCTTCTTAACTCTGCAACACCTACCTTCCAATCACTCACCAAGGTTACACAATCAAGGTAATTTTGGATGCAGGCGCAGGAGTTGCCATTGCCACCACTTCCCTATGGAAGTGCTAGGGCAAGCCAACTGTTAAGCGGGGTTTTGGTAAAGCACCTTTTCCAACTATCGGAAGGGCGTTTACCTGGTCCTTGGGTTCTTGGGCGTGGTAGGGGTCTGTTAGACAGAGGCCCTGTACTTAGTTCCCAGTTCGATCACAACTGATACAGATGCCTACTGAGCTTAACAAGATTACTGGACCTCACAAGGTTCTACTATACTCAGATAATTTCTGTTCACGTCTACCTCAACCAACAAGAAACAATCGTACTTGACAAGGTTAATACTTACAGCCGATCTCAGAACAGGACTCAAGATTCACTGTTAAAGGTAGAGATCACAACCTTATACAATCGGAGCTACAACTCATACACATATGTATGACTGACGGACTGTAGCTCTACTATAAGTCTGGAGATTTCGTACTGCGTATTAATGGACAATATAACAACATTCCAAAACATTAACACAACCTTTTCACACCTATTACTAGAACTATTATCTGCGGCGTACTGATCTTACAGACCATTGTCATCATTCCAAGATGATTACTTATCTTAAGACGTATACCCTACACGCCACAAGATCTACAGACAATCCATTCAGACTTCAATAACAGAGTTACCGACAATAGAAACGGCCCGCGATCGTGACCAAGATTAACGGTTCGTGATGCAATACAATATCAGACAAAGGACTACACAGATCAGACCAACAGATAGACAGGTCACTGAGACAACTCAGAAATAACAAGATTAACTAACGTCAGACCACACACAAACGAACAGTCTGGTGAATTTCCAAAAACAGATCCCGTCGCCTTTCTCTCTCCGAGCGACTCTTTTTCATTGCTTTATATAAGCTTTTACAAGAAAGCGCGTAACAGTTTTTTCGCACGTGTTTACAAAGATTTCGTTATACCTGTCCCAATCCGGCGGTCGTCTAACACTGGCACGCACGGTGGACTCGAACCCGCAAGTTCATTATCGTCTTCGACATTCTTTTGCTTTGCCTGAAGGCCTATTCCAGAGTTTTGCTTCCGAATCATTTCTGGCTTTTCCTGTATCGTCTTTTGTAACAGCTCCTCTTGCAATCCTTTAATACTCTGCTTGTATTCTTCAAGCTGCTTTTCCTGCTTCTTAATTACAGTTATCAAATTACTTTCATGGTTTGACACAAAACATGACCGCATTTGTTCAATTGGAGGAACAAGTATAGCAAGCCACCTTCTACTAAAAAGTTTCCATATATTTTGAACATGATTATCCAATTGTTGTTTTAATAATTCTATATCCACTTTCGTCATTAATGTGGCATTCAATTCTACTCCTTCATCTTTTAATATCTGACTTTCCAGTTCCTGCAAAACCTGTATTCTTGAACACAAAACTTCATGTTTTGTTTGCAATGTAGCATTCATCACGGAAAAATTCATCATCTCTTCTTGAATCTGTTTTTGAACAGTTATCTGCCACTTTTGAAATTCCTGTATGGATTTTTTAGTCTTAATCAAAGCTACCACTAATTGTTTCTGGTCATTCTGCAGTTCCTTCAATATACCTTCCTTGTAATCCAATGTGTCTTGCAATTGTTTATTCTTTACCAACAACGAATTGGAAAGATTCACATTAGCAATTACCTTTGCCTGTTCATGCTGAATTCTTTCTTTTTGTTGCAGTAAGAAGTTCGAAACTTCCACTTATTTTGCATTCCTAGCACATCATTAGTTGAAAGATTATCATTGTGGAACCTTTTTGTACTTACTGTTTGTGATGTTTGTTCCGTCCTTCTTTTTGTTGACAGTTTGAAAGGAGTTCCGAATACAGGCGGTTGTTCAACGCCATCTGTCATTTGAAAAATATTTTCCTGCATTTGTGCTATTTTCTCTTGCTCTGCTATTTGTTCGTGCCCTGGATTGCTCATACAGAAATTATTTTTCTTCTGATCCTTGACTGACTGCACATACTCGAACAATGCCGCTAAATATATTGACAGTCGACTATTTGTTTGTGTCCTACGCTTATCCCCAACAAAGATCTGAGTATATAGGTGATTATACATCCAGTGTGCCCAACTTACTTTTCCACCTCCTTCTGCATATACCAGTGGTGAAAAATTTTCTCTGGACATAGAATCAAATTTGACGAGAAAGCATAGTTTCTCTAAATACCATTTGAGTAGTTCCCGACGAATATATGTTGCTTTCTTTATCATATAATATTTCCTGCTTCCCTCGTAGTTTCCAAAGTCTTTTCTCAAATCCTCTTCTGAACATCTTGGAATAGTTACATCTTCATACAGAGGTAATTGAAATATTTCTGAAACTAATTTCGGGGAAAATTGTACCTTAATGAATATCTGACCTTTTGTTCTCCGCATAATTTGCAACTGATCCTTTGCGTCATCATTACATGTCCAGCGCTCCCATGGTAACATGGCAAACTGTAGTAATCCAATTCGTCGGAGCCAATTTTCATTCCGCATAGAGTGTATATCAAGCTCTACTTTAAAATTCATGAATAATCTTCTGTTCTTATGCTGCACTTTAGACATTGTCGAAGTCATCGAAACTTCATCGCCATCATCTTGTAACGAAGTATCCGTCTCCTTTGTTGTGGTCTCCTTCCTTCTCTGTACAGTTTCTCTTTTCCTGAATCGCCATCTCATGATTTTTGATTCAGACATTGATGCAAAAATCGCAGAAGAAATACTATCCTGGAAGCTTTTAAATAGCACTGGACATATGCATTCTTTAAGTAACGAAGCTTGAACTGCCACTTGCTGCAATGATGATCCTTGATTCGGACATGACACTTCATACAACTTACTAGTATTTTAGCATAGATAAAAATCATCATCCGCCTATTACTTCGCATATCGATGATCCACTTAGCAAGTCTTTTACATGTTCCAAAAACATCATGAAACATTGCTATCATGAACTTTTTTAGCACTACTTTGTTTAGTGCAAAAAATGTCCAATTATACATCTGACAATTTGCACTTTGCACTATAATCATTATTCAGATACTTGTTTCCTGCTCATATTCTACTCTCTGCTACTGTTATAGATTTGCTGACTTGGTCTTCAGACATATTTCGAACTTATCCTTGCGAACCTGTTTCCTTATTGCGACACCCTCCTTGTGGATTCGGTTGACGAAGTAAGCGGCAAAGTTTACGGGTTCATGAGCGGCCTGATCGATAGTGGAGTATGCCGTAATTGCGTTGGATGAGTGTCGAGTGCGCAAGAACTTTCCTACGTCAGTAGGGTGTCCATCACGGAAAGCAGTATAGTTGGCTATTGATTCCATGGCGTACACGAATATAGAGCACAGAACATGGATACACAGAACACGGTGAAAACAAAGAGCGCAATCACAATAACGTTTATTCGGCGAGCGGGACGATGTAGTAGAGAGTACTTAAAAGTAGTAATAATCACGCAACAAGGTTGATAATTCCTATCTCTGGTATGCATGCAGGGGCAAAAAGGAGAGGGCGGTGGTTTCAAAATACGACTACTTATACTTAATTTATTGATTATGCAAAATTAAAAGAAAAGGGTTGAAATGAGAACGTCAAAAGTCGCGGCACTCCGCATAATGTTTTATCGCAGATGTGATGCTTGTCGATATGGTCGCAACTTCGATCCATTTATTACTTTTGGTAAGGGATTTCCGGTTAATGTGGTTAACCGAAATGTTGCAGGGCCCCCACCTGTTCCACTCATCGATAAGGGCCAAACCACCGTAGCTTGAACTTGCCGGCAGCGCGATTCGATTTTGCATTGTAGAAGAGGACAAGCTGTCCTGCGGTAAAAACTGGAGTTCGTAGATGTCTATCATGTGTTTTGGCTTGTCTTAGCTGTACTTCCCTCATAGTCATAAAACTGTGCCATCGATGTTCGTCTAATTCTCTGAGGGTCTCCAACCGAAATGACAGAGAATCTTTCGGTAGTAATTTCTGGTTGATGGCTACTCTTAAACTTTGCACCACTATCTCCATTGGTGCTATAGCTTCGATTCCAAAGGCTAATTTGAAAGGAGTCAGTCCTGTGGTCACTTTATAAGTTGTTCGATATGCCCACAGTACGGCAGGTGATAATTGATCCCATCTTTCCGGTGCGTCCATAATCAATTTTCGAAGTATATTTAGCAAAGACTTGTTGGTACTCTCGGCCAGACCATTAGCACGCGGATAATATGGAGAACTAAATTTATGAGTAATCTTGAACGAATGTGTAAGTACCTTTATCAAGTTATTAGCAAAACGAGTGCCTTGATCTGTCACCAGTTCGAGGGGCAAACCAAATCTTGGAAAAACATCTGTCAGTAGGCACTTTGCTACCACAACCGCTGTAGCTGATCGTAAAGCCCATGCTTCTGCCCATCTTGTTGCATAATCAATGCATGTTAAGATATAGTGATTATTGTTGAGAACTGAGGATGGTGTAATAGGAACAATGAAATCCAAACCCCATTTCTGGAAGGGTTCTAATGGCAGTACCGGTTGAAGAGGAAAATGATGACGCTGTAATGGCTGTCCGGTTCTTTGGCAATTATCACAGGATTTGGCAAATTGCAACACATCCCTGTATATAGTCGGCCACCAGAGTCCACTCTGCAAAATTTTTCGGTGGGTTAAATCTACAGCAAAATGACCTCCTGTCGGGATCGAGTGAGCCAAAGTGATGACTGAGTTTACTTCGTGTGGAGGAATACAATGAAGTAGAATTCCGGTATGATCCACATAATATAGTTCGCCAGCAATCAACCGAAATCTGCGGCTGAATGCTGTAACTTTTCTGCGTATTGCTGTAGAAGTCTCGGATGGCAGGTATCCATTATTGAGAAAGGTCAATATCTGATCAGAATAATTAGTTGGCATAGGCAGGTCGGTGCTTTCATCGTGAGTTGGTTCAGAAGTATAGATCTCTGGAGTTGTGTCATCTATACCTACCGGAGCCTCACAGGAATCTAGGCGAGACAGAAAATCTGCTAAAGCATGTGAGGTGCCTGGTCTATGTATAACTTCATAGTCAAATTCTTGCAAAAGTAGCACCCATCGTGCTAACCGTCCTCCCAAATGCTGTTGCCGAACTAGATAAATAAGTGCAGCATGATCTGTGTGGAAAGTAAACTTACGGCCCAGTAGATAATGTCTGAACTTTTTGACCGAATATACTAGACCTAAGCATTCTCGTTCTGTTACCGAGTAATTCCGTTCAGCAAGGGCTAATCTTCGACTGGCGTAATACACAGGTCTGAACCATTTATTGGTCAGTTGCATTAGGACACTGCCAATAGCTATATCTGAAGCATCAACAAATACATGGAAGGGGTGATCCCAGTCGGGGGGTTGTAATATGGGAACCTGTGTTAATAAACACTTTAATCGATCAAACGCTATCTGGCACTCCTCAGTCCATTCAAATTGTTGTGGGGTCTTGGTGATTACTCTGTTCAGTGGTACTGCCAAATGGGCAAGCCATCGTAAGTCTCGTCCATGCCATCTAACTTGGCCCATAAAGCGCATTACTTCTTTAGGTGTTGTTGGTGCAGGCGCTTCTAATACTGCTGAAATCTTATCGGGATCTACCTGAATGCCTTGCACAGACACAATATGACCAAGTAATTTTCCACAGGAGACCGCAAATACAGACTTGTTTGGATTTAAAACAGAGCTTGTATTTTCTTCATTTTTCAAAACAGCACCGTAAATGGAACAGATGTACTATCATTTTACCAAATACTGAAAAATCGTCGAGATAAACTTGCATAAATGAAGTAAGGTAAGGTGAGAATATCTCTTGCATGCATCTTTGAAAAGTACTGGGAGCATTTCGTAAACCAAACCACATAATAGTGCATGCGAATACACCCCAGTTGGTGATGAAGGCGGTCTTCGGAATGTCCTGTTCAGCCATCCTAACTTGGTTATATCCACTGTATCCATCTAAAAATGAATACATTTCGTGCCCTGCCACCCTATCAAGCATGGTGTCCAGGAACGGTAATGGAAATGGATCTGGAACCGTAGCTGCATTCAGCTTCCGGTAGTCTACACAAATGCGGAGCTGCTTGTTCTTTTTCGGTACAATAACAATTGGTGAAATCCACTCCGCGTGCTCTATAGGTACAATGAATCCAACCTTTAATAGCCTATCCAATTCTGCCTTTACCTACGCTGCGTAGTTCGGGTTCATTTGATAGCTGGGTTGTTTGATTGGCCTTGTCTCCGGCCTGAGCATAACCCGGTGTTGATAGATGCGCGGATCCAGACCCTTCATATCCTTATAATCCCAAGCAAAAATGTCAGAAAATTCCCTGAGAAGCTGAAGTAATTCTGCTTGAAATTTTTCTGGTAAGTTTTCTTTTATCTTGACTTGGCGTGGGTGTTTTGCATCTCCCAAATTATAAGTTACTAACTGATCTTTTGGCACATAAAATTGTCGCGGTTTCTCGGTGTCGTTTGCTGGTTTGAAAAGTTGTTGTAGTTCGGCGTCGTCTGTAGCAGCAATATCTTCTTTCTTATCTTCTTCTGTTACAGGTGTCATTGAGCAGACTGATGGGCTCCAATTATCTACAACAACTTGTAGGTCAACGGTTCCTAAGGAAATCAAATCAATGTTGTTCTTTAAAAACTCTTCTTCTTCGTCATCTGATAGTCCGTCTAGCATGTGAACGGGCTCTGCGAAATATGGTCTAGCATGTAATTCACATGGCTGTATAGCGTCTAATTTTACAACACATCTTCGATTTTTATCTTTGAACGTGAGTTCTTGTGCGGACCAGTCTTGTATCACCTTAGCTTGCTTCAGCCAAGGGCGACCGAAGAGGAGATTGTAATCCAGGGTGGATTCCAGCAATTCTAAGACGACAAAGGTCATCTTAAATGTGGTGCCTTGCAAAGTTATTGGTATGTTCCGAACAAGCCCCACTGGGTGGACTCTGGACTGGTCAGCCATTCTAAAAAAAAATTGAACCGGTTCTATTTTAGTCCATCCTAGTTTCTTGCATAGTGCAGCAGTGGCAATATTCACACCAGACCCTCCATCAATTAATACCTGTGTGATTTTATGACTATTATACCATACCGTAATCAGAGGAACTGAATGATCGACCGTAGAATCTGGTTCCGGTTGTACAGTTGCGGTGGCCGGAATGCAAGCAGATTCGGCAGCAAATTGTTGTTGGAATTGCTG
The DNA here is from genome assembly GCA_020310875.1 of Ceratopteris richardii. Taxonomy (NCBI): domain Eukaryota; kingdom Viridiplantae; phylum Streptophyta; class Polypodiopsida; order Polypodiales; family Pteridaceae; genus Ceratopteris; species Ceratopteris richardii. The sequence continues at coordinate 169,134,943 of CM035420.1, read as the reverse complement.
GCGGACTCCTGGTACTAATGCCAGTAATTGGCCAAGAGGAAGTGTAATGGATGCTTTGGATATAATCTCCCAGGCTTGTTGTGATTGATTTGTAATTTCTACAAATTTTGAAGATGATGCACCGGCTGGTGCTGATGTACCTGCTACAGATGATGTTTCTGCTTCTGTATTAGCAGCATGATCTTGTGTTGCTTCCTGAGTTAACGGAGCTTGGGTTACCGGAATTGGGTCAGGAAACACTGGTGGTTCTGATGCGATCCATTGATTAGCCTTTTCATATGTTCGTTTCTATTCTTGAATGCCGGGTTCAAATATCTCAGCCGCTGGTTGTAATGGTCTACCCGATTTGGTCTGAACAACGGCAGCTTATGTTTCTACTGGCGTGATTTGAACCATATTTGTCATCGGATTTTGCCGTTCCTTCTTCCTTTGGTCATACTCAGCTGTGTCTTTGTAGAACCTTCTAATGTGTCCGAATTCACCACAAAAATGATAGCGCGGTGGTGGAAAATTGGGGTTTTCCGGTGTCTGTACGGTCTGCCAGCGGTTTGCGTTATAGTTGTTGTTCCTCTGTCCTTTGTAATTTCGATAACCTTGTTGCTGGTTGTTCTCATGTGCGGAGGCACATAGTGATTGGCTGGTTGCCCTGGTTCCTGTATAATTGCATTGACCGTCGCTGTCCCTTGTACTTTAGCGTTATAGGCACAGTTTTCGCTGGTGTGTCCGGTGGTGTTGCAGATGGCACAAAATAGCTGATTTAGTGCACAAGTGGCACTCGTATGACCTGAGTTCTTGCAAGTGGTGCAATACAATTGCCTTGTTAAATCTTCTGCAACATTCTTGTTTGTCTTTAACCACTCCAGATCTTCTGTAAATCCTCCAACCTTGTTTTCCAATTGTAAAGCCATCGCAATTACTGCATCTAGGGTCATTGCACCGACACATCGGATGATCATGATCTGTTTGAGTTGGGGAGTTAGTCCATTAATAAACCATTGAGTAATGACGTCGTCTGGCAGGATGGCATGTGCTGGTGGCAATTGCCGCAAGTGTGTTCTGAATAAAGTGGCATATTCTTGCACTGTTTGGTTTACTTTCTGTCTATTGTTTTGTAAGTAGTCGAAAATTTCTGCGGGATTCTTCTTTAGTCTAAATCTTTGCAGAAATGCATCCCTCACTGCTTCATAGGTACCGAAGTGATTTATATCATACTCTGTAAGCCATCTAGCGGCTTCATTGACCAAGGTGGACTGGAAAACGATAGCCTTATACGCCGGGTCAATCGGGTGATTGAGTACTGCATAACTAATCTCAAAAGTGCGTACATGCGCGTCTGGGTCATCCCCTGGAAATCCACCGAACTTAGTGTACGTTACACCTGTCGGCGGCGGCCTGGGTGGACATACTTGTTGCTGTTGTTGTTGCTGCCCGTTCATTGTGCCACTAATTGTATAGTGACTACTTCCTGTGTTGTGAGGTTGAATATCTGGATCTTCAGAATCTGCCTCCTCAACCTGTGTACTACTTGGTTCGATAATCTTGCTCAGTATGTTGCGAATCTCGGCTTCAAACAAACTTCCTTCCCTTTTGAAGTCAACCGTAGGAAAGTTTACTCCTAATGACGGAGTGTAAGTTGATGGTTCACCAAAAAGTGGTAACCTGTTATCGAAAAACTGCACCGAAATGTCACCGGAAGGTGTTGATTTTCCACCAGTGTAGGCGGTTTTCTTTTCTTTACTACCTTCTTCGGCAAAATCATTGCTATTCGTTACCAATTTTGAATCTCCAATCAAAGCGGGTAAGCTAGCTTCAGATTGCATCCTGGTAGATTCTGGAATTACTGTATTTTCGACAGATCGTGCCGAAACAGTACCGGAATCTATCAGAGATGTAGAAAAATCAACCGGAGTATGACCGGAATCGTCAGTAACGTTCCTTTCTTTCTTGTCAACAGGTTTGGATCTTCCTGCGCTTCTACCTCCTGGAGGCGTTCTTAGTAGATTAGGTATTATTGACTGTTTGTTCTTCGGATACGTCTCACCGGATCGAGTAACCGGCATATACTACTCGTACTATACTTCTTTACAGTTGTCCAAAAACAATGACTATCCTTGCAATCGATCAGCGTGCGTTCTAAATATTACGTTTGTCACACAAATGGTAATCTTTATACTTCTTGCATCAGTGAAACGGAAATCTTGATGCCACGTCCCCAGTAGGATCGCCAGTGTTAAGCGGGGTTTTGGTAAAGCACCTTTTCCAACTATCGGAAGGGCGTTTACCTGGTCCTTGGGTTCTTGGGCGTGGTAGGGGTCTGTTAGATAGAGACCCTGTACTTAGTTCCCAGTTCGATCACAACTGATACAGATGCCTACTGAGCTTAACAAGATTACTGGACCTCACAAGGTTCTACTATACTCAGATAATTTCTGTTCACGTCTACCTCAACCAACAAGAAACAATCATACTTGACAAGGTTAATACTTACAGCCGATCTCAGAACAGGACTCAAGTTTCATTGTTAAAGGTAGAGATCACAACCTTATACAACCGGAGCTACAACTCATACACATATGTATGACTGACGGACTGTAGCTCTACTATAAGTCTGGAGATTTCGTATTGCGTATTAATGGACAATATAACAACATTCCAAAACATTAACACAACCTTTTCACACCTATTACTAGAACTATTATCTGCGGCGTACTGATCTTACAGACCATTGTCATCATTCCAAGATGATTACTTATCTTAAGACGTATACCCTACACGCCACAATATCTACAGACAATCCATTCAGACTTCAATAACAGAGTTACCGACAACAGAAACGGCTCGCGATCATGACCAAGATTAACGGTTCGTGATGCAATACAATATCAGACAAAGGACTACACAGATCAGACCAACAGATACACAGGTCACTGAGACAACTCAGAAATAACAAGATTAACTAACGTCAGACCACACACAGACGAACAGTCTGATGAATTTCCAAAAACAGATCCCGTCGCCTTTCTCTCTCCGAGCAACTCTTTTTCATTGCTTTATATAAGCTTTTACAAGAATGCGCGTAACAATTTTTTCGCACGTGTTTACAAAGATTTTGTTATACCTGTCCCAATCCGGCGGTCGTCTAACACAACACTCAGGCCAACAAGAATGAAACTGTAGATGGCCGATGGTCACATTGAGAGAGCCTTATGACTGCTAGAAGGAATAACTCTCACTACATGTGGCGTAGAGTTTGAGCATACTTTTGCTATATGTGACTTTAGCAAGAATCAAGCCTATGGATGATTCTGGGAAGACCATTTATGCGGCAGTTGCAAGTGGTACAAGATTGGGGAACTAATTCGTTGTATTTGCAACACCTAGGTGTTACAACCAAAGTCAATCTCAAGGATTACTCTCATAGAGACATACCTCCTATTCAATGGAACCCCATCCATAGAGCTAAAGATGATATGGAGTCAGTGCATTCCATAGGATTAGGATCCTCATGGATGCATGAAGACGGCCACTTATGGATGTGTAAAGTAGCAGTAGAAGAAGAGCCATAGATCAGTTCAAGACCCAGCCTATGCACCTATAGTTTTCCCAGATGAAGAATTTGAATCCCATGGTTGGGCAAAAATTTTAGCAACAAAATGGATGTAGCCATCAATGAAGATCAATGGACACCCCACTATGACGAGGATGGCTATGACATTTCAATCTTCACCATAGAGCCAATAATGTGTGATTTGGTTATAGAGGAATGTGAACCTAGCACTGATGCATTCGAGGATGCAAGTGACTCCGATCTAGTTATCCGCTTTTGATCACCGAGCACCTATTAGAAAGAGTGGTAGGTAAAGAAGTCTACGGCTTCCTTGATGGCTTCTCTGGCTACAATCAGGTAGCCATTGCTCCAGAAGATCAACATAAGATGGATTTTGCCATAGAGTGGGGCATATTTGCCTTTCGAGTAATGCCATTTGGTCTTACAAATGCACTAACTACCTTTCAGAGGCTGATCTGTCATGTATTTAAAGAATACCTGAGGAAGAATTTAGAAGTCTATGTGGATGATCTCTGTGCTCATTCCAACATTAGACGAACCCATATCCCTGAATTGAGAGCTATCTTTGAAAAATGTAGAGAATATCAAGTCTGCTTGAACCCAAAAAAATGTGTTTTCATGGTCAGGCAAGGCAAGATTCTAGGACACATAGTGTCAAAGAATGGCATATCTACGGAAGAGGAGAAAGTGAGAGCTATTGTAGAGCTACCTAGGCCCAAGAATGTCAAGGAAGTACAAGCTTTCATGGGGCATTGTGACTACTATCACCGATTCATTCATGTGTATGCGATCATTGAAAAGCCTATGTACTCCCTTTTGACTAACTTTGAGTGGATGGAAGAATGTGAGAACTCTTTCAATGAGCTTAAATGGCGATTATGTTCAGCACCATCTTGACCACACCCGATTGGAAAAAACCCTTTCATGTTCACGTGGATGCATCCAACTATGTTATTGGATGTGTGCTAGCACAACCTACGGGTGAAGGTAACATGGATCTACCAATTGCTTATGCAAGTAGGCAATTGAATGCTGCAGAAAGGAATTAGGCATGGTCTATGTGGTTAAGAAGTTTAGACATTATTTGCTTGCAAATAAGTTTAAATTTTTTACTGATCACCAGACATTGTTATACTTAGTGAATAAACCTTGCAATATGGGCAGATAAGTAAGATGGTTTCTCTTACTAATGGAATATGACTTTGAGGTAGTGGTGAGGAAGGGCAATACTCACTTGAGAGCAGATCATCTCTCGAAACTCACATCCGGAGAGGCCCCACAAGGAGTATTAGATGATCTTCCTGATGCTTATTTGTTTAATTTGGAATTTGTACCATAGTGGGCCAAGACATTAGTGCTAGTATTGACATATGGGCCTAAACATCCAGTAATAAACACTCAAGATATGGAGGTAGTAAAAGCCCAAAAGTACCATATCATGGCAGGGAGTATGTACAAGCATACAAATCAAGGAATATTAGCTTGCTGTGTGGAAGAGGATGAGCATGCCAAGTGGTTGCAATTAGCACATGTGGGAGCATTAGAGCTACACTACTCAAGACAAAGAACCTTACATACACTAAAGTGACTTAGAGTACACTGGCCAACTATGGAAGCAGATGTGCATAGGATGTGCAAGGAATGCCCAATATGCAGCACTAGACCTCCAGTGGAACATGCCACTCTTTATCGAGTGTCTTTAGTGCTAGATTGGAGCAAACCACTAGTATAATTTCTGAGGACGAAAACATTCCCTCAAGAGATGACATTGGTTAGGCAAAGGAGCTTAGAACAGGAGGCACTAGACTACTCACTCATTGGAGATAATTTGTACAAGCGTGGCAAAGATGGTTATCTCAGACTGTGTGTCCATGAGAGTGAATATCTTAAGATCTTGGAAACTACTCACCAAGGTGTAGCAAGAGGACACTTTGGACCCGATAGAGTGATCAAGGCAATTCTATTTGCAGGTTTGTGGTGGCCAACCCTTCACATGGATGCCCATACCTATGTGAAGCATTGTGATATTTTTCAGCGAACTCAATATCCGATACGCAAGGATGAGATGCCATTGAAACCTATGATGGGTGGACGTGCATTCTCTAAGTGGGGAATAGACTTTGTAGGTCCTATTAATCCCCCAGCTAAGGGTTCACATGCTGAATACATTATTGTAGCCACAAACTATCTAACCAAGTGGGTAGAGGTGAAGGCCACTACAAAAAATGATGTGCAAACCACATCTAAGTTCCTATTCAAGAATGTATTTACAGAATATGGGCTACCGATAGAGCTAGTAAGTGATAGAGGTACCCACTTCTTGAATGAAGTCATTGAAAATCTTCTCCAAGAATTCTTAGTAGTACATAAGAAGTCTTCCCCCTATCATCCACAAGCTAACGGACAAGCTGTTGGGGATGTAAGGGTCATGTGACCTTACCCCCATATTCATATATATACATGATATATAGAGCGTTGCCTCACGAGAGTTCATTATGTGGGTTTCGAGGCTCCCACGCATATCCCGTGTCTCTCCTCTCTTCTCTCTCATTCCATCTTCTCTTTCCTTCTCTTGTTCTGCACACCAAAGCCGTTCATTGGTATCAGAGCATGTTGAAGGCTAGTGTGCAAGAAGCTTCAATGGAAGCTTAGGTCACAAGAGGTGAAAGTGCAGGTCGGCATCTCTTGACAGCAGTTCAGTATTTTGGCTGTAACTTGAACTAGGAACTTCGGATTGATGCGTTTTAAAGTTCTGTGCGTAGCTAACATAGAGAGCTACAACTTCACAGACGAGTGCAAAACCTGGTTCGGACTTCTTAAGTGCCGAAAATTCAAAAAACGCAGAGAATTGTAGAAGGCGAATCGACATTGAGTAGAACAACAGGTCGGTTTTTTTGTCATAACTTGAGTTCTATAGCTCGGAATGCGATGATTCAATTTGCTACTCGTATCTCGGAAAGATAGCTACAACTTTGTAGAAGAACTCAGATTCAGATTCTTAGTGCAAGGTCACCGAAACTGCAAAATACAAAGTAGTAGTGTTGTAGGTGATAGTGAAAGTGACATCAGATGCTTGTTTTATGCATATCTTGAGCTACGCACCTCCGATTGAGGTGTTCTTTATCTCGTTACATAGCCAAGAGTTAGATCTTGAAGTTTGCTGAAAGCCAAAAGTTCAGATTCAGAGGCTATCACCACTGAAACAGAAAAACACAGAGCAGCAATTTTTTGTCAAACGAACCCTAATTACTCTTGGAGGTTGAATCTGCTTTGGAACTTCTTCGAGAGAGAATTTATGGTGTGCAAGCTCTTATTTTCAGAGCTTCAAAGCATTGTACATGTATGATCATTGTGGTAGCTCCTCCATATGAGAGTATAGCATGATCTTGTCACGTATTTGACATGTAACATGACATTGTGGTATACTCTTTTTTTGAGGTTTATGTCATCATGAGTTCGATCATGGATGTATAGTGGCATTGTGGTCCATATCTTGCTTATGCCACTTGTTTATGGATTTAATTATCGGTTGCACATCGTTTTATGAGAGTTGACATTGGATCTAGATTGGTACTTGTATCTTTGTTTTTCTTTGCAGGTACATGATCCAGATTGGAGCCCCAGTTACACATTTGTTTGTCACCATTATTAGCATTTGGTCATTGATTGATATCTATTTGCCAGTGTGATTCTTGGCATATGTGGATGGTGATTCCCACATGGTTATTTTGGTTCTAGAGTCCATTTTACAGAGGAGATGCTGCTGAAATTTCATCGGCTTTTATGCTAGAAAGGAGCTCTAGTGGATCTTGAAGCTTGTGTGATAGCTTTGGATCTTTGTTTATTTCCATTCACTTGGACTTGGTCACATGTTATTTGTGATAGGTTGGACCATCTTGCAGGATTCATTCTTGAGTGGGAGGTGCATCATAGTTCTCTGTAATAAATTTCAAGACTTGTATATTTATGAGAATTTCAAGAAAGGACTTTATAGTTCTCTGTAATAAATTCTACATGTATTTATGAAGAGAGAACTTGGAAAGATCCTTTTAAGCAAGGATAGTTCAACTAAGTTGATCTAGAACTAAGTACTTCGTTGGCGGTACAACTAAGTGAATCCCTACCTTGACTCAAATTTATGCATTCTTTTATAAAGGATTCAAGAAGTAATGAAAAATATTTGACTCAGTGATCAACATAGATGAAATTAGACTAACCTAGTCCAAAGCACATTGTTGAGAGCACAATGAGGTAATCAATCTCCTAAAGTAACAGATCTATAATAGACTTGGTATTCTAGTATATATGAGTCTCAAAAGATTGAAAGGGATTAAATTACTAATTAAAACACTTGAAGCATCATGGTTTGAGAATAAAGCTGAATATCATCAAAACTCGATGGCTCGAGATGCCAGTGTTTTATACCGCGAGAGTTTGGTCGATGGATGATGGTTTAACCTTACCCAAAGGATCTTTTTGAGAATTCAGATTTAATCTCATAAAGATAGAAACAAAACTTCAAACCATTAGCTAGAGTAAATCCTTAAAGTTCCGAGTCTCATTTGATTTGATTCAGATCATTTTAGTGTCTTAGGACTTGAATCGGGTACATTAGAGTTTTGGTTCTTCCTTCTCACCTTTTCAGATGTTGGATTTGACTTGGAAGGAATATTCAAAGTCATTCCTAGACGAGGTTCAGTTTGATGGAATGGATAACCGAATTAAACATCAAAAGGTGGATGTTTTGTATAGAACCCCTTCAATTTCAAAAGACATTTGAATTTAAGAGAACTTATTCATCTGTTGATTATTGCTTTAAAATAAATGGATGAAGAATATAAATTCCTTTAAAACTTTTGAAAAGCATTAGAAACTATTTATAGTTCTAATAGTTCCAAAGAAGTCAGGTCTTTTGAGAATTATCTTGAAGTTGTTTACCCAAGATAAATGAATCACTTCTTTCCTACATTTTTCCAGCTTGGACTCTAATGCCCAATAGGACATGATAGTCTTGTACTTGGGAAAAGAGATCATTCGATGTTGGTGTTAAGAAGTAGAGCATAGATGAAAACATCTAATTTAGATGGTTTAGTCAAACTCAACTTAAGGAGACTTCTCGAAGTCTTGAATTAGCTAGAGATCCACCTATTTTGTTAGGTCCATGCCACAAGTAGTGCATAGAAATGGGCCCACATAGAAAATCAATTGGAAAGTCTTAGAATCCACCTACTTCATATGTTTGTGCTATGGAAGCTTAGTTTGCACACAATGAAACATTGAATTAGGCAGGGGACATTTTAATCCACCCTCATCATTCTTTCCATACTTTGCACATGCAAAGACAAATGATGGTTATAATGATTTGGGTAGGGATTAGCCCACACATGGATTCAGCTCTCTTTCAAAATCGATCAAGGATAGAATCCCCTTCTAATAAAGAGGTGAATAAGAGCGATGAAGACCATGATCAACGAGATAGATCATGGGGCATGAGGAAATACTCCACATATTATACCTACATATATTTATGAGGACAAAAAGCTTAAAGGGGGGGAGGAATGTTGTATAACTATGGGTCAAAACGACAAAAGACATGGGTTTCGAGGGTCCAAAGCCACATGAAGAACCCTTGGAGTTTATTGAGAAACCCTTGGGAAAGTGTCTCCAAGACTATGGTTTGAACCCTTAAACTATTTGGATTTATTTAATTCCAATTGAAGGGCTTTTACCCTTAGGATTGATATTTCCTAAGGGTATGGTATTTAACCCTTAGGGAGGCCTTTCAAGCCTTGAGACTTGTACATACAAGCTTGGAGAGATCCTTTTAGAATCCATGTGAGAGTCATATGGTTGCATGTGATTTCCAAGGTTAGAAGGCCTTGGATTAGCATCCATGTGGAGGGGACACTTGGCAAGATCTCCTCACATTTCCCCCCTTGGCCTTGAGTTATATATATATATATGGGTGGACTTGGTTGGGTGAATATGTGCATCTCTCACCCCTTGTGGGCTAGCATAGTTAGTTTATTATTTGATTGTCCTTAGTCTTTTTGTGTGGAGCCACAACAACTCACTTCCATGCAAAATGAATACGAGTGTATATATATATATATATATCTCTAGCACAATGGCAAGTGCCAATGTGAGGAGATTCACCTCATAAATGTCAATCCGTGGAGACATGAGGACTAGTATGAAGACTATGAGCAAGTGAAGGCACAAGTGTGTGAGTGAGAAGCACACAAACATGCACACACATACACACACATGCGCACACAAGGCAAGAACAAAGAGAGGAACAATGGAGTTCTTTGCATTAGTCAAAAAGTCTCTTACATAAGCTCAAATCACTAACAATCTAACCTCAAAAATGAGCTCTCTAGGTCTTTTTATAGTTTTTTGACTAGCTTTGGCCTTGTCCAGACCTAGTGTCTGGCCTAGTTAAAAATTAGGTTCTAGAGCCTATTTGAGGGCTCAAACGGAGTCTAAAAATTATGAAAATTGGTATGTAGCTAATTCCACTACTCAAGATTGAGGAATCCTCGGCTTGAACAAAATGGAGTCTATTGTACCAAAAACCGAATTTACAATGTGTGTGTAGTGATGAAAATCACTCGAGTTGGAAATAGTTTATGAAAAGAATAATTGGGCCTTGCTGCCGTATTGTGCATGACTGTTCCTTTGTGCCTGCATGCTCTTCTTATGACTTGTATGCCAACACTCCCCCCTCTCTAGCGTCTGCCGCCCCTGACAGATCTCTGCTCTGTTATAGGGTGGTCGATATAGTGTTGTAGGACATTCGTGGCTAGCTCGTGTTCACCTAGGCGTAAGCCTCTTGCTAGATCAACTTCCAATGCATCCCAATTTATTGCACCTTGGACATCTGGTTGCGGTGTTGTGTAGTACTCAAAGTACATGGCTTGTTCACATGCAAAGAGATGAAGGAGGTGTGTGGGCTTAGGTGCGAAGACCTCCGAGTGATACTCCCAGAAACCTGACCTGAACATGTCTTCGAATGTCTGTTTATAGCATGCAAGGAGGTATTTGATGCATGCATGCCAAGCGTAAGCCACACGAATGCTAGCGGTGGTGCTCATGTCATACACCAAATTGTAATTTCCATTGGTAAACCCCGGTAAACGTACTTGTGGTGCTTCTACATTCCTAAAAGTTTTGAGCACAACTTGCATCATATCCAAAATTTTGAGCATCATTTGGGCTGCCACATCTGGCATGGGCTTCAGTTGAGGCATCCAATGTCCAATTGTTGCCATCATGTATGCTGTCTATGGGGGTCCCTGTGGTGGCGCTATGTACGAATAGTTGAGCCACTCCTTACATTGAGCATTATTTTGTACCTTTATGTTGAATGCTTTCCATGATCTACGTCATGGAACCGGCCCATAGCATGGATTGTAAAGTTGATGTAAAGGCGCATGGTTCCATGTGTGCAACATTTCAGGGTATGTCTCTAGAAGCTTTTGCCGCCATGTCGATTGATAGATCCTGCCTTTCTGTGCTTCTGGAGGAAGGTCTTCTGGTTGAAACTGGGTTGCGAAGGAAGGAATCTTTCCTGTGACTCTCTATATTTCTGCGTTATAATCTGCCATAATGATATAGTAAGGCTTGTATTGGAGTTCTGATGATATGATGAGACGTCTAGATAACAAGTTCTTGAAGTAACTGGATTGTAATACTGTTTCCTCTATGACTTTCATGGCCCAATTTTGCACCACCGTGCGCTCTTCATGAGAACCCCCAATTTCCTCCACCTGTTTTAACCACAGAGGTCATGGCGCTTCGAAAGTATCCTGACCTTCTTCGGTTTTTCGTCCCCCTGGGATGGGTTGCGGCTCATAGTCCTCTTCGAATGTCTCTTCGATAGGAATTTGTAATGTTTCTTCATCGGTGGGAGCCTCGGGTGGGGAAGGTGGTCTTTCGTATTGTAGTAGGCATGCTTGCAATTCTGTGACCTGTTTCTGGAGATCTTTTAGGGCCTTTGAGTCCATGAGAAGTGAAGCAGTGGAGGCGGTGGTGTGAGGGGCAGTTGTCGTGTCTTTTTGTCATTTTTGCTTCAGTTGATCCAATTCCTCTGATAACATGTCATGTGCCTCAAGTAGTATAGCATAATCTTCGAGGATTATCTTTATGTTTTCTGGGGTCACTGCTTGGAATTTTGAGGGACTGATTGTTGCCCCGGGTGTGCTTTCAATGGTAGCCTCTAAGTTTTCCTGATTCTGTAGTTGGTGGCGTGGATTTTCTTCATGAGCAGCTGCAAGATGTCGCTTGAGTAGGGCCATATTTTGTTGAAGCTTTGAGTCGCATTCCAGCTGTATCTGTAGATGGCCTTCCACCACTTGTATCGCTTCCTAGTCTACATTCTATAACTTTACTTGCAATATGCTATGAGCCTCTTGTAATGTTTGAAATTGTGTTTGGAGGTGGGCATTCTCCTCTTCTAGTGTAGCAAGACAATGTTGTAGCACTTCCGAGTGCTCTTGCAGTCGTTCGTTATGTTGCGTGAGCTGATTGTATTCTGTCCTTAATTGTGAAACACATGAGAGCATGGTGTCAAATGCATTACCTATAGATGAAGGTGTATTTTGTACAATGGAAAATGCAAGAGGAGGGGATTGGAGAATGGGAAGAGTGAATGCTGTGTCTATTGGAGATGTGTGTGTGGGTGAAATTGGTGGAGGGGGAATGGGAGAAGGTGGTAGTGTGGGGGGAGGTGGAGGTGACATCGGTGGTGAAATGTCCATACCCTCAGGGGTGGAGGTGAGTGTAGCGTCTACCATGTATAGCAGAATGGAATTGAACAGGCGACTGGCTTCAAACATGGCTTGAGCCAATTCCACTATCGTGGCGCAAAGTTTTGTTCATTCAAGCTCTAGGTCTGCTCTAGGGTAACATTTTCATGATCTATTACATTTGGCCCTTCTTGGATTCTGGCCTGATATACCCTAAGCATCATGTCTATGTCCTTAGGAGTGGGATCTGCTAAGACTGATCCTACTCAGGGTGGTGGGTGGGTGGGTTACGTGTGGTGGATTAGAAGGTTGGGGAATGGAAGGTGATGGGGATGGTAGTGGGGGTGATGTGTGAGAGTGCGTTTGAGAAGTGATTTCTATTTTTTTGGCTTTGGTCTCTCACAAACTTTCCTCAAGTTCACTCATCTTCTTTGCCCATTGCCTTTTCATACGTTTGCGACTTTCTCTCCAAACTCTTGTCCTCTTCTTATTTTGACTCTCAATCTCGCTAACCTCTGAATTCTTTTCCTAGCCTAAGTCTTGGTTTTGCTTAAGTGCTTGAGCTCTCGTGATAACTTACACCGGGGCCGTGGAAGTCACACTTCCCGTGGAGTCTACCACTAGCCCAATAACATTGATAGGAGCAATTTTTGGCATATTTTTGGGGTTCTTGGGACACTCTCGTAACAAGTGCTCCTTCCCAGAATCTGGACAAAAGCCTTGAATTATCACCGGTTGGGTTTGTGTAGGTGCTGATAGAGGGCAATCACGAATGAGGTGATCTCCCTGACATCGGAAGCATGGCCCTCTAGGAAATGGAGGTCTTATCTGTCTAGGCTGAGGTCTAGAGTTGGGGTTTGCATACATGACATTTGCATATTCTGGCTCCCAACTAGATTCACTCGGTTCTTCATAATAGTATGACTCATTATGCTTGGGTGACTACATGTAGTAAGCCTGTGGACTATCAATATGGGTAGAGTCAAAACTATGATCACTTGGGTCACTTTCTGAAAGCAATGGTGTCATTGGCACTAAGGCTCTATTTGGATTTTCTTTTGCAGCTGCATACTTTACTAGAATCACATTGGCTGGAGCATGGGGTTGTTGCACTAGGACTGGTTGAGGTCTTTGCTGCCCTTGATAGGGTGATTGATAGGATTGCTGGGACCTACCATACTACTGTTGTGGGTACTGATTCTGGTATTTTCCTTGCTGTGGATAAGTCTGAGGATAATTTTGCCTAACAGTTTGTTTGTTACATGGATAGTCTTGTGCGGTGTGGTTGGTGTATCTCCTTTCTATGGTGCAGTATTGGCTGTTAGGGTTCACTTGGGGTTGAGCCATGATAGGGCACACATTAGGCATATGGTCTCCTCGATAGGTATAGCATCATTTTCTTGGAGCAAATCTAGGAATCTGCTTGCTAGAGACACCTAATTTCTGAGCTACCTTTTCTGCTAGATGCTCAATTGATGTGGATTGTGAGGAAGTGAGGCTAGTAGAACTATCTAAATCTTTGTAGATCTTTGAGAGCTCTAATTCCTCCCCTAGATTATCCTCAATGTCTATGCACATGTGTACGCATTCTTCTATGGATCTAGGGTCCTTCAAGTACACATATGATCTCAGTTTGGTACTTAACAATCCGTCTAGAAATAAGGTGTTGGCAGGAGCCAGAGGCACAGAAGACGCGAAAGTATGTAAAGACAGAGCATGGAGTCAGTCGGATCTTTTTTCAAAAGAATTATGTTTTAAAATACTTTTCAAAACCTCCAACAGTGATTTTCATCACTATTGTAACATATGTAACATAGAAAAACCCTTTTCTTAATTTCTTGCTCCATTTTGTGCAAGCCGAGGAGTCCTCGAGGTTGAGGAGCTTAGGTAGAAGGAGCGTATCAACTTTGGTTATTTTTAAACACCATTTACCCTCTCAAATAGCGCATAGGACCTATTTTTTAACTATGCCGGTCACTAGATGTGAAACCGGTCAAAACTATTCTAGAATCTATAAAAAGAGCATAGAGAGCTCATTTTTGAGGTTGGTTAGTGTGAGCTTAGAGCTATTTTGAGCTTGTAATTGAGATCTTGAGCAATAGAGTTGATTTCTCACCTTCCATTGTGTCTTGGTTGTCTCTTTGTAGTGTGTGTGTATGTGTGTGTCCATCTCTATGCTTCTCACCTTCACTCTCACTTCATCTCACATTCACGATCTTCATATCACTCCTATCTCTTCCGCGGATTGACATTAAGGAGGTGGAGCTTCTTAACGTGGTTCTCACCATTGTGCTAGAGCAACACCAAATTTGGCACCGTTGCCGGGGATCGAGTCTAGGACGAATGTGTGATGGTAAGAGTATAGCAAGAAGTGGCGTTGGAAGGTAAAAATTTCAGTTTTTGTTGTGGTTTTTAGTTAGTTTTTAGTGTTTTTCACCTCCCCCACACTCCATTTTCATCACCACATCATCATCTTCATCTCCAAAAAAATCAGAAAAATCACCATATCCACCCATTCTCCTCATTTCCCCTCATTTGTGCATGTGCAAGAGAGAGAGAGAGCTTTTGTGCTTGTGTGTACTTGTGTGTTTTTGAGTTTTCTTGTAGGTACAGAGCTCCAGTGCATCAGGAAAGCTTGGAAAAGGTAAAAATTCACTTTCTGTCAGGAATCTGCCGTAGGTGTCAGACCATCGCGATGGTCAGCCAAGTTCGGAATTTGAGGTAAGCGAGTTCATGGGCGTGTAGGCGACCCTTGCGCCTCTAGGAATCCATTGCTGCATTTCAAAAATTCACACTTTGGTGGACCATCGCGATTGTGTCACACCATCGCGATTGGCTGACGCCATTGTGACGGCTCGGCCGGACCATCGCGACGGTCTCACGCCATCACGACGGTTCACTTGAACCATCGCGATGGTCCTTGACCATCGTGACGATCCCGTCGACCCCACGCCATTGCGATTGGCCCATGCCATCGCCTCGATAGTGCCACATGGCAAGCTAGACCATCGCGATTGCTCACTAGCCACGCCATCGCGACGAGACCCTTACACCATCGTGACAGCTCAAAATTTGGACCATCGCGATTGGCTCACGCCATTGCATCTGTGACCATCGTGACGGTTCACTTTGGACCATCATGACGGTTCACATTGACCGTTGACTGACGCCATCGCAATTGTTCACTCAATCGGACCATCGCGACGCCTCACCTCGACCATCGCGATTGCTCACATTTAGACCATCGCGACCGTGCACTTCAGACCATCGCGACGGTTCGCGCATCACGCCATCGTGACGGTTCGCATAGACCATCGCGACGGTCCCAGACCATCGCGATCATCTCAGACCATCGTGATTGCTCACCCCAAACGCAAATTTTAGGGTTTGATTTCTTGACCAATTTTGGGGCTATTTTTTGAAAATTTTTGGATCATTGCACTCATAGGAGACCCCTTAGCTCATATTTGAAGAAAAACCTATTTGTGAGTTTTTACCCTCGAGAGCCTAAACGCTCATATCTTTTTCATCCGAAGTCCGTTATTTGAGCTTAATAGCTCGTTAGAAAGCTCTTTACGAGTACTACGTGAGCTCAACTGTTTTTTTCTAAAATGAATACATTGATTTTTTGAGAGGACATTTTTGAGGTTGACATAGTTGGGACTAGGAAAGGAAGGGGGCCTTTGGAAGAAATTTTTTGCCAAAATTTAAGGGACTTTAAAAGTGTATAAACTTAGGTGCTTGATCATCCATCCGTGATATTGGCCTAATATTGGATTTTTCCAGGTCTAGCAAAGGTGATCAAGGGCATTCAAGGCAAGGCAGTGAAGGACATAAAGCTTGGGAAGCGCGGCTTCTTGGGCATCAGAGCAACCAGAAAAGCTGACTCGAGGTTGGAAGATTACTCAACCCCCTCAGTCAATTCTTAGCTTAGGATAAACGTTAGCATTGTGGATTCAAGACGATAGGAACGCCTCAAGTTCAAGAGAATTAAATTTATCAAGTCTAAGACTAAAGATAAAGGTGTGCGATACGAAAACCTAAGGGAAAGAACCTAAGTCTGACATAACGAGAACTCAAAGTACCATGGAAAGTCGATTCCTGACGCTTACAGAAAGATAAGACAAGAACTTAAGGCATATAAAAAGAATCAAGAAAGTAAGAACAAAGAATCATTGACGATCTGAGCATGTACTGAGTGTGCAAGAAAGAAAATTCATGAACCTTAGATCGGGCAAACATATAGGTAAGTTAGACCGACGAAGCCTTAGATCATCAGAAGCAAGTGTAGGCACTACTGCACGATCGTGGGCTCAACAATTGAACACTAATTACCCCTACGAGAGCTCAGATACTAGCAAATCAGAAATGGCATTTAGCACTGAAAGACCAGAAGGAGGGTCAAATGTAGCATACTTAGAAAGACCCGAAGGACCCTATAGGACTCAATTGGAGTTTCTTCGAACCAACCGCTTAGGTGCCCGCATCTATGAGGATGGTTTGAGAAGACAAGTGGTGCAAATGCATAACCCCGATCAACCCATTGGATTGGAACGTCCAGTGGTGAAATTCGAGAGAGACGCGTCCATAAACAAGGAAGAAACGATGTACATCTTAAGTACGCAGACAAACAATACGAATGAGTTTGGCGTAATTCAGCTAGAGACGGAAACTAAATCTCAAGGAAAAGAACCAGTAGGAGAAGAACCTAGAACACCTAGAGGGAAATCTATACTGACACGAGTACTAGTTCCAGATTTGACCCCTCAGGACAACAGAAGCATAGAGTTGTTTGTAAATAAAGAAACTGATGAAGCATTTTGGAGGTACAGAACGGAACAACCTAGCGAGGTTGGTTCCATTATAATCTACGAGTTCAAGGACCCGGATACACCTGGAAAGGTTGTATACCTGGATGAAACTTCAGAAATAGTATTTGTGGTGCCAGGCCACACTAGAAATACATACACATGGAGAGGCGAATTGGTATTCCCTCCATCACGAACAAACGTAAACGTGAACCAACAAGGGGCAGGAACATCCTCAGCCCATGGCATGCAAAGAGAGAAAAACAAACATAGACCCGAAGTAAGCTTCAATCATCCCTAGGGAGAGATAGAACAACCACGGACACTAATAGAGTTGATAGACAAAGAGAACATGGAATACTAGGTGGTAGAGATGATTTTCCTCTACCTAGACCACGTGAACACGCAAGAATATTAAGACCCACTCAGTTAGTAAAATCAATGAAAAATTATTTTGATGGGACAGGAGATCCCTATGACCATGTTGCGGAATTTAAGCAAGTGCTAAGAGCAGAGCAAGTCGAAGACATGTTCACACAATATAATGCATTTGGACTAACGTTAAAGAATACCGCTTTAACTTGGTTTCAACCATTGCAGCAAAGGCAATCTAGAGACATCCATCACTTTTTAGAGTCATTCATCACTGAATTCTCTAGGAGGTTTTTTTCCCTTGGCTTGTATATACGCCTATTGCCCTGGGCTACATATCTTTGTACATTCTCCAGTAATACATTCAATCTTGTGTTTTGTACTCCAAGCTTCTTCTTCTTCCTTGTGTTGTTTGTGTGCTTCTGCCGATGTTTAACTCCAACAATTGGTATCAGAGCAGGTCATCACTTCATCTAGGGCGCCGTCGACACTCCTCCATTTGCAGTCTCAGATTCGCACGAAATTTGGTGAGCATACTCAGGGTGTTTCAAAGATTAAAACAGCTTTGCTGTGTGGTGTCGAAATCGCGATCTGAGCTCGTTTCGGCCTCCGAACGCACTATCGCAGCGCTTGTCTAGGCTATTTCGTCTTTTTATGCCAAAGGTATGTACCTGTTTCTATTTTCCAGTATAAGCGTCTCGAAGTTTGTTACAGGTTTAGCAGAACTTGTTTGGGCAGTTCCGTTCAACTTTTTGAGATACAGTCAATTTTTTGCATCAAGGTATTTTAGTCACCGGTCATGGCTGAAAGCAGTGATATATTCCGTATGTTGGCTGTTGAGGATAAGTTGGATGGTACCAACTACCCATTATGGGCTTATATGATGCGACATGTATTGGTTGCAAAAGGATTGTGGAACATTGTGCAGGGTGTTGAAAGACGTCCTGTTACACCTGTAACAACAGGTACTATGAATACAGGTGCTGGAGCTGATGAAGATGGTGTCGAAGATGATATTGTGCAGATTCCTGTTCGTGCTGTTGTTTCTGTTGCACCTACTACATAGCAGATTTGTTGGGATGGCAGAGATGCCCAAGCACATGCATTGATAGCTTTGTCTATCAAACGTGCCATTATTCCTCATATTCGCTCTTGTAGAACAGCTAGGGATGCTTGGGATACACTTACCAAATTGTACCAAGCTAGGAATGAGGCTCGTGTTGCTTACCTCCGAAAACACTTAGAGAGTGAGCACATGAATGAAGGTGATTCTATGGACAGTTTCCTAATGAAGATCAAAGATTTGAAGGAACAGTTGATTTCTGCTGATGACCAGATAGCTCACTTTTGCAGACCGTTCTGAATGGTCTTCCTGATTCATATCAGAGTTTTGCTTCTACTCTTCGGTTGATGATGAAAGGCAATCCGAATGCCTTATCATTTGAGGAGTTAGTCTCTGTTCTGTTGCAGGAAGATCAGTCCAGGCAGAACAGCTCCATTATGCATGTTGCAGATCAAGCTTTCCTGGCTAGTCAGAAGGGCAAAGGAAAATGGAGCTCTTCTACTAGTAAGCAGAAATCTGCAAATGTTGCACATTCGAAGAACCAGGATAAAGATGAGAAGAAATCACAAAAGTAGAAATTGTTTTGCAAGTACTGTAAAGGGAATGATCATATCATAAAGAACTGTCCAAAACTGGCTGCAAAAGAGGCAAAGAAAAAGGAGGCTGGAATGGTTGTTGCAGAAGCCTCTACACCAAAAACAGAGTCTGCTAATCTTGTGCAGGAAGAAGAATGGGCGTTTACTACTGTTTGCAGTTTTGACCCATCTTCTCATGAGCAGTGCATGTCTGTAGTGGACTTAGATGTTTGGTACTTTGATAGTGGGGCGACCAAACATATTACCTCGCAGCGCAGTTTCTTCTCTTCACTCGAGCCTGCCCCTACAGGGAATATTGTTACATGCACCAACAACTCCTCTTATCCTGTTATGGGAGTTGGTAAGATCCTTTTGACTACTGCTGATGGTAGTTCTTGCACTTTGTCAGATGCCGGTCCTAGTGTGTTCACACACATCACTACCTAAATATATCAACAGATGTGTGTTCTGTAGCGATTCAAATTCTCTGGAGAAGAACTAGAGTGTCCTTCAAACTGATCCAAATTCCAACTTAAACTCCCAGATATGAGCTGCATCACCCAATGCCCCTGGCATCATTGAACAAATGAGAGTGTCCTTTTACTGTTTTCTGTTAAGACGTTTGGTGGATCCAAAATGGATATTTGTCTTACATTTTCAACCGAATTGTACAAGGAACTCCGGTGACTCTAATTTGGTGACAAGTAATTAAAGGGTGTTGATGGAAGTGGTGTTGTTTTTTATTTCACTCTCCAAAATGTTCTATGATGTGCATCTTTTAATGAGGTTGGCATCAGTGCACTCAAAAGCCATGCTAGTGAGGTGTTAGGTGTGCTCTTCACTTTCGGTATCCCTTTCCAGGTTGTGTGTACTGACATTGCACTTGTGACATGAGGAAGTGAGACATCCTAATTTTTAAGTAACTCTGGGGTGGTGAGTGGTGAATCATGCTCATCTGCCTAATAGGTTTCAACTGAGTGTGCAAACAGGTCTTAGGCACCCATACTTTTCTAGATTGTGGGTCAACCTTCATCAACTGCTTAGGCACCCATATAGCAACAACTCGCTTAGCCTCGTATGAGAGAGGCCTTGTCGATATAGTCATCTTCTGCTGTCTTGAGCACGTTGATCCTTGAGATCTAGGTGATGAAGTAGTATCATGTCTTGGTGCAGCTATTACATGGAGCAGCAAGAAGCAACCCAATGTTGCTTTGTCGAGTTTAGAGGCTCAATATAAAAGCATGTGAAGCATCCTAGTTAGAGATGCTACTTGCAGATTTAGGTGTGGAAGTGCAAAAGCCTATCACCATCTATTGTGATAATCTTAGCAGCATACAATTAGCATGAAACCCTGTTTATCATGATAGAAAAAAGCATATCGAGGTACATTATTATTTCATCAAGGTAAATGTATAAGCAAGTGATACTGACCTTGTTTATGTGAGGATAGATGAGCAGGTTGTTGATATTTTCACTAAAGCACTTAGAGTTGAGAAGTTGAAGAAGTTTTAGAAGATGATTGGATTACAAGACATGACATTGAGCTTGAGGGGGAGTGTTGACATATCAAGCTCAATATGTGATGATCTAGGATGACACATATCACTTTTTCATTTATTGTGAGAGAGTGTGTGTGAGCTCTCTTCCTTGTCTCCTTCCTCTTGACATATCGTGATGGTCTAGGCTATCATGATGGCATAGGCTATCGCAATGATATCAGATAGTTATGATGATGTGAACTATCATGATGTTGTCACCTTTTCATGAAGTTTTGGTGCAATTAGCAAGCCTAAGTGCTTGGCTAATCATTCATGAATACACATCAGTTTATCTCTTCAAAAGATGGAACTTCATGTGAACCTATGCTAGTCACTTTGGGCATAGTTACTTTGGAAAAATGTAAAAGCAAGGAGAATAAGGAATCTTGTGAAGGTAGGGAGCTGAAATCATGACTCAGATGGTAGGAAGATTCAATTCAAATCATCGCTAAAGTGTACGAACTCTTTTAGGTGAGGGAAGATTCAAATTCAAACTCTTTACATGTGTATAAGTACACATACTTTTACTTGTAGGATAGGTGAGCCATTATGAGAGACTTTGATCTACATCCTTGAGCATACATTGAGATCACTTCATGTATGAGTAGTCCATTATATTTCCCTTGTATCATATGTTCATTAGGATATACATTTTGACACATTTCTTCAAGTATATTGCTGTCTACTATTCTCTGCTGCATGTTCATCATTAGAGTGACCTTTTGGAATTGATTTCTTTGCATGTACTCACTCACTTTCAATACTTTAACTTGGGCTAGTTAGATTGAAGTGTCTATTACTTGCACAATAATTTTTGTCACATTTGGTCTAGAGGAACTTGAGATATAAATCATAGAAGGTGACTGTGTTTGCACATCCTCTAGATCTTGAAATATCGGGATGATCCCCTTGACTTTTTAGATTCATTTCTCAGTATATGGTGTGGATAAATTGATGGAATAACTTGTTTTAGTTGGCTACACACTCCAAGTAGATGTGTGCAAAAGCTCTCTGGTCAATTCATACCAAGTTGTGAGCTTTGAGCAAATTACTGAGTACCTCTATTCCCAAAATAAAAGGTTTCTTCACATTTCTAGTACATGCAAATTATTTGTCTTGATGCAAAATTTGGAGAATGATGTTCCAAAGAACTTGATGGTTCCAAATGCATTAATGTGAAGCTAAAGGAGTCTATTAATCATCCTTGGAGTTAACTTGGTAGGTGTAGAGTAGGTTTTGTGCAACACCAACTCATCTTTGGAACCTACCTATCCATCTCCTCCAGTGGTATCAGAGCAACAACAAATCAACATGGGAGATGGATTTCCTTCATCCATAGACAAATTGGATTGAGGTAATTGTTGGGTGTGTGTAGAAGTGCGAGAGACACACGAGAAGCACACACAAGGAGCACAAAAACAACAATACACACAGAGAAGATAGAATATGGTTGGAATAGCTCTCTCTATTGACAATGAACTGAACTGAAGTAAGAGCTGAAAGTACCACCATATATGACTGAATCATGTATGTGATAACATGGGGAAAAGACCTCTAGCCAACACTAGAGTAAAAAGTGCCCATGTATAGAGAAAAGGTTCACATCAAAGCTACCCGAGGAACACATAAGTGTAACAAACCTTCCTAGAGTGAATGATGTGAACTTTGGTGAACATGTCTATCACATTATCTTGTATAGGCACATATACCAAATCAATATCTCTTGCATGAAGGTTCTCTCTCACATAGTGATAACGCACCTCAATATGTTTGGTCGGTGCCTGAAACACTGGGTTTTGTGCAACAACCAATGCACTCTAACTATCAATGAGAATATGCATAGCAACATCAGTCTCCATGCAAAGATCCATTAATAGGCGTCTCAACCATATACACTCCATTGTAGCTGTGAAAACTACCCTGTACTTAGCTTCACAACTCGATGTCGCCATTGTAGGTTGCTTCTTACTCAACCAAGATATGGATGAGTCTCCAAGGAAAAAGCAATTACCACTAGTGGACATGCGAGTATCATAACAACCAACCCAATCACTATCTATAAAAGCATGCAAGCATGGTCGAATATCTCTTCCATAAAAGAGACCTAAAGTCAAAGTGCCTTTGAGATATCTAAACACACGTTTCACCGCTTGTCAATGCTTAGTGCGAGGGCTATGCATGAATCGACTCAACTGGGAAAGTGCATACTATATATCCGGCCTTTTGTTGCATGCATATATAAAACATCCCATAGCCTGCTGATAAAGAGAAGTGTCAAATGCATCACTAGAATCCTCAACTGAGAACCTAAATCCTGTCTCATCTAGTGTGGAAACTAGCTTGCAATCCTCAAAGTCAAAATGTTGAAGTATGTTTTCAACATACTTTGCTTGATGTATAGCAGTTCCCCCCTCAATGGATACAAACTAGATGCCAAGATAGTAGCTCAAAAGACCAAGATAAGTGACATCAAAAGTATGCTGCAAATCAGCCATAAGAATGCCAAGTTTTTCATCACATGACCCAATCAAGAGTATGCCATCGACATAAAGAACAAGCAACATAAGATCAACCCCATCTTTGCATACATAGAGTGTGCTTTCAATTGGAGTACATGTCAAGCTAAAAGCAATCGAGTGCTTATGGATTTTTTCATACCATGCAAGTGGAGCTTGCTTGAAACCATACAAGGCTTTATGTAAGCGACAAACCATATGCTCTTTTCCTTTCATAGAAAATCTAGGAGGTTGCTTCACATAGACTTCTTCTTGCAAATCACCATTCAAGAAAGCTATTTTTATGTCAAATTGATGTACTTTCCAACCTCAATGTGAATGGTAGCCATGTATGAAGTAGGTGCAAAAGTTTCCTCATAGTGAATGCCATATTGTTGTGCATATCCTTTGGCAACCAATCTAGCTTTGTAGTGATCAATGCTACCATCAGACTTTCTCTTAATCTTGTAAAACCACTTTGTACCAATGACATTTTTTCCTTTTGGCAATTCACATAACTCCCAAGTACCATTCCTATCTATGGAATCCATTTCTGATTGCATAACACTCATCCATTGTGGATCATCACATGCATCTTCAAAAGTAAGTGGCTCTTCATTACATGCTATTGCAATAAGAGAATAATCCACAAAATTACTTGATGCATGGTGAGAGCTTGATATTGTTCTACCAAGTAAAGGTGCACTCAATTTGTTGTCCTGCAAAGTTTGTTTCAGTCACTTTGGCATACTTTGTGCACTCTTGATAGACATTTGTTCATTATGTAATACATCACCAACATGTATATCATGAGTGGGATGAATTTCATGCTCATTTTCAGCCATATTCTGATGCAAATGTTCATCCATATGTGGCTAGAGATTTCTAGCAGTTCCAACAATTTTTGGCTGAAAAATTTCAGCCATGTTTGGATGGAAATTCTCTCCATTTTCAGCTCTATTTTGCTGGAATTTTTCAACCCTTTGAGCCTCAGTTGGTTGGTCAAAATGGCCATAGTCAAGTACACCATTTTGGAACAATTGCATGAGTGTATCAAACACATCTTGTGAGCTAAGTCTTGGCTATTTTTTGCATTCAAGTAGAGGAAAAACTGAATTTTCAGCAAATACCACATCTCAACTCACAATAATTGTGTTCGTCAATGGATGGTACAAATGATATCCCTTACTTTCAACACTATAACCAACAAATATACATTTCTTTGCCTTGACATCAAGTTTGTGACGTTGTTCTGATGGCACAAGAGCATATGTCAAACAACCAAACATGCACATATGACTAACCATAGGTGTATGTCCATTCCAAGCCTCATAAGGAGTGATGACTCTCAATGCTTTTGTAGGGCAGCAATTCAACACATAGTTTGCACACATGGTCACTTCCATCCAAAACTTATGAGGAAGGTGCTTTCCGTTAATCATACATCGTGCCATTTTAAGTAGAGTTCTATTTTTATGCTCGGCAACACCATTTTGATGAGGTGTATATGACATTGTACATTGGTGTGAAATACCTCTTTCACGAAGAAAAGAATTAAACTCATGTGACAAGTATTCACCACCACGATCCGTGCATAGAGTTTGCACACACCACATGTCCTCCTTTGGGTGCATCTTTCAAAGATGCAAAAAATCTTTTGCATGAAGTTATGCACTTTGAACCACCACTATCAAAGAACCAATCCAAATCATCCTCACTCACAACCATACATTTATTATGCAAACATGCATCATAATGACATGTAACAACACATGCCCAAAAATCTTGAGCCATGTTAGCTTCATCATTCTTTACATTTGCTGAATTTTCAATAATAGACATGCCGGATTCCATCTTCATTTCATTGCGCTTAACAAGCTTTCTACACTCATCAATAGTATGACCAGCCTTCCGACAATATTTGCATCTCTTCTTCTTTTGAAAATAAGCATTATTAGAGGAATGAGTGGAAGAGGAATGTTAAGGCTTTGGTTTTGATGAACCCAAAGTTGAACCATACTTGCTTTTCCCTTTTGTGAGATAGAAAGTGCTTGCATTCCCTCAATCAAACCACTCTATTCACTCTAGATTGCTCTTCTTGCAAAAGAAGAGACACAAACTCATCAAATGCATACATATTGGGATTCCCTTTTGCAACCAAACGGAGTGTAGTAGCAAAGCTTTCAACAATGTAGAGACGAGTGATGCATCCGGAATAATCTCATCTATGTTTGCCAATCGCTCTTTCAAGTCCTTGATGCGTGTCACATACACATCCACAGGATCATTTTCAGCCATACATACATCCTCAAGTTGCTTCCTCAAGTATGCAACACGTGCTTCATTATGCACAACATACAAAGAAGCAAGAGTGTCCCATGCATGTCTTGATGTAGAACATGATCGAATGTGTGGAACTATATGATGCTTCATAGAAAGCACAATCAATGCATCAGCTTGAGCATCTTTTCCATCCCATCTAAGCTTCTCCTATGTAGGTGGAGAAGGATAAGCCACTGTATTTGAAGAAGAAGCTCCATCTATGATAGTAGACTATGAAGTAGAAGAACTTGCGGATCTTCGATCTACATCTGCCACTATGTTTCAAAGTTGTTTCGCAACAAGAACATACTTCATTACGTAATACCACATCAGATATTTGGTCCCATCAAGCTTATCTTCACCTTGAAGCATGCCAAACAAGTCATTGTTGCCCACCATTTCACTAAAGAACAAATGTGACAAAATCTTTACTTTGACAAAAGCTGAAATGAAGGTTGAAATTTCAGCTGACAAACTGTCACTGATGGTGATTCTGACTACACAAATGGCTTCAAAATGGGGGTAAAATCCTAGTGCAATTGATGGAAATGTTTCTTAGCTGATAGAATTCATTATTCTATGCTCCGAAGTCGATTTGCACTGTTAGAAGTGCATGCATGCTGCGACATGAAAAACTAAAACTTGAGAAGGAGCTGAACCTGCTCTGATGCCACTATTGGGTGTGTGTAGAAGTGCGAGAGACACACGAGAAGCACACACAAGGAGCACAAATGCACCATGATACATAGAGAAGACGAATGGTTGGAATAGCTCTCTCTATTGATGATGAACTAAACTGAAGTAAGAGCTAAATAATATCCCTAAGTACAAAGTACCACCACATATGAGTGGATCATGTATGTGGTAACATGAGGAAGAAACCTCTAGCCAACACTAGAGTAAAAAGTGCCCATGTATAGGGAAAAGGTTCACATCGAAGCTACTCGAGGAACACATAAGTGTAACAGTAATTACTCGGCTTGGTCACTTAGAATGAAATCTTATCTTCAAGGGAGAAAACTCCATGGTTATATATCTAGAGATGAGATGATGCCAATCTTCAAAAGAAAAGGACAACCAACTCAAGAAGAACAAGAGAGGCTAACCACATGGTGCTTAAAGGATGCTCTAGGAAGGTCATATATTCTTAACTCAATCTCTGATTTTTTACTTCCACACATCAGGAGTTGCAAGACCTCACAAGAGACTTGGAATGCTCTTGAAGCGTTCTTTTCATCAAGCACCAAGGAAATGAAAAATCAACTATGGTAGGAGTTCACCACACTCAAGAAGATGCCCAAGCAAAGTGTGATTGATTTTGTCACTAAAATGAAGGACCTAGCTAATCAACTTGGAAGCATTGGAGAGATCATTGATGAAGAGCAGATAGTGAGGCAAGTGATCAATGGAATAAAGGCAGATGACAAATGGGAAGCTTTCACCACAACCATGGACGTCTACATGGACATGCATGCTCCTAATTTCAGCACCCTCATGGGAGAATTGTTCACACGAGGCAAAGCTTATGAAGCATGGAGACAACTCAAAAGATAATCAATCCTCTACTCTATATAGAGATAAGAACAAGAAGAAAGATAGCAAAGGAAAAGGTAAAAAGTATGATGATGAAGGTAGTATCTCTCGAGCAAACTTTGCAAGAAGAGGTAGAGGTTCAGAGGAAGAGGCAGAGGAGGAAGGCAAGGCAGGGGGAGATCTCAAAGCTCCTCACCATGTGCCATATATGGCTTAACTAATCACATTATTGAGAATTGTTTCATGAATCCTAGAAATCAAAGAGGAAGAGGTTACATCACAGGAGGCTATGGAAGCTCAAGAGGAAGATTTAACAACAACAATGGCTACAACAACAACAACTCATACAACAAGAATAATTATCAAGGAGGATATAGAGGAAGGAGAGACTACAACAATTGTGCAAATGATCAAACTCAAGAGCTCATTACTTCTAATGAACGTGACCATGAAGCAAGGTAAATCAGATGAACATGTATTCTATATAGACTCAGGTTGCTCAAATCATGTAGCAAGGAATGTAGCTCTACTCTCACAGTTGGAGGATCCAAGGAATAGACATGAAGTCCAAACAGGACATGATGCAAGGCATCCAGTGGAAAAGATAAGCAATGTGAAGACTTTAGATGGTAACATGAACCTATTGAGCAAGGTATTGTATGTGCCAACTATCACCAAAAATCTCATAAGTCTGGGCTAGATTATCGAGAAAGGATTGTAGGTCATATTCACAAAGAATGGAGAATTTGTTGAGGATCCACATTAAGGATTCAAGAGGATAGCAAAAGGAGAAAACTCACGTAGGCTTTTTACATTTGAGCTCCAAGATACTAGAAACATTGCACTATTCAATTATGGTATTCAAACCTTATTAGAATTGGAAATTTGGCACAAGAGGTTAGCTCACATAAGTGAAAGGGCTCTTAAGAAAATCAATAGGGATCAAAGTGTGCTTGGTCTACCAAATATCTTTAGACAACACATGATTTACAAATGTAGTGCTTGTCAATTTGGTAAGTCTCATAGACAACCATTCACAAACAAGGGATACATTCATGGAGACCTATTGGAGCTAGTCCATACATATGTATGGGGCCAAGCAAGGAGCCATCAATCTCTAGATCTAGGTATTACATGTCATTCATTGATGATTGTAGCAAATGGAAAATACTATATTTTATGAAGCATAAAGATGAAGTGTTTTCATGTTTCATGAAATATATAGCACTTATAGAAAATCATACAGGTAAAACTTTGAAGAGGCTCCAAATTTTGTAATTTTGCAAATGTACCTATTGTTCCTGGGAGGCACTGAGATGCCCTTGCCAATGCTATAGATTTGATCTCAAGATTTTCACTTGGATGACTTATGACAATAGGATGAAAAAATGAATAAGATGATGCAAAAGATTAGAGATTTTCTCACCTACATAGGTTGTTGAGCTAGGTTGTGGTGTGGAATCCTGCACAACAACTCAAGCACACAAAGAATTGACATGCTCTCACTCTCTAACTCTCTCACTCTCTAACTCTCTCACTCTCTCACTCTCTCACTCTCTCACTCTCTCACTCTCTCACTCTCTCACTCTCTCACTCTCTCACTCTCTCACTCTCTCACTCTCTCACTCTCTCACTCTCTCACTCTCTCACTCTCTCACTCTCTCACTCTCTCACTCTCTCACTCTCTCACTCTCTCACTCTCTCACTCTCTCACTCTCTCACTCTCTCATTCTCTCACTCTCTCACTCTCTCACTCTCAAAGATGAACGAGGAAGGTGGGTATAGGGAAAAATCAAAGATTTTGACGAAGGTGATTGCTCATGATGATGTTGATATATGTAGGCCAATCTTGATGTTGGAAAATTTGATGGGAGGCCCTTTGGTCTCGTGCCTTCACTCTCTACATGCTCCCTCTTCTTTTGTGTTGAGAGCTACTACCAACACCACATTTCTCTAACTTATGAGCATGTTGCTTCAGAGTATATACCAACATTAAATTTCCAACTTTCAAGCCCTTATCTTTCACTTGCACATTGGAATAGGCCTTATGCATCTTCTAGGCTACATAGATTCTTATTGCTTCCCTTAGCCTAGTTCCTCCCAAGCATTCTAAGTCCATAATCCTAGAAGTCCAATGCTCTTGTGGCCTATCCATCAATGCTCTTGTGTCAGCTTGAGAGTGGGTATCAAGAAGTCCAAAGGAAGCACTGCATTTTGACCAAAGACCATCTAAAACAGAGTTGCATGGAGTATCATCTTGTAGGCCATTATATATGCCCAAACAACATGGTGTAACTATTTGTCCCAATTGGAGCACTTGTTCTCAACTAACTTACTCAATACATTGCATAGGATTTTGTTATTACCCTCTACATATCCATTGGCTTATAGATGATATGGTGCTGACTTCTTGTGAATCACCATAAAATCCTGCAACAGATATTCAATTACTTTGTTTAGGAAATGAGTTCTTCCATCACTCACCAAATCTATAGGAAACCCATATCTCATGAATACATTTTTCAACAAGAATTTTGATGTTGTTTGTGCATCATCATTTCTTGTGGCCTTCACCTATGCCCATTTGGTTAGATAATCTATGGCTATAATTTTGTATTCAATGTGAGAAACTCTACAGGGGGATTAATGGGTCCTACAAAGTCTATACTTGACTTAGAGAATGCACATCCTTCCATCATGGGACTCAATGTTATTTTGTCTCTATGAATTGGCTAGTGAGTCCATTGACATGTGTCACATCTCTTCACATAGGTATGTGCATCTGTATGAAGTAGGCCACCATAATCTTGAAAATAATATGGCTTTTATCACTCGATCTGGCCCAAAAAGCCCTCTTGCAACACCTCAGTGTGTAGTCTCTAAGATCTTCAAGTATTTGATCTCATGGACAAATAGTCTCGTGCATGAATCTCATCGAGATTTGTACAGATTATCATCAATGAGTGTTTACTCTTGAGCCTCCTGCTCTAGACTCCTTCTTCTTGCTAATGTAATTTTTGGTGGGAAAGTTTTTGTTCTCATGAAGTCAACTATAGGACTACTTTAGTCAAGAACTAGACACAATTGGTTTACTGTGGCATGTTCCACAAGAGGTCTACAAATGCAACTTTGACACTCCTTGATCAACCTATAGACATCTGCTTCCATTGTTGACAAGTATATGCCTAATCAAATCAGTGTTTGTAGGGTTCTATTTTTTGATTGATGTTTCCCTAATGCAGCTATATGTGTGATTTTCAACCATTTATCGTGCTCATGTTCTTCCACACAAAAATCTAGAATTCCTTGATTAGTCTATTTGTAAATGCTTCTTGCAAGTATCTGATATTTTTGTGACTGTACTACTTCATTCTCTTTGGTCTTGACCACTAGATTCTTAGGTCCATACATGAGAATAGATAGAAGTACTTTACTCCGGTCTGGAACTATTTTTAGATTGAATAAATAAGCATCAAGAAGCTCACTGATACTCCTTGCAGGGATTCTCTAGAAGTGAGTCATGAGCTTACACCTATGTGTACCCTTCACACACATATGTTGGGGAATATGCAAAGATAGATGAGAGAGATTTCAAGCTCAATATACACAAGGATAAGGAATACTTGATACTAAGATTATATTCAAAAGATATCTTACAACAAGAGCTTAAGATGAGCTATCTTGCACATGAAACAAACAAATCCACAAAGAGATATAGACAAAACAAAATCTCAGCCAAAGTGAAAACTTCAGCTAACAGGGGGTTAGCTAGGGGTAGCTTAGACCTAGAGTAAACACTCCCAATGAGAGCCTAAAGTGCACGAATGAAGCTTGAAGATGGCCACAACTTTCTTCCAAGCTACTGCTTATATAATGCTCCAAAAGTTGGTGTAGAATTCAGATTCAAATCATTGTTGATATATTTAGGCAGTGATGTGTGTGAACACACTAGGACCGTTGGGACACTTCTTTCCTTCTTTAGGAGGATTTTTCCCCCTGGCTTGTATATATGCCTATTGCCCTAACGGGTCACTTATCTTTGTACATTGTAGTGATAATACATTCAGTATTGTGTGTTGTGCTCCAAGCTTCTCCTTCTTCCTTGTGTTGTTCATGTGCTTTCGCAGACATCTAAGTCCAACAATTGGTATCAGAGCAAGTTGCCGCTTCATGTAGCGCATCGTCGACACCCCTCCGGTCACAGTCTCAGAATCGCACAAAATTTGGTGAGCATATTCAGGGTGATTAGGAGATCGAATGCATTATCACAACGCTTGTGCAAGCTATTTCATCTTTTTGTGCCAAAGATATATACAAGATTCGATTCGCTAGTATAAGTTTCTCAAAGTCTACAACAGGTTTAATAGAACTTGTCAAGGTAGTTATGTTCAACTTTTTCAGATACAATCATTTTTCTGCATCAGGGTATTTTATTTAGTAGCCATGGCTGAAAGTAGTGATGGATTTTGTATGTTGGTTGTTGAGGATAAGTTGGATGGTACGAATTACCCATTGTGGGCTTATATGATGCATCATGTATTGGTCGCAAAAGGACCATGGGATATTGTGTAGGGTGTTGAAAAACATCCTATTACACTTGCAAATACAGGTACTGAAGCTGATGCAAATGGCATCAAAGATGGTGATATTATGTAGATGTGCTGCGGTCCTGTTGCACCTACTGTAGAGAAAATTCATTGGGATGGTAGAGATGCTTAAGCATATGCATTGATAGCCTTGTCTGTCAAACATGCCATTATTCCTCACATTCGCTCTTGCGGAACAACTAAGCATGCTTGGGATACACTTACCACATTGTACCAAGCTAGGAATGAGGCTTGTGTTGCTCTCCGAAAACAATTGGAGAGTGAGCATATGAATGAAGGGGATTCTATGGAAAATTTTTTGACAAAGATCAAGGATTTGAAGGAACAATTGATTTTTGCTGATGAAGTCCTTCCTGACAGTTCACTTGTGCAGACTATTTTGAAGGGTCTTCCCGAATCATATCAAAGTTTTGCTTCTACTCTTTGTTTGATGATGAAATGCAATCAAAATGCCTTAAGATTTGAAGAGTTAACTTCTGTTTTGTTGCAGGAAGATCAATTTAGGCAAAACATGCCTATAATGCGTGTTGCAGATCAAGCTTTCTTTGGTAGTTAGAAGCACAAAGGTAAATGGAGCTCATCTACTAGTAAGCAAGAATTTGCAAATGCTGCACATTTGAAGAAGGAAGACAAAGATGAGAAGAAATGATAAAAGCAAATTTTTTTTTGCAAATATTGTAAAGGAAATGATAATGTCATTAAGAGATGTCCAAAACTAGCTGCTAAAGAGGCAAAGAAAAAGTCCCAAGCTGCTTGTCCGAGTGGTTGGGCCTCTTGCCTCTTGAGGTGGGGGCGAGGATTCAACCCTCACTGGCACCATGTAAGGGACATGTTTAACATGGAAAGTTGTATCTTGTGGCGGATGTGCCGTCGTTTGTCGTGCTCCATGGTAGTTGTGATCACAGTTTAACCCAGCTATGTAAACCCCTGTTCTTGTGGGATAAGGGGGTCCCATGGGTGCTATGCCCTTCCTTGTACAGTTGCAATTCGAAAGTTAAAGCTTGGAGGAGTAGGCCTCGATCGAACCTCCATTAAAAAAAGGGAGGCAAAGAAAAAAGAGGTTGGAATGGTTGTTGTAGAGGCCTCTACACTTAAAACAAGGTCTGCTAATCTTGTTTAGAATGAAGAATGGGCATTTACTACTGTTTGTAGTTTTGCCCCATCTTCTCATGAGGAGTGTATGTCTGCAGTAGACTCAGATGTTTGGTTCTTTGATAGTAGGGCAACCAAACATATTACCTTGCAGTGTAGTTTCTTCACTTCACTTGAGCTTGCCCCTACAGGGAATACTGTCACATGCACCAACAACTCCTCTTATCCTATCATGGGAAATGGTAAGATCATTGTGACTAGTACTAATGGCAGTTCTTTTACATTGTTGGATGCTTTATTTGTGTCAGGGATCAAGAAAAATCTGCTATCAGTTTTTGCATTAGCCAAGATTGGATTGGTTGTGAAATTTGTTGATGATAAATGTATAGTTCATGATCTATCAAATGGTGATGCGATTATTGCTTCTAGCATTTTATGTCATGGGCTATATAAGCTCATAGACTATAAAAAATCTATGAATGACTCAGCATGTGCAATACATGATTCTCAGGCTATGCCAGA
This sequence comes from Ceratopteris richardii, assembly GCA_020310875.1. NCBI lineage: Eukaryota > Viridiplantae > Streptophyta > Polypodiopsida > Polypodiales > Pteridaceae > Ceratopteris > Ceratopteris richardii. The sequence goes on along the minus strand of CM035420.1, from coordinate 169,101,698 downwards.
TGCAAAGCTTTGGCATGCACGCTTTGGTCATCTGAATTTTGCTAGTTTGCTACACCTATAGAAATCTAAAATGGTGTCCTCTCTACACAAACTTGAGGCACCTGGTAAACATGCTTGTGAAGGCTATATTTTGGGCAAAATGCAACGTTATTTGTTCCCAAAAGATGGTTGTCTATGGTCCTATGCAGACACCCTCTTTTGGGAACTATCTTTACTTCGTGACTTTCATCGATGATTTTTCTAGGCATGCATGGGTATATCCATTGAAAGCAAAGTCCGACGTGTATCTGTGTTGCAAATAGTTTTTATCAGCATGTAAATTGGGCACCCTCCATTCTTATCGAGGGGGGAAATATATGTCTTCTAACATTAATGCATTTTTGGCTGAACATGAGATAAAACATTAGTGTACAATGCTGTATACACCTCAACAGAATGGAGTCGCTAAACGAAAGAATAGGTCACTCATGGAGATGGCTAGGTGTATGGTCAAGCGTCAAGCCTTACCACATAGTTTCTGGCTTGAGGTTGTCATGTGTGTAGCATATGTACTTAACAGGTGTCCCACTAAAGCATGGCAGTCTATCACTCCATATGAAGCTTGGCATGGTCGCAAGCCATCTGTTGCTCATTTGCATGTTTTTGGTCGTCTATCATATGCATTAGTGCCTGAACAACATCGTAGGAAATTGGATGATAAAGCAATGAAATGTATTTTTGTTGCATATAGTTCTAAAAGCAAAGGCTATCATCTGTATCATCCATAGACTAAATGCATTTTGGTTAGCCGTGATGTTTTTTTTGTGGAAGATGCTATTCATCCTTTACTTTCATGTACAAAGGAGACATTTGTTAGCTCCAAAGACATGTATGATACTTTGCTTCCTCTTTTTACAGGTGGAAAATCTAGTGCTGGTCCTAATGAGGCAACTTCTCAACCTTTGCAGGTTCCATGTGATGATGTAGATCATTCCATTTCTAATGCAGATTTACATGATGCACTTGTTGATGAGAGAGTTGATATTGAGGAGGCAAAAACTATGCCAAAATAGTTGGTGCAGACTTTGCATGATAGAAAATTAGATGCACCTCTGTCATACCGTACTCATTCAGGCTCTCATAGTGCCTCTTTTGCATCCAATTTCTATGATATGGCTGTGTCTAGTCTCTGTGATGAGAATGAGCCTGTTTCATTTGATGAAGCACAAAATTTTGAAAATTGGATGGCTGTTATGCAATTAGAATATGATGCTATCATGAAAAATGGTACCTGGTATTTATGTGAATTGCCTCCTTACAAGAAGGCCATTGGCACTAAGTGGGTATATAAGCTGAAGCATAAGCCTAATGGAACAATTGATAGGTATAAGGCTAGGCTTGTTGCAAAGGATTATGCGTAGGAAAGAGGCATTGATTTTGATGAGACCTTTGCACCTATATGTCGAATGTCTACTGCTCATAGCATCTATGCACTTACAGCTCATCATGCTTGGAATGTACATGTGTTGGACATTAAAACTGCATTTTTGAATGATGACTTGCATGAAGAAGTGTATGTTTTTAAGCCCCATGGCTCTGTGTAGAAAGGGCATGAAAAGTAGGTGTGGAGGTTGAAAAGTGTATGTTTTCATGTCCCATGGCTATGTGTAGAAAGGGCATGAAAAGTAGGTTTGAACAATCACCACGTGCTTGGTATGAAAAGATAATGCCTATCTGATTGCACATGGTTTTGAGAACAATCCAACTGAGAGCACTTATACGTTAAGCATGCAAATGATGTGCTTCTGATCATTATCATCTATGTTGATGACATGCTGCTCACTAGTCCTATTGAGAAGCATAAAACTGAGGCTGATTTGCATGCCTCATTGGAGATGTCAGATTTGGGGCATTTGCATCATTATTTGGGCATTTTGGTTTATGCAAGTGGATGGTGGAATGGCTTTGTGTCAAATGAAATATATTGACACATTATTGCAGTGTTTTGGCCTTGAAAAATTTAGGAGGTTTTTCTCCCCTCGGATTGTACACCTATTTCCCTAACGAGGCACTTATCTTTGTACATTCTAGTGGTAATACACTCAATATTGTGTGTTGTGCTCGAAGCTTCTCCTTCTTCCTTGTGTTGTTTGTGTGCTTCCAAAGATGTCTAACTCCAAGAATCATGCCTCCAAAATCAACCACTTTTCTCAATCAAGGTAGATGGAATCTTGAGATAAAAAACTTGTGGAAAAGTGGTTGTAGACTTGACCAAAAAGTGAAGTGATGTGGCACTTGAGTTAAGGCTTGGTTCACACACATTTGAGCTTGTACATTTCTAACACTCCGCCTCAAGCTCATGTGTTACTCTCCATTGATGTCCTTCATGCTGACTTTGATCTTGAACTTCTCCAACTGGCTTGCATGCATGAATTCGGTCATGATATCTGCTAGTTGCTCCTTCATTTTGATGTACTTGATATCCAATTCCTTTTCTAGTAGCTTCTCTATGATGAAGTGATAATGTATCTCTATGTGCTTGCTTCTTGTATGGAACATAGGGTTGCTTGCTAGATGAATGCTTGATATGTTAACTCCAAATAGAGTAAACTCTTTGAGCTCCACATCCAAGTCTTTGAAGAGCTTCTTGAGCCACATGATCTCACTTGTAGCAAGTGCTAAGGCTCTATACTCAGCCTGAGTAGATGATAATGCAATGGTAGATTGCTTCTTGGACATCCATGAGATGACCCATTGACCTAGCATGAAGACATAGCCAGATGTGCTCCTTCTATCCTCCTTTGAACCATCCCAATCAGCATCACTAAAAGCCTCGGGGTTGTAATCCATCTCCATATGTGTAGTACAACCCTTGGTTGACAGTGTGCTTGATGTACCTACGTGCTCTCTTGGCTGCATTCCTATGAACATCAATTGGTGACTTCAAAAATTGAGAAAGAACTCCTACAATATAACATAAGTTAGGTCTTATGATGGTAGCATAATTAAGGCATCCAATTATGCTTCTAGAGGCTGAAATATCTTCGAGAGGCTACCCATCACCTGCACATAACTTAGTGTTTTGATCAACAGGTTGTGTGAGTGACTTACATCCACTCATACCATAGTTATAAAGTATATCTAGCAAGTATTTCGTAGGTAACACCATTTCTACATAAATAACTTCGATTCCAAGAAAATACTTGAGCATTCCAAAATCTAAAATCTTGAATTCATTCCCAAGATTAGCCTTTTTCCATTTGATACTAGATCATCACTTCCTATTATAATCAAGTCATCCACATATATGCATATGTAGACAATTAGTACTCCTTTCCTCTTGAGGTATAGGGAGAGATTTGCATCACTTGCCTCATACACACTTGCACAAGTACTCCAAAACAATTTGATTCCATGCCCTAGGAGCTTGCTTTAAACCATACAATGCTTTTCTAAGTTTACAAACAAAATCTGAATATTTAAGGTTTTCAAACCCTAATGGTTGAGTCATGTACACTGTCTCCTGTAAATCACCATTAAGAAAAGAATTCTTTACATCCAATTGATATATTGGCCACCTCCTAGATGTGGCAACCCCAATGATTGCCTTAGTTGTAATCATTTTTGCAACTGGGATGAATGTTTCTTCATAGTCAATCCCATAGGATTGAGAAAATCCCTTTGCCACAAGCCTTGCTTTGTACTTAACATTTGAACCATCACAATTTCTCTTCACTTTATAAACCCATTTTTTGCCAATTACCTTCATCCATGCTTGTCTTGGAACTTTGGAACTAGACTCCATGTGTTATTGTCTTCAAGGGCTTTGTACTCTTCTTCCATAGCTTCTTGCCACTCCTTTGTGTCTTTGGCCTCTTTACACGTAGAAGGTTCATGATCTTTGATAACCTTAGCCATGAAAGCATAATACCTAGCAATATAACAATCATAGACAAGCCTTGAGATTGGATGTTTTAACCTTGTTGACCTCCTTTCTTCTCCTTTCGGTGGAGAGAACTGCCTTTGCCTTGGTGCCTTGATATGTGCTTTTGATGTAGCTCCCCTTTCTAACATAGGTTCTTCAAAGTCTTCAACTTCATTTCCATCTTCATCAGTCTCTATTAACCTTGCCCTACCTTTATTCAACGATTGATGGCCTGAATTCATGATTGAACTTCTTTGTATGCTTGGACCACTGATTTGCAAGCTATCTTGAAATCTAGCTTCATACTTTGCCTCTTCAATATCTTCATCCTGCAATGGAACTTTGGAAGCATACCATGGTTTGAGTTCATCAAACACTACATCTTTAGATACCTTTAACTCCTTTGTATTAGGGTTATGGCACTTGTAACCTTTTTGCTCCATAGCATAACCAATAAACATACATCTTTCATCCCTTGATTTGTTGTATCTCATGCTCTACGTTGCCTCCTGTCTCCACAAAGCCTCTTTGCTTGGGTGCTTAAAGATTGGTGAAGTACTCCTCTTTACCTGACATGTGGTTACTACAATCACTATACCTCATCATTTGGTTGACCTTCACTACTATGCTTCATAGCTAACAAATGCTCATTTTTTGAATTGTTTGAGGAGTTAGCATAATTACCTTGACCTTTGTAATTGTTCCCACCTTGCTTTTTCCAACAATATTTGGCATATTGTCCTTGCTTCCCACAATTGAAGCATCCATTTGAGTTGGAGTACCTTTGCCTCCGTATCTTCCTCCTCTACCTCTTCCTCTTCCTCTTCCTCTTCCTCTTGATGATTGACCTTCATCTTGCCTTGATTGACTCCCTTGATAGCTTTGGTTGCGTTGTTGGTAGTTGCTTCTAGCTCTTCCTCTTGAACCACCTCTATTGTCTTTGCCTCTTCCTTCTTTGCTGCATAGAAGAGTTGGTCTTGGATGTCTTTTGACTTGTTGCCTCCATGGTTGAGCTCCTCAGTCACCATAAGAGAAGTAAGTTGCTCAAATATGGTAATGAATCCCTTACATACACAGAGGTTGTTGTGTACCTAAGTCAAGAGGTCTTGGGGACTCATGATAACTGAGACTATACCTCAATTACCAACAACTTCATATAGTGGTTGATTGATACACATGCTTTAATTTGTCAATCTATGGAGGTAGACGTATCAAGTGTATGCGGACATGTGCATCCATGATGAGGAATGAAGTAAATGTGCTAACAATGCATGCAAACTAGGTGGAAGAACCTTTCAAGTCACCTGTTTCCCTAAAAGTGCCAGTTGCAATACTTACTAAAGTAGTAAGCACAAATTCAGCCTTTTCTCCTGAACATGGACAATACCAGGTTTCTTTTGAAGCTATCAACGAGAATCATCCAATGGTGTATTTTTATCTCAATCTGACAAACTTTCTGTGAGTTATGAGCAAAATACTGAGTGGTGGGAAGCACCAACTCCACTCCACAACTCACCAAACTTCACACACTCATTGCAATAACAAAAACAGATGGGGAAGGGGTAGGGAACACTTCTAGGCACACATTTCTAGCAACAAACACACATGGAAGCTCTTGGAGAAGAAGATATGTAGGGGAAAAGAAGCAAAATCCGAAATTTTAGATTGATTACTCACAATGGCAAAAAGTCTCTACAAAGAGTCATCAAGTGACTTATACACATGTGCCCTAAAAATGGTCCTTTCACACAAGAGACCGGCACTTTAATTGAAATTCACTAAATCCCTACTATTGTACGAGGCTATTATTACAAGTTTTAGGAATCATGCATCTAGAGGACTCCTCTAGAGCATTTACATGGCTTTTTATGTAATATCATGGAAATTTAAAGAAGAAAAGTTATGCCCAAATCTGAAAATTTTTGGGGCCTGCTTCTCTTTACTTTTCTCCTCTGCAACACTCTCCTCCTCCTAGTCCCTGTCATCCCTTGACAGGCACTTGCAGATTTTCTTGGCACCTAACAAGTGACTAATCGTGGGATACTTATGGCGAATGAGGCTGTAGTCCTTTTTCGCCTCTTGCCAACTTGTTCTTGTTTAACTTGATGCTATATGTTTAATTATCCAATGCCAACAATCGTGGAGGCTGTAGCTCAGTGATGAGTAGCACCTCCTTTAACGTCAATCCGGGAAGACGTGAGGATGGTATGAAGACCTCGAGCAAGTGGAGGCACAAGTGCGTGAGTGAGAAGCACACAAGCATGTACACACATACACGCACACGCGCACACACGACAAGACAAAGAGTGAGAAGCAATGGAGTTCTTAGATTACTTTCAGAAAGCTCTTACAAGTTCATTTCAATTACAATCTACCCCCAAAAATGAGCTCTCTAGCTCCTTTTATAGTTTTTGACTAGCTTTGGCCCTGTTCAGACCTAGTGTCCGGCCTAGTTAAAAATTAGGTTCCAGGGCTTATTAGAGGGCTCAAACGAGATCTAAAAAATATGAAAATTGGCAGCTAGATACTTCTAAAGCTTCTCAAGCTCAAGGACTCCTTGGCTTGCACAAAATGGAGCTACAAAAGTACGAAATGATATTTACAATGGTTTTTAGTGATGAAAATCACTATTTGTGTAGGGATTTTCTCTATTGATTTGTCATACATACCTTTGAGCTCCCTACTTGCTCTTTCTTCTTGTGTGCTCAACTCCTTGATGTCTGAAAAATTTAGATGGCCTACTTGCCAAATCTTCTTTGACTGCCATGTCTGCTTGTGCTGTCCCTTCGCTCTGACTCTCTTCGTCTTGTGGCTCCTTCGGTTCCCTGACTGCTGCCAACACCCCCCCCATCTCGCGTCTGTCGTCCCTGATAGACCCTTGTCTAGATGTTCGTTGAACGTAGTATTGGACGACGTCAGAAGCGAGGTGATGTTCTTCTAATCTGAGCCCCCGTGCTAGATCTGTTAATAATGCGTCCCAATTCAATGGTCCTGGTACGTCCGGGTGTGGCACCCGTAGTTGTTCTGAATGTATGGTTCTCTCCACAACGAATAAGTGGAGGAGATGTGAAGGCCTGGGTACAAAAATTTCTGAGTGATATTCCCAGAATCCCGTTATGAACATCTCCTCGAAACTCTATTTAAAACAAGCGGGGAGGTACTTTATTCTGGCGTGCCAAGCATATATTACTTCTATTGATGGGGTGGTGCTCCTGTCGTAAACTAGGTCTTGGTTGCCTGTAACGAAGCATTCTCCTGAGAAGTGGGGATCCTTAATGTTTTTAAATGTCCTGAATGTGATCAGCATTAATTCAAATATTTTCATACACATTTGTGCCATCACATCGGGTGTATTGCGTAGTCGAGTGCTCCAGTGTCTGATAGTAGAAATCATGTAATTTACAGTGGGAGGTCCTCGTGGAGGTGCTAGATAAACGTAATTTAGCCACTTGGCACAGCCTTTGATGTTCTTGACAGCAATGGTGAATTCGGGCCATGTGCGTCTTCGTAGGACTGGGGCATAACAAGGATTGTACTTAATAAAGAGGGGCATGTTATTCCAGGTTCGTACCATTTCAGGATAAGTCTCCAAGAGACGGATCCTCCAAGTGGGTTGATGAATAGAACCTCTTTTTGCACTCTCTGGTATATCGTCGGGGCCAAACTGGGTGGCAAAGGTGGGGGCTTTCCCACATTGTCGTTGGATCTCTGCGTTGTAATCAGCCAACAATATGCAATATGGCACATACTGATCATCATTGGTCCCTATCCACCTGTGATGGGACAAACGTCTGAAATACTCGGACTTGATGACAGTGTCTTCTAATTTGGCTAATGATTGAATTTGTATTGCTACTCGTTCATCGTGGGTGTTTGCTGTCTTCTCTAATTACTGAAGCCATTCAGGTGCTTCCACTTCTAAGGTATCCATTCCCTCTGAGGTTTGTTGCCCTCTTGGCATTGGCATAGGAACGTATGGTTCCTCGTACGAATCATCTACCTCAATGGGAACCAAGTCTTCTGGCTCAGGTTCTATAACTGGAGAGGGTTGCCTTTCATACTCTAGTAACTTTTTCTGGAGCTCAACCACCTGCTCTGTCAATGCCTTCACTTCCTCTGAAGTCGAGGCCGGTTCTATTACCTTGGTTGGAGCCTCCTGTTCCTTGAGCTGGCCACGTAGCTCATCACGTTCCCTTTCCAACTCATCATGAGCATCTAATAGATCTGCATAGCTTTCCAAGATGGTCTTCATTGTCTCTGAGGGTACGGCTTTAAACTGCTCTGGATCAATTTCGTGGGGAGAGCCTTCCATTGCTGCTTCTAGATTTGCTTCATTTTGTTGTTGCAGTCTCTTGTTCTCTTCAAGGGCGGATGTGTTTTCTGAGGAGTGCCAAGTTACGCCGGACTCTCAGATTATCAGCTTGGTATACGTCCAACAAGGCTTCGAGTTGTTTGGTGCCCGACTATTGTGATGGTTGGGGAGTTTCTAGGAGTGTTTGGTGGGCATGTTCAAGCGTGGTGTAACGTTGGTTGAGTTCTGCATTTTCTTCCTCGATCGTTGTGAGGCGGCTCTGAAGTTTCTAATTGGTAGTGATCACTTGATGATAACGATCGTCGAGAGCTCGATACTCATTTTGAAGTTGATAGACACATTGATTTAAAGCTAGGAATATACTATTTACATTAAATGATGCAGGGAGAGATGAAGATGCAGGGGAAATGGGGACGGGAAAGGGAGTTGTGAATGATGTGGAGTCAAGTGGAGATGTGGGTGGAGGGGGTATGGGGGACGGAGATTGCATGGGGGAAGGGAGTGGTGCTGTGGCAGGAGATGTTTCCATAGTGTCAAATGTTTGAGTGACCATGTAGATGGGGACCGTGGGTGGGGTGGATGTGACATTAGTGAAGAGAGTGGTGAAGGTGGGCATAGTGACTCCCCCGAATTGGATTCCCGGAGAGAGTGGAATTCCCATGACGATTGTGGTGATAGTGGACGTGGTGGCGATAGTGTCACGTGGTGGAGTGAGTTGCGTAGTGAGGGGTGGGGAGGGTGGTGACAGTGGTGCTTCCTGATGTTCGTCTGTTTGCGTTGTATTTCTTGGTGCTGATACGTTGATATGAATTTGTTTCCCGGACCTCATGGGACGGGCGGGAACTCCTTTCTCAAATCGGTGAATGTAGGCCATTGCCTCATGAATGGCCTCATCCAATCCTACTGCATCGGCATGTAGGTTGATGCACTCGATGAACAGATCATCCACACCTTCCTCTGCCAGCAATTGGTTCATGAGTTTCTTGCCTGCTTCAAGTGACATTTTATGCTGTTCTTGAACTAGCTTCATGGTTCGATATAGTCTTTTTATTTGTGCCGAATACGCGGGGGCACTTGCTAACTCTGAAAGTTCATCATACTCTTGTTCTTCGTAGGCTTCTTCCTCTTGTTCGGTCTCTTGTTCATCTACGTCGACTTCTACAACTTGCGGTCGGGTGGGGGCTGACGTTGTTGTATGGGTTTGTGGTTCCTGAGCTCGCTCTGTTTCCGTTTCGAGATTAGAGTCGTAGATCAGTCTAGCCACTTCTTCATCAGTGAGATCATTGAGAGTAAAGCCCTGTGGAAATTCCAAGTCTGATGGGACGGGTGGAAACACCAGATTGGGTCCTTCTGTACTTGGTCTTGGTAGCCGAATCGTGAATGGTCTAATGCGTCGTGTCTGGGGAGGGGTAATCTCTAGTGTAGTGGTGTCTCCCCTTGGTTGAGTGCAGGGTAATTGGACTCCCCCTCTCATCTTCTTTGATGGAGGACCTGCCGCTGATAGCCTTCTCTGGAACTCCTGGGCCCGGGACCATACGAGTGCCCGCTGAATAGGCACGTCATAGGCTAGACATCGATAGATTATTTTGGTCAGAGCACAACACCCGTGGAGCACATTTTTCTGCTTCTTGTTCCACCGTTGATGGGCTAGGTGGATCTGATCTATGATCCAATGTGGTACGTTGATAGGGAGGTTTTCTGTCTCTGCCAAATACAAGCTAAACCATATCTTCTTTGGTGGCATGGTGAATCTTTCCTCGGCTGGAAAAGCAAAATGCTGCATGACGGTCCGTAGGTGAAGAGCGATGGTCGGTGTCATTGCTACCATATCCTTCAGCTTATTGAGATCTTTATGTTTCATTCTGCTTGGAACCATTGTTTCCTTTTCAGTAGGAATGTGCATACCATGCATGTCCAATGCTTCTCGTACCAGATTGAGGGTCAGTTTGAATCTTTTAAGTTCGTGGCCCGGCAACAGTGAGGGTAACACAAAAGTGCTGTCGCCTCCCTTGGCCTTGCTAGGAGTGATGGTACTGATAAGATAAGAACAACGTAAGAAATCTGGCTTCGGTAAGTGGGCCCTGAAATAACTGTCCAGGCCAGCTTTGGTCCATACCGAACGCATTACTTCGGCATTCTGATAGCTCTCAAATTCGCGCGTGAAAAAATGGTAGCATCCCCATTTACCATTAAACTCCAATTCAGCTTCCCAAAAATAGGTTCCATCACCCAATGGTCCTGCAACATCACTGAACCAATGAGCGTGTTTGCCCACTTGAGAGGTGTGTCCCTGAGGAGGATCCTGAACTGGGAGCACATGCACAGCTTGAAGTTCTTGCGGTCTTTCGGTGAGATGTGGTTCGAGGAGGAGTGTTTCTATATCCACAATCTGTGCGCTGGATCCGGCGTGAGAACAGGAACCTCCAGCTTCTGCCATGGCACTGCTTGCTTGTTGGTTCTGTGAGAATATAGAACCATGTGTTAACATTGTAATGGACAAAATAAACCCGTTGTTGTCCCTGTTACAACATTAACATGAGGTAGATGATGAGTCAGTGGTCAGTGAGTGCACGATGACAGTGTGTGTAGTTAATGCCTGGATAGTCCTAGGAGCTAGATGGAAAGATGCACTGTCTGACTAATGCAGTTAGTAAGTGGAGATGAATTCACAGATTGGGGTCGGGGGGTTTATTACAAGTCTTAGGTTGCCAAACACCATGGATGGCTTTTGGTCTTGGTTTTGTGGACATTCGAGAGGGTTGCATGAGTAATTCTGCTGGGAGTTGTTGTGTCATTGGGACCCATTTACGAGTGAGTCTGTGCGTGCTTCTAGGTGGCAGTGTGTTCGAGTGTATCAGACAAGAGTGGGTGGCGGCTGCTTGAGCGAGTGAACCCTGTCGTGTATGATGTGAATTGTGTGGGGTTAGTTGAGCTCGCAAGCAAGCCTTAGGCACCCAAATTTGTCTTGATTGTGGGTCAGCCTTCATTGACTTCTTGGGTACCCAAATGGATTTCACTTTCTCAACAGAGGTTTTAGGAGTCCTCTTATTAGCATCTAGTCATTGATTACTAATAGGAAGTTGAGACCGTTGTTGCAACTTAGTTACGGCCGGCAGCTCGTCTTTCCGCACCCACATTTGTTTCATCGGCTGAGTTGTTCTGCTTCGCGCGTTCTTTTGGTCTCTCGCTTGGAGAGTCTTCAGTGATTGATTTGCCCTTAGTTGCTGCCTCCTTTTGGCCTTTGGAAAAGAAGGGAGTTCCATTGTGGTTCTGACTCCTTCTTTGAGATCTTCGTTCTTCTGTATCACATAGCCTTGGACAAGAACAGTATGGTCAACTTCATGTGTACCCCTGGAGGGACCAGGAGTCTGTGCCTTTCCTAGTTCCTTGAGTGCTCCATTATTTAACTCAATTGTAATTCTAGTTTGATTCACCCATACCTGAAGAAGTCCACTTCTTAGGTTTAAGTTGACTGCTTGGTCATAGATCCAGTCTTGACCCAAGACAAGGGGTTCAGTGAGGTCCTCATCTTGACATACTAATACTTTAACTGTCATTGCCTCATCGTGAATATAGAGGGGAAGTTCCACCTCGCCCATGCAAGGGGTTTCCACGCCTCCCAATCCTATGAGATATGCTTCCACAGGATTGACAGTTAATTGCAACTCTTGACAGTAAGACAATTTAACAGCACTAGTGGCTGCACCTGAGTCAATCAAGGCTCTTACAGTCCTTGCACTCTTTCCTTGTCCTATATCTAAGGTTATGAAAGGACGTCGATCAGTTATCCTATGTGAGCTAACACCTGAAACTTCACACATAGCCACGTCATATCCTTGGTCTGCATATGCATCTTGCCTAGGGTGCTCTCTACCTTGTCTTCTTAATTTCATTCTCCGTATGCGCTCTAAGGCGTCTGCTTGAGCTTCTTCTCGAATTCGCTTTTCTTCCTCTTTGCGTTTCTTAGCAGTATTGAGTCGACTTAGCATTTCCTCTATGAGAGGTTCGTGATACAACTTGACTCTGCATCCGCTGATATAACTTGGGAGAACATCGCCTTCTAATGTGGCTAGTTGCACTGCTCCACTTGTTGAGATTCTGTTAATGATCATGGGTCCGTAGCCTCTCTTCTCCAGTTTCCTCGCATGTTGCTTCCATGTGTAGACTAAAACTAAGTCGCCTGCCTTTAAACCTTTATCCTTAACGTGGGCATCAAAGTATGCCTTCTGTCGTTTCTTTGCTGCATATATCCCTGCAGCCGCCCTCAGTCTTGTTTCTCCTAATCGTTCAAGGTCAAAAAGTCTTGAGGAGAGTTCATGACCCGTCCATTCATGCTCTTGTGCTACTTTCAGTGTAGGTATTAGGAAGTCCAACGGTAGCACTGCATTTTCGCCAAATACCATCTGAAAGGGGGTGGCTTGGAGTACCGTTTTGTAGGCGACTCGGTATGCCCAAACAGCATGGTGTAGCTGTTTATCCCAATCAGAGCGTTTATTGTTCACTAATTTCGTCAGTACATTGCATAAGATCTTGTTGGTGCTCTCGGCCTGGCCATTTGCTTGAGGGTGATAGGGGGCAAACTTTTTATGAACTACCAAGAATTCTTGGAGTAGATTTTCAATCACTTCGTTCAAGAAGTGAGTGCCTCTATCACTTACTAGTTCTATAGGTAGCCCGTATCTTGTGAATACGTTCTCAAACAAGAATTTAGCAGTTGTTTGAGCATCGTTCTTCGTCGTGGCTTTTACCTCTACCCACTTTGTTAGATAGTCTGTCGCAACAATGATATATTCTGCATGGGAACCCTTAGCTGGGGGATTAATAGGACCTACGAAGTCTATTCCCCACTTAGAGAATGCACGTCCACCCATCATAGGTTTCAGTGGCATCTCATCTTTACGTATAGGATATTGAGTTCTCTGATAGACATCACAGCGTTTCACATAGGTATGTGCATCCATGTGAAGGGTCGACCACCAGAAGCCCGCAAATAGTATTGCCTTGATCACCCGATCTGGTCCAAAGTGTCCTCCTGCTACACCTTGGTGAGCAGTGTCCAAGATCTTGAGATACTCACTCTCATGGACACATAGTCTCAGGTAACCGTCTTTACCACGTTTGTATAGATTATCACCAATAAGTGAGTAATCCTGGGCTTCTTGTTCTAAACTCCTTTTCCTAGCCAGAGTCATGTCTGGAGGGAACGTTTTCGTCCTCAGGAAGGATACTAGTGGTTCACTCCAATCTGGCACTATGGACACTTGATAAAGAGTGGCATGTTCCACAGGTGGTTTAGTGCAGCAGATTGGGCATTCCTTGCACAACTTTTGGACATCAGCTTCCATAGTTGGCCAATGTACTCCTAGTCTCCTTAGGGTCTGTAAGGTTCGTTGCTTTGAGTAGTGTTGCTCTAATGCACCTACATGTGCTAAATGCAACCATTTAGTGTACTCGTCCTCTTCTACACAACAAGCCAAGATTCCTTGATCTGTGTGCTTGTACATACTTCCTGCCATGATGTGATACTTTTGGGCTTTTACTACCTCTCTATCCTGCGTGTTTATTACTGGATGGTTAGGTCCGTATGTCAATACTGGCACTAATGGCTTAGCCCACTGAGGTATTACTTCCAAATTAAACAAGTAAGCATCAGGAAGATCATCTGATACTCCTTGTGGGGCTTCTCCCGATGTGAGCCTAGAAAGGTGATCTGCCCTCAAATGAGTCTTCCCTTTCCTTACCACAACCTCAAAATCATATTCCATTAGCAAGAGAAACCATCTTACTAATCTTCCTGTATTGCATGGCTTGTTTACGAGGTATAGCAATGCTTGATGATCAGTAAAAAATTTAAACTTATTTGCAAGCAAATAGTGTCTAAACTTTTTAACTGCATATATCATGCCTAAGCCTTCTCTCTCAGTAGTGGTATAATTTCGTTCAGCTGCATTCAATTGTCTTACTATAGGCAATTGGAAGATCCATATTACCTTCACTAGTAGGTTGCGCGAGTGTACACCCAATAGCATAATTGGATGCATCCACATGAACATGGAAAGGCTTATTCCAATCCGGTGTGGTTAAGATTGGTGCTGAACATAATCGCCGTTTAAGCTCATTGAAGGAATTCTCACATTCCTCAGTCCACTCAAAGTTTGTCAGAAGTCCGTACATGGGCTTTGCAATGACAGCATACATGTGAATGAACCGGCGGTAGTAACCACAATGTCCCATGAAAGCTTGTACTTCCTTGACATTCCTTGGCCTAGGTAGCTCTGCTATGGCTCTCACTTTCCCTTCGTCAGTAGATATGCCATTCTTTGACACTATGTGCCCTAGAATCTTGCCTTGCCTGACCATGAAAACACATTTTTTTGGGTTTAGGCAGACTTGATATTCTCTACATTTGTCAAAGATTTGTCTGAGTTCAGGAATATGGGTTTGTCTAATGTTGGAATGAGCACAAAGATCATCAACATAGACTTCTAAGTTCTTCCTCAGGAACTCCTTAAATACATGGCACATTAGTCTCTGGAAGGTAGCTGGTGCATTGGTAAGCCCAAATGGCATTACACGAAAGGCAAATATACCCCACTCTGTGGCAAAAGCTGTCTTATGCTGATCTTCTGGAGCTATGGCTACTTGATTGTAGCCCGAAAATCCATCGAGGAAGCTGTACACTTCCTTGCCTGCTACTCTTTCTAAGAGATGTTCTGTGATGGGAAGCGGATAGTTATCTCGAATTGTGGCTGCATTGACCTTCTTCAAGTTAATGCATACACGCAGCTTGCCATTCTTCTTGGGCACCACTACGATGGGGGATACCCACTCAGTGTGCTCAATTTCATAGATAAATCCAGCTTCAACCAGTCTATCTATCTCCTCTTTAATCTTGGCAGCGTAATTATCGTTATATGTATAGGGCTTTTGCTTAGAGGGTTTAGCATCTGAGGTCATGGGGATAGTGTGTGAGCATATGTCAGGGTCAACACCTTTCAAATCCTTGTAACTCCAAGCGAATACATCTCTGTATTCTCTTAGCAAGGCTATTAACGCATGCTCTTCTTCCTCTGTTAGGTCATGGCCTATGTACGTGCATCTCTCCTCTCCTTCTTCTAGGGCCACTACTATTTTCTTGGTGGTTTCTTTGTTATCATAGGCCTCTCCTGATTGCGCCTCTCGTTTAGGCATTCTTATCATGACTCTCCTGTCGTCTATCTCATACTTCTTAAAATTTTCCGGGACCTCAAACAAAGATTCTTCCTCTTCTGGTGAGACTTCTTCCTTCTTTCGTTTCTTTCCTTCTTCCTTCGGGGTCACATGTGTGGCTAATCTTACATCATTTGTAAGCTCTCCATGCCTCTGGGGTTGAAATTCTACTTCATGGAAGTATTCTTCATCTGATGCAAAAGGTGGGTCCATAATGATTGACTCTAGATCGGAGTCACTTGCATCCTCAAATGCATCAGGGCTAGGTTCGCATTCTTCTAGAACTGCCTCTCCCATGATTGGCTCTATGGAGAAGACTGAAATGTCATAGCCATCCTCATCACAGTGAGGTGTCCATTGTTCCTCATTGATGGCTACATCCATTGTTGCTAGGATTTCTGCCCAGCTGTGGGGTTCAAATTCTTCGTCAGGGAAGACTACAGGTGCATAGGCTGGGTCTTGAATGGGTCTATGTGTTTCGTTTGCACCTATTTCTCTGGCCTTTTCTCTCTTCTCTTCCTCTACTGCTACTTTGCACATCCATAAGTGAGTGTCTTCATGCATCCATGAGGATCCTAATCCTATGGAATGCACCGATTCCGTATCATCTTTGGCTCTATGGATGGGGTTCCATTGGATGGGAGGGACATCTCTATGAGAGTAATCCTTGAGATTGACTTTGGTCGTAACACCTAAGTGCTGCAGGTACAAAGAATTGGCTCCCCAATCCTGTACCACTTGCAACTGTCGCATAAAGGGTCGTCCCAAGATAATTTCATAGGCATGGTTCTTGCTAAATTCACATATGGCAAAGGTATGCTCGAACTCGACACCACAGGTGGTGAGAGTTATTCCTTCTAGTAATCCTAAGGGTCTCTCAATATGACCATCGGCCATCTGCAATTTCATTCTCGTTGGCCTGAGTGCTGGCTTGCCCCAACGCTTCCATAGGGAAGTGGTGGCAATTGCAACTCCTGCACCTGAGTCCAAAATTGCCTTGGTGGTGTACTCCTGGTAGGTAATGGGAAGATAGGTGTTCCCTTCTTCACCTTCACACATATCTCCTATCTTATCCAAGGGTATCTCTGGCACTGTCCTATGTGATCCTAGCTGGGAACGAGGTTTTGCTATCTCGGGCACTTGATTGGCTACATGTTTCCACACTTCTGGTCTAACCTTAAGCAACTCTTCCAAAGTGAGATTGCACTGCACTTTGGTGTTCTTCACTACCTCTGTGTTCCTAGGTATGACTGAATCTTCGTTTCTTACCATGACTGTAGGTGCTCTCATACAGGTGGACTTTGCTTCCCATGGGCCTGTGAAATGGGGTAGTTCTTGTAAAGAATTAGACTCGAAGTCTAATCTTTCTTGAGATTGGGCACTCTCCTGTTCTCCATAAATGGAAGGAAGGTCTTGTGGGAATTGATCGTGTGTGTCATCCACCAGTTCAATGGGGGGAGGAACTTCACTCTCTTTAGCCCATTTCTCTTCTTGAATCTCTCGCAAGAATTCTGGTGTGTATTGATTCATAGAAGAAGAGGTGTCTGGCTCCGTAGAGTTAGGCACGTAGGCCTCAGGCACATAGGCTTTCTGGGTAGGAAGACCTGCTCTTTCACTAGCCTTGTCATGGTGTTGAGGGGCGAGTTCCTTTTGTGATTGTGCCATTAGATTCTCTATTCTTTCTAGGGAGGGGGGGTTGTCTGGTTCAGTGGAATTGGGCACATAAGCTTTTGATGGGGGATGGGTCATGTTTTTGCTTGCTTTATCTCTTTCTTGGTTTTTTTCTTCCTTGGCAGATCTTGCAATTATGCCCTCTAACTTCTCTAGAAGTCCATCCAAGTGTAATTGCATCTTGGCTGAGCCCGAGTAATTGAAAAGGCGACTGGCTTCAAACATAGTCTGAGCCAATGCGACCATTTTTGCGCAAAGCTTGGTTCTTTCTATCTCTAGGTCAGCTCTAGGGTAACACTTGTCATGATCCGTGACATTTGGCCCTTCTTGGATTCTGGCCTGATATGCTTTAAGCATCATGTCTATATCTTCAGGAGTGGGATCAGCGAATACTGATCCTGCTTGGGGTGGTGGGTGGGTTACGTGGGGTGTATTAGAGGGTGGAGGGATGGAGGGTGATGGGGATGGTAGCGGTGGGAATGTGTGAGAGTGCGGTTGAGATGTGATCTCTATGATTTTGGCCTTGGTTTCTCGTAGACTTTCCTCAAGTTCACTCATCTTCTTTGCCCATTGCCTTTTCATACGTTCACCTCTATCTCTCCAAGCTCTTGTTCTCTTCTTATTTTGGCTCTCAGTATCGCTTGCGTCTGGGCTCTTTTCCTTGCTTACCCCTTGGTTTTGCTGCACTGCTTGAGCTCTAGTGACTACCTGTACGGGTGCAGTGGAAGTGACACTTCCTGTGGAATCTACCACTAACCCAATAACATTAATTGGAGTGATTTTTGGCATATTATTAGGATTCTTAGGGCAGTCTCGTAAGAGATGCTCCTTTCCACACTCTTGGCAAAAACCTTGAATTGTTACTGATTGGGGTTGCATAGGTGGAGGTAAGGGACAATCACGAATGAGATGATCTCCCTGACATCTGTAGCATGGTCCTTTAGGGAATGGGGGTCTTACTTGCTTAGGTTGAGGCCTAGGGTTGGGGTTTGCATACATGACGTTTGTGTAATCTGACTCCCAACTAGGTTCATTTGGCTCTTCACTATAGTAAGACTCACCATGCTCAGGAGACTGCATGTAGTAGGCCTGGGGACTATCAACATGTGTAGAATCAAAACTATGGTCACTCGGGTCACTTTTAGAAAGCAATTGGGTTACCGGGACTATTGCTCTATTCAGGTTTTCTTCTGCAGCGGCATACTTTACAGGGATCACGTTGGATGGAGCTGGAGGTTGTTGGGCTAACACAGGCTGAGGCCTTTGCTGGGCTTGATATTGTGGTTGGTAGGTTTGTTGAGGCCTAGCGTACTGTTGTGGTGGATATTGGTTCTGATATCTTCCTTGTTGAGGGTATGTCTGAGGGTAGGTTTGCCTAACTACTTGCTTGTTGTATGGGCAATCTTGCGCTGTGTGATTTGTGTATCTCCGTTCTATGGTGCAGTATTGGCCACTAGGATTTACTTGGGGTTGAGCCATAATGGGACATACATTTTCCATATGGTCGCCTCCACAATTATAGCATCTTTTTACAGGGGCGAACCTTGGGATTTGTTTACTAGAGACACCTAGTTTCTGAGCAACTTTCTCTGCAAGTTCCTCAATCGATGTGGATTGCGTGGAAGAGAGGCTAGAGGCACTATCTGAATCTTTGTATATCTTGGACAGCTCTAACTCCTCCCCTAGGTTATCCTCAATGTCAATACACATGCGTACACACTCTTCTATGGTCCTAGGGTCCTTCAAGTACACATATGATCTTAATTTGGTACTTAGCAATCCATCCAAGAATAAAGCCACTTGCTTAGCTGGTGTGGGTAGCTCAGGGACAGGGCATCTCTCCAAGTATTGCCTAAATCTTCTTCCTACAAGTCTCACGGTTTCTTGAGGGGTTTGCTTGAAGCTGTGAATCAATGAGGAGGTATTGTGTCTTATGCCACTCTTAGAGAATTCAATAATGAAAGCCTCCAGGAGTTGGTCTATGCTCCTGAACTGCCTCTCGTTTAGTGGTTGAAACCATGTCAGGGCAGTGTTCCTAAGGGTTAGACCAAAGGCATTATATTGTGTGAATAAATCCTCCACTTGTTCAGCTCTCAACACTTGCCTGAACTCAGCCACATGATCATATGGATCTCCGGTGCCATCGAAGTAATTCTTCATGGACTTAACTAGCTGAGTTGTTCTCAAAGTCCTTGTGTGCTCTCTAGGTCGTGGTAGAGGGAACTCATCCGCATTTCTTTGATTCCTGTGAGCTCTAAGTACCTCAGGCTCTACTCTATTTGTTTCCATCCTCGTTCTTTCTCTGCCCCCTGGGTTAGCAAAGCTTACTTCTGGCCTATCTCTACTTCTGTCTCTTTGAGTTCCATGAGCTTGGGGTGTTCCCGCTCCAGGGTGACCATAGGACACATTTGATCTTGGTTGGGGGAAAATAATTTCACCTTTCCAAGTGTAAGCATGCCTATCATTTTCTGTCACCACAAAGATCCTCTCCGAAGCGTGATCTAAGTAGGTCACTCTGCCTGGGCTATCAGGATCCTTAAACTCATAGATCATGATTGTTCCTATATCAATTGGTCGATCAGATTTATACCTCCAAAAGGCTTTGTCAGTTTCTCGATTGAGGAGCAAATCTATGCTCTTATTATCCTGGGGAATCCACTCTGGTGTGATAATCCTAGTGAGAACAGATTTGCCTCCAGGGGTTCTAGGTTCTGTACCCATGTTTCCTTGCTCTAGGTCACCTAAGTCCGCTTCTGGGATCACATTTCCAAATTCGTCCGTCCTATCTGGGTGACTAGTGACTACATATATGGTTCCTTCTTTGTCCAAGTATGCTCCGTTTTCAAACTTGACAGCTGGGCGCTCTAGTCCAATGGATTGATCAGGATTCTTAATCTATACCACAGATCTTCCTAGGCCGTCCTCATAGATGCTGGCACCTAATCAGTTGGTCCTAAGGTATTCCAACTGCGTTTTGTAAGGGCCTTCTACCCTGTGCAAGTATGGCACTCCTGAACTTCCCGTAGGTCTATCCATGCCTTGAGACATCTCTGATTCACTAGTCTCAGAGCTAGGGTAATACGAATGATGGCTCAACTGCTGGGCCCAAGACCTCGCAGTATGATTGACACTAGCCTCTGAAGACCTAAGACTTTGTCTATCTCTCCCTAGATGTCGCCCTGATCTAAGGTTCAAAAGCCTAATTGAATATCCCAAATTTGCCCAAGTACAACCTCGTTGCAGAGTCCTTTTGTATTAGTTACTTGATTCTTTTTAGTTGATTCCCGTGTTAAAATTCTTGTCTGATATCACGTTGTAAGGTATATTTGAGTGTAGTTCCGCACTTAAAGTTGATCGTTCCACGTTAAGTTCTTTTCCTTTAAAGTTCTCGACAATACAAAGATTATGTTCTTAGCTTGAACTTGAAAGTTTAGGTATTCTTCAACTTGATAATTGCCTCTCGTCGCCCTGACTTACTCCTACCTCTAGTCGTTCTTAGCCTGAGCTAGGAATTGACGAAGGGGAGTTGAGAATATTCCGACCTTTCTTGCTGATCCTTGCTCTTTAGTGCTCGAGAAGTTGATTCTCAAGCTTGCACAAAGCCCTTGCTTGGACGCGCTCAATTGCTTCTCAATAGACCTGCATCAGTCCCAAGATTAGCTCCAGACTTAAATTCAAATGACAGACTAGACCACTTTCATGCATGTGACTCACCGACCAAATTATATCTTGCCTTTATAAAAAACAGTCCCAAGGATCCCTCAGTTTTCCTACCTCGGGTATGGTTAACTTCTAGAAACCCTATCTAATAATCCTGATCTTAATCTTCACTTGGTTGTACTCCTCACGAGCTTTCCGACAAAACAAGAATCACAGCAATTGGATTTCGTATGAGGAAGTTATGTCAGTTCAGGCTTCAGGGATTAAAACAGGGTTCAAAACAGTTTAATCAAGCAAGCAGAAATTCTTGAATTACTTGGGTTGCGGCCTCAACATACAATGCTAACCCCGAGTGTTTGTCCCACAAATTGACCAACTTAGCCCCCTATTCTTTACCCTAGAAAATTGGCCAAATTTGCCCTTCTAACGCGTTCGCAAGTTCTGTCAATCGCGATTGACAGGTCAGTCGCGATTGATGTGTCGATCGCGATTGACAGGTCCGTCGTGGCTGTCAGTCGCGATTGATGTGTCGATCGCGATTGATAGGTGGTTCGAAAAGTCAATCAGTCCTGGTCAAAGGGTCGTTGACTCTGTCGGTCGCGATTGATGGGTCGATCGTGATTGACAGGTCGGTCGCGAGGGTCTGTCCGTCGTGGTCAAACAGTCGTTGACTCTGTCGGTCGCGATTGACAGAGCCGTCGTGGGCTGTCAGTCGCGATTGATGGGTCGATCGCGATTGACAGGTCCGTCGTGGCTGTCATTCGCGATTGACGGGTCGATCGCGATTGATGACTCGATCGCGATTGACACGTGTCACGCGTATGATCCATCAGTCATGGTCAATAAGTCATTGACTCTGTCGGTCGCGATTGATAGAGCCGTCGTGGGCTGTCAGTCGCGATTGACTGGTCGATCGCGATTGACAGGTCTGTCTGTCGTGGTTTGTCGATCGCGATTGACAGAGCGATCGCGATTGACAGAAATCTGAGGAGTTTCAAAATTCTAAGCACATTTTTGGGAAGCTCTAGGCCTGTAGATCATGGTTTTGCACTTTGTTTGGCAATTTGAGCATTTTTTCTGTCGGTCGCGATTGACAGAGGTCGGCGACACACAGACAGTTACCGAGAATTCCGTACCTGCGCAGAGTGCTGGGGACGATGATGCGGCCTATACCTGCAAGAGAGCTCAAGAAACATGCAAAAACAGCACACACAATTTCGCTCTCTCGCTCTCTCTCACAAGTGAAATGAGGGAAATGAGGTGGAGAAGGTGATATGATCAAAAAATTGAAATTTTTGCGATGATGGAAATGGAGGTGGAAGATGGTGATGATGATGATGGTGATGATGGTGGTAAGGTAAGAAAGAGAAAAATAGGAAGAGTAAAGAAATTACCTACAACGCCAACGTCTCCAATCTATGTCTTACCATCACACGCTCGTCCTCAAAGCTCGATCCCCGGCAACGGCGCCAAAATTTGGTGTAGCTCAGTGATGAGTAGCACCTCCTTTAATGTCAATCCGGGAAGACGTGAGGATGGTATGAAGACCTCGAGCAAGTGGAGGCACAAGTGCGTGAGTGAGAAGCACACAAGCATGTACACACATACACGCACACGCGCACACACGGCAAGACAAAGAGTGAGAAGCAATGGAGTTCTTAGATTACTTTCAAAAAGCTCTTACAAGTTCATTTCAATTACAATCTATCCCCAAAAATGAGCTCTCTAGCTCCTTTTATAGTTTTTGACTAGCTTTGGCCCTGTTCAGACCTAGTGTCCGGCCTAGTTAAAAATTAGGTTCCAGGGCTTATTAGAGGGCTCAAACGAGATCTAAAAAATATGAAAATTGGCAGGTAGATACTTCTAAAGCTCCTCAAGCTCAAGGACTCCTTGGCTTGCACAAAATGGAGCTACAAAAATACGAAATGATATTTACAATGGTTTTTAGTGATGAACATCACTATTTGTGTAGGGATTTTCTCTATTGATTTGTCATACATACCTTTGAGCTCCCTACTTGCTCTTTCTTCTTGTGTGCTCAACTCCTTGATGGCTGAAAAATTTAGATGGCCTACTTGCCAGATCTTCTTTGACTGCCATGTCTGCTTGTGTTGTCCCTTCGCTCTGACTCTCTTCGTCTTGTGGCTCCTTTGGTTCCCTGATTGCTGCCAACAGAGGCCTTAAAGATTCAGAGGTAGTTTGTATTTCTTTTAACTGCATGCCACTAGCGATCGAGGAAGCCTTCAAGACTTTCAGACAATTCGTTATCTTATCTAGCCTCAGTCCAATGCTTCCGCTCCTTCTGCCTACTGATTTTCTTAAGATTGTATATTTCTTTTTACCGCACACACCTAGTGACTAAAATGACATTTATTTAGTCACCTTTCATTAGAGTTCTTCCTATGGTTGTTGGAAGGGTCATATGGGTGTTAAAAGGACCTTGTTTAACTCCTTTGTTCACACTCTTTGGGTCCTCCTTGTTTTGCGTTGCAACTTGATGTGTGTCCCTAGGGGGCTTTGGGCAAAGGGTGAGATCTTTCATTGTGCCATTTTGTGTTTGGATTTCCTTCTTCTTCTTCTTCTTCTCTTGCTAGGTTCTACCTCCACACATCCATCCTTCTAAGCTCTATCATCCCCAATAGGCTTTTGTAGGCAGCATGAGTAGGTTTGGAATACCGATCTCTCAGTTTGATTAAGTGTATTTGCTTCACAAATCATGAGCTCTTTCCATTGGGCGGATTTTATTCCATCACTTGGTTCTTGCTTGTGGCCGACAAAAAAAATTAATTTGTATGCTACTAGTCTAGCATTTAAATTGGTAGACATTTTCAAGAAGATTTCTAAGTCAACTTCAAAGAACCCTGTGAAAATGCTTTTTCGAACGTTTGCATGTATGGAATGGGCAAAAACATTAATCTAGAATAAATGGCCATAAGGGCGAGTCAGCTTGGCATGATTGAGAGGTCAAAAATTAATGCATATATCCCTTGATTAATGTCAATAAAATTCAAAAATGTATATTTTGCCTATTTCAAAACATTCAAAATAGTGAGAAGCATGCTAAGCACTTTATTTGTCATTTAATTACTACATCTGGGACTAAAGCATATCTCGATAGCCAAAATTTGATCATCTGCACCATATAATCTTATGTTGGTAAATAGTTGTGTGGTGGGCTTGACAATAATAGAAAACTGAGCCTTTCATTATTTATTTTGCCATTACATTGTTCTTCCCAAAATACCATTCATGGCCTCCAATGGGGTACGAGGCAAAAAGAAGGATTTACTTGTAATAGATATGCGGCCTCTTGTTAGTGCACCTGCAATGTAGGATTCTTTTCCAAAAATTTGTGTTGCCAGGTCGGATTCGCTTTTTCAAATTCCTCCTGTGTGTATGAGAAAATATTGGCCTTAAAGTTCAATTTTTGTTTTAAATCCTTCTGGGTTGTCCTCTTGATATATTGATGTGTTTCTTCTTTCAAAAGCCCATATGGTACATTGAATGGTTTCATGATTTGATCTAAATCTTTACTTTTGATCTTGGTTGTTGGAGCAACAAGATTTCATTATGCTTGAGGTGTACATGATCTTCATCAAATCCATCATTTGAATGATGCCACATATACTCCTTGTAGAGTTTTATTTGTATTCATTTATGGTATTGAGTGATTAATCACATATGATCACTTTCTTATGTAAGTTGCAAAGAATTTACCTTTGTAAAAGGGAAAAGTAAAAGGCCTAAAATGCACGAGTTAGAAGTGGTTGGCATTGATTCTCAATCAATCAATTAGGAGGTAGATATGACTTCAACTTTCCTTTTCCTAGATTGTAGGGGATGATTCCAATCAATATAAACTAACAAACCTCCCTGATTTCAAATTCAAATTCATGGAGAAAAGGTGTGGCCATATCCTCAAGAGTCTATATAAAGACTCCATAACATTTTTACATTAAGAAGATTGACGATGAAGCAATACATATACTCTTTGATCATAGCTTGGTGCTATTTCTGTTCACTGCTCCTTCCTCAAACTCAGTCAACTTGCAGAGATTGCTGCTCTCTCTACAGAGCTCCAAATCAAGTATTTAAGCACTCATTGGAAAGTTTATTACTATCTAGTTTATGTGCACAAATTTTTAGATCATAGTTTCATCGAAATTCAAGTTTTTTAGTCTCGGGTTCATTCTCTGCACATCCTTGAAAAATCAAGATGACAGTAGTTTAGTGCTAAGGTGATTGCTCCTTCTATAATTGTTATAAATTGGGGCTTTTATGAATTATAACAAGCCAACCCTATGTATGACACTCCCTTAAGAGGAATTTTTCCAATTGTTAGTGTGCTGACTACTCTCAGTGTTTGAAGTCACAAATTCCATCCATATTTAGAAGGTTTTTGTGAGCTAGTCAAGGAGGTTGCTGATCAATTGTCATCCATTGGAGAGCTGATTGAAGAAGAGGCCATCATGAGGCGAATTCTCAATGGGATCAAAAGTGATAAGCAATGGCAATCTTTCACCATAGCCTATGATCTCATCCTGGATGTGTTGACTTCAACATCTTTCTTGGATAACTCTTCAATCAAAGAGCCAACAATAGCATAAAGCAAGGTAACTCCTATCATGGTAATTCAACTAGTTCTCTATATGCAGATAAGAAGGACAAGAAGCTAAAAGGCAAGAAGAAGGAAGAAGATGAAGAGGAGACTTCCCAAGCCAACTTTGCAGGCAAGAGCAAGTGGAAAGGGAAGAAGAAAGGACCAAAGAATGACAATACCAAAGGCCAAAATGTTCAACCTTGTGCCATCTATGATAAGACCAACCACACCACTCAGAATTGTTGGTTCAATGGGAAGACCCAAAAAGGAAGTGGAAGAGGTGGATATGGCAGCAATCGAGGCAGAGGTGGACACAAATTCAACAATAACCATAGAGGCCATAAAAAAGGGACTACAAAACTTATTTTGAAGATCAACAACATGAAGACTCATTGCTCTTGATGAATCTAAGCCACAAGGAAGGTAAAGAAGATGATCATTTATTCTACATAGATTTAGGATGCTCAAATCATGTTGCAAGCAACATAACTCTCTTATCTGATTTGGAAAGTCCAAAGCATAGACATGAAGTTCAAACAGTGGATGACACAAAGCATAGTGAAGAGCAAATCATAAGGCAAATCATTAATGGCATTAAAGCAGATGACAAGTGGGAATCATTCACAACTACCATGGATCTATACATGGACATGCAAGTGCCAGATCTTAATACTCTAATGGGCCAACTCTTCACACATGAAGCAAAGTTAAACAAAAATGGTGAATCCTCAAGAGGTAATCAATCTTCTGCCCTATACTCTGATAAAGCTAAAGCTAAGGATAAGTCAAAGTGTCAAAGAAGAATGAAGATGAAGGAAGTTCTTTCCACTGGCTAACTTCACAGGAAGATGAAAAACTAGAGGTAGAGGTAGAGGGAAAAAGCAAGGCAAGGGGAGACCCCAAGCATCTCAATCTTACCACATATGTGGTTACTCTAATCACACTACTGAAGAATGTTACAGGAACCCAAGAAATTCAAGAGGAAGAGGACTCAACAGAGGTGGCTATGGATCAAATAGAGGCAAATACAATGGAGGATATAGCAACAAATATCACAACAATAACAACAACTATCAAAATGGATATAGAGGAAGGAAGGATTACAACAATGACACTGAGGATCAAAGTCAAGAGACTCACTTCTTCTCATGAACCTATCACTGAAGCAGGGTAAGGACGACGATCATGTCTTTTATATTGATTCAAGATGCTCCAATCATGTATCAAGAAATGTAGCATTGCTATCTGACTTGGAAGATCCCAAGAATAAACATGAAGTGCAGATAGGAGATGATACAAGGCACTCAATGGAAAAGATAGGTAATGTCAAGACATCAGATGGGAACATGAATCTTCTGAGTAAGGTATTGTATGTACCTACAATAACTAAGAATTTGGTAAGCGTTGGACAAATTGTGGAGAAAGGATTGCAAGTCAGATTTACAAGACATGGAGCCTATGTGGAAGACCCAAAACAAGGATTTAGAAGCATTTTTGAAGGAGAAAAGATAGGGAGGTTCTTCACATTTGAAGTGGAAGATAGGAAGAACATAGCATTGTTTAGCTATGGATCTCAAACTCTCCCTGAATGAGGTATGGCATAAAAGGCTTGTTCATATTGGTGAAAGGCCTTTAAAACAAATATGTAGGGATCAAAGTGTACTTGGATTGCCCAACATCACAAAGCAACATATGATCTACAAGTGTGGAGCTTGTCAATTTGGCAAGGCACATAGAAAACCCTTCAATAGGAAAGGCTACATACATCAAGAGCTATTGGAACTTCTACACATAGATGTGTGGGGTCCAAGCAAAGAACCCTCCATTTCAGGCTCAAAATATTATGTATCCTTAATTGATGGTTGCAGTAGGTGGACAATCTTATACTTCATGGAACATAAAGATGAAATTTTCAATTGTTTCAAAAGATATCTTGCACTTGCAGAGAATCAAACAAGTAAATGTCTCAAGAGACTTAGATCAGATGATGGAGGAGAATACTTTGCAAATGAGTTTGATGCTTTCCTTCAAGAAAGAGGCATCAAAAGAGAGGTAACAACCAGGTACACTCCTGAACTCAATGGAGTAACAAAAAGGAGAAATAGGACCATCGTTGAAGCAGCTAGATCTATGATAAATGAAAAGAACATACCTAATTACCTTTGGGTAGAGGCTGTATCAACATCTACATACCTTGTAAATAGACTCCCATCTAAATCCTTAGATGGTATGGCTCCATATGAAGTGTGGCATGGAAGAAAACCAAGCCTAGAACATTGCAGAATCTTTGGATGTTTAGCCTATGCTCATATTCCTTCTCAAGTAAGAGGGAAATTGGATCCCAAAGCAGAGGTGTGTGTTTATTGGATATGATCAAAATGAAAAGGGTTATAGATTGCACAATCCCACTAACAAAGATTTCCTAGTTAGTAGAAATGTAGCCTTTGATGAAAATAAATCTTGGTTTGATGATGACAGGAACATGAAGCTACCATATGACTTGGAAGAGGACTTTCCATCTCTTCCAATAAAGGAACCAAAGAAACTTGAAGATAGTGATTCTGAAGATGACATGACAGAGATGGAGAAATGGAAGCTATGGAAGAACAAAGGGAAAGCTAAAATGGAAGAATTAAATCAAGGACTAGAAAGCTCTCTACAACCAATCAGAAGGTCAATGAGAGAAAAGAAGAAGCCAAAAGGATTTGATACATCCTTAGTTACAAAACACTCAATCTACATGGCCAAGGATCTCAACCATGAAGAACCTACATCCTATGAAGAAGCTCAAAGCAAGAAGGAATGGAGAGAAGCAATGAATGAAGAAATGGAACCTCTCATGGACAATGATACATGGGAACTTGTTCCAAGCAAACCATCAATGAAGGTAATTGGATCAAGATGGATTTATAAAGTTAAGAAGAATCCAAATGGTAGTATCAATAGGCATAAGGCAAGGTTAGTAGCTAAAGGGTTTGCTCAAATCCATGGGATAGACTATGAAGAAAACTTCTCACCTGTAGCTAAAATGCCAATCATTAGAGTACTTGTTAGCATTGCTGCATCTAGGATTGGAAGTTATATCAATTAGATATAAAAAATGCATTTCTAAATGGATGGATTCAGAAGAAGTCTATATGGCACAACCATCTAGTTATGAAGATGCACAACATCCCAATTATGTGTGCAAACTAGCAAAAGCTTTGTGTGGATTGAAAGAAGCTCAAAGAGCATGGAATCATAGGTTGGTAACCTAATTGCAAGATCAAGGTTTCAGGGCTAGCAAAGCAGATACATCATTGTTCATAAAAAGAAATGGATCATAAGTTATATATCTATGTGTAATTGTTGATGATATAATAATTATAGGGAATGACATCAATGGAATCAAGTAGGTAAAGGCTGGAATGAAGGATGAATTCAAGATTAGTGATCTTGGACCTCTCACATATTTCCTTGGGCAACTCATTTATATATATTTTGGCATCGACATCACTCAAAAGAAGTATGTACTTGACATGCTTTCTAAATTCAAAAGGGAAAACAATAAGTGTGCAGGTACACCCATGGAGATGAATCATAGGCTAAGTGCTTATGAAGGAGAATTCATTGAGGAAATCACAAGCTATCAAAGCTTGGTAGGAAGCTTGAACTATGCAACTCTCACAAGGGTGGACATATGCTATAGTGTTAGCATACTCAGTCAATTCATGCATAAGCCAAGGAAGCCACATATGGAAGCAACCAAGAGAGTGCTCAAATACTTGAAGGGCACAATTAATGAAGGACTATTTTATCCTTATACCTCAGAAATCGATATCAAACTCTACTCAGATTCAAATTGCATTGGATCTAAGGATGATAGGAAGAGTACATCAAGTTATTTGTCTTTTGCACGTTCAAAGTTAATCTCATGGTCTTCAAAAAAGCAACCAACTATTGCTTTATCATCTACTGAAGCTGAATACAGAGGATTACCAAATGCAACAAAAGAAGCAATGTGGTTGACGTGTTTATACTCAGAGTTGGGATTACATACCTCAACTCCTCACATCTTTGATGATAATACTAGTTCACTTCACTTAGTAGCTAATCCTGTTTATCATGCGAGAACTAAGCATATTTAAGTTCACTACCATTATGTAAGAGAAAAATTATTGAGCAAGGACATTCAATCGCCCTATATATCTACTAACCTTCAATGTGCAGATATGTCAACAAAACCATTGGATGGTATCAAGCTAAGCAGATTCAAAGGCATGATTGGATTGTTGGAAATCAAAGAGGAATGAAGACTCAAGCATACTAGGTTTGAGGGGGAGCTGTTGGTGCATTTTTTCAAGCTTGGTGAAAAAATCATTTATCTAATGACTTTCTATGTAATCTCAATGATAGAAGTCATAAAGACTATCCCTTGTAAAAGTAGAAAAGTGAAATCTCCAAATGTAAAAGGGAGAAGGGAATCCCTCAACTTCGTTAGGTGAAAATCATGGAATTAAAGTAGGAGAAGTCAATTAGATGAGATTCACCTATGATGGAGGAACCTTTAGGTGGAATCCCACCAAGTTTGAATTCAAAATCTCTATAAAACCTCATGAAGAAAGTCACATAGTAGATCAGACTTTTGTGCTACAATTAGAGGAGATTATAATCAAGATTTGGATCATCATTGAAGCACAAATTGTGCTCCTCCTTCCTATGCTTCATGTCCAATCGATTCATGTGCTATATGTGCAATATAGATTGATTTCTTAGATCATCTTTGGAGTCTACTTCAACTACTCTCTCAGGTTTACATTCTGTTTTCAGTCAACTTTGATCATTGATTTTTCTCTGTGCACTTACTCTTTTGAAGTGATTTAAATTGTTATAGGTAAAGTAATAAGTCTATTTGCTTCATGTCAATTTTCCTCACATTTGGATCTTTAGCCTAAGAGCTACATCAATTTGAAGTGACCTATGTATGTAGGTAGGCTATTCCTAAAAAGTTGGGGTGATGTCCCAATGTTCTTAAATTGAATTATCTCAGTATAGTTCATTAAAATTGATCAAATTTGTTTCTTTAGATTCATCATATATTCAATTGAATGTGTGCAAAGTTTCTCTAGTGAATTCTCAGCAGGCTGTGAGCTTTGAGTAAAATTCTAGAGTGCTTTCGATCTCAAAATAGCAAGTTCTTGATCATCTGTTTTGTGCCTAGTTGTCTGTTTTGATGAAGCAATTGAAGAATGATATTCCAAAGCACTAAGAAGCTTTTATTGCTTCATTTCAAATTCAAAGTTTCTACTA
Organism: Ceratopteris richardii; assembly: GCA_020310875.1. NCBI lineage: Eukaryota > Viridiplantae > Streptophyta > Polypodiopsida > Polypodiales > Pteridaceae > Ceratopteris > Ceratopteris richardii. The sequence goes on along the minus strand of CM035420.1, from coordinate 169,071,053 downwards.
AGCATTCCTAAAGTAAATCTTGGCAGGTGTAGAACAGGTTTTTGCAGCACCAACCTCATCTTTGGATTGTATCACCATCTCTTCTCATAATTTTTTGATGCACCATTGCTTAAATAGGCATTCTTGGACATATGGTGTGAAATTTACTTGGTTGCCAACTTGCTTTGTTGCACGTGATAGGAGTTGCACCACTATTTTTTAAGGCACGGTGTTTCTATGCATGTTTGGGAAACAAAAGTGTTGATGCACTAGACGTACCACTTCTTGTATGTTGATCCTATTGATATCTAAAAATTTTTGCTTTTTTGCTTCATGGAATTCTTCATTGAGATTTGTAATGCCATCCTTGGTCCACCCAAATGCTTCTTTAATCAATTCACCAATGTTGGTAGCAACAAGGGAAGTTAGGGCATTACAAGATAGGGGAGACACCACAAAGAAAGTCAAAGCAGAGGGACAATCAAGAAGGACCAAGTAGGGAGAGCAGTCAAAGAAGATCTAACAACTAAGCCTATCCAATTTTTCAAAAGATAAATCTTTTTCAAAAGTGATTTTCATCACTACACCAACTTTGTAAAAATCATTTTTGGTAGGTTAGACTCCATTTCTTTCCAGCTGATGAGTCCTCGAGCTTGAGGAGTACTTGAAGTAGTCACATACCAATTTTCGTAATGTCTTCATTTGAGTCTTCAAATAAGCCTTGGAACCTAATTTTTAACTAAGTTGGGCACTAGGCCTAGACAAGGCCAAAGCTAGTAAAAACTATAAAAAGAGCTAGAGAGCTCATTTTTGAGGTTAGCCTGTGAGAGATTCGAGCTTTTGTAAGAGATTTCTTGAGTAATAGAAAGCACTCCATTGTTCCTGTCTTTGTTCTTGCCTTGTGTGCATGTGTGCTTCTCACTCACACACACTTGTGCCTTCACTTGTTCATGGTCGTCATACCAGTTCTCACATCTCCACGGATTGACATTTATGAGGTGGATCTCCTCACATAGGTACTCACCATTGTGCTAGAGTGACACCAAATTTAGCACCTTTGCCGGGGAGAGAGCTTTGAGGACGAGCATGTGATGGTAAGATGTAGAGTTGTGATATTGGAGTCATAGGCAATTTCCTTACTTGTCACTATTTTCTTTTACTTTCTTCACCATCATCATCCTCGCCATCTCATCCCCATCTTCGCTGAATTTTTAGTTTTTTGGTCATATCACCTTCCCCACCTGATTCTCCTCATTTCACTCGTGAGAGAGAGCTTGTGTGCATTTTGTTTTGTGTGTTTTTTAGCATTTCTTGTAGGTTCTAGCTGTATCATATTCTCCAATAGCTCTAGCAGGTACGGAAAGTCTTTGCATAGGTAAAACTAAGTGCATAACCATAGAGTACAAGACTTGCACATCACAAATCCACAAAAATTTCAAAAAAAATTTCATTTTCTTTGTCCATTGTGATTGACACCATCGATCATGATTGACACTATCCATCACAATGGACTGCCTGTCCATTGCGATTGACAAACCCTCATGAACACATCTTTCCATCGCAACAAACAATATCCATCATGACAGACACCCTTGTCCATCATGATCGACACACATAGGATGATTGATAGCAAAATTCAGCAAGAATCTAGTCCATCACAATGTATAGAACCCCGATTGACACAAGAAAACATGGAAAACTAAAAATTTTATTCATCACAATTGATAGCCCACAACAGACTACTTGTCCATCACGATAGATAGGCGTCCATCATGACGGACACCCCTTTCCATCGTGATTGACAGAGAAATTATGATTAACACTCCATTTCAGTGAGAAACCTATCCATTGTGACACACATGCCACGATTGACACATAATCATGCAAAAACCCTAAAAAATTCTATCCATCACGATTGACTCATCCATCACGATTGACACCATCAATCACGATTAACACTGTCCATCGTGATTGACAGGCCATGATGGAATAGATGATTGGAGCAAAGTGAGGCCCCCAAGCAACTAGATAAATCTTTTTTGCTTGTTGGCCTATTTTAACCCCCAGAACCCTGAATAATCATAACTTCCCCCCCCCCCCTTGAAATTCGTTTGTTGTGATCTTGAGTTCATGGGAAAGCTTGTTTAAAATTCTATGCAAACTGATATGTGGAGTTTTAGATATGGAATTTTGAAGTTGACCTTCCATAGGGGTGAGGAAACAAAGGGATCTCTAGAGAAGTCTTGCATAAAGGCAACTGAAAATTTGGTCTTTGAATCATATGAATGGAAATGGTCTTTTAATTCAATTAGATTTAACTCGATCTAACTATGGGACTTTTACAGGTCCATTGAGAGCATTGAAGGGCATCTAGAGCAAGAGCATGTTGCAAGCTTGAGAACGACTTTCTTGAGCACTCGAAGGTGATACAAAGGATAAGCAGATTGAGGTTGGAGCATTCTCAACCCTCTCAGTCAATTCCTAGCTTAGGCTAAGTACGTCTAGTGTTTTTGATTAATTAGGGCTACATTAGGCACAATACAAGTTCAAGAACCCTAATTACTCAAGTGCAAGCATAATTAGGCTAGTTTTCTAACAAACTCTAAAGTGAAAGGACATAAATCCAACGATCAAACTTCAAGTGTGTTAAAAACTCAAGTATTCCTTGCAATGTAAGCCTAAGAAAAATAAAAAGAACAAGTGACTAATACGAAAGAACTATGCAATGAGGTTGTATTGGGAAAATCAGGATAAACACAAAGGCTTATGAACCTTAGGCAAGGAAGATATCTAGGATGGGATAGATAAAACCTCAAATCTTTAGAAGCTAGTGTCAATCATACAACAAGGTCTTGGGCCCAACAGTTCAATGATTACCCATACATTCTAAGTTAAAAAACGAGTCACTTTGAGATGTCTTATAGCATGGAGAGACCTGTAGGTAGCTCAACAGTGGTGTACCTAGAAAAACTAGAACGACCTTACAAGACTCAATTGGAATATATCAAGACCAACTGATTAGGTGCTCGCATCTATGAGGATGGTAATCCCAGAGACTGAGATGGGTGACATAGAGCAAGGGAATTTGGGAAGAGGGCCAAGAACCCCTAGAGGTAAATCGGTCCTAACCAGAATACTCACACCAGAATGGATCCCCCAAGACAACAAAGGTGTATAATTGTTCTGGAATAGAGAGACTGATGAAGCCTTTTACAAGTTTAAGATCAATCAACCTAGCAAAGTAAGAAGCATGAGAATATATGAATTTAAAGATCCTGATACCCTTCCACAACTGAGGTTTGACTTGAAGCAACTCTTCCAAGGTTAATGAACATTGGAATTTGTTTTATTCAACTCTAGCAGCGTGCTTGAGGCTTCCTCTCTTAATTTCTTTCCTTTTTCCCTCATTCTGGGTGCATGGAAAAGTTCTGACTTGTGTTCATATTCTCTTGTATAATTAGGAAGCATTGTTAGGCTCATTCCTTCCTCTCTTTCATGGTCTAGATAGGACAATTCCTCATAAATCACTCTAGGTTCTAAGACTGGTTGATTTCTAAAAGCGTATAACTCTTCAAAGGGTGGTAAAGTAGCTAAATTGAGTAAGAACTATCCAAGAGCGAACTTAGAAATTGAGAGAATGAAGCTTTGCATGAAGATGGTGGAATTAGCCCAAACATATTCGATGCCTCTCGATATATCAATTGGAGTAATATAGCAGAGCCAGAGTTACACTTTCAAGGATTACTAGAGAGGCTAGAGTATTTGATCTCTAACAACGAAAATAAGAGTTTGCACAAGAACCCTATTATCACAGAGACACAGGAAGGTAATGCACCATCACTGTCTCAAGTGCCAAACAGTGTGTGTGAAGAAAACCCTTCTTCCATATATAAGTATTCGCAAGGATTCCTAAGAGAGATCCAAGAGGAAAAGTGGAGACAAGAGCCAAAAACCCACCCTCCTATCCGAGAGATGGATGACTTGCAGGAACAATTTCCCCAAGACATACCCTCCATATATGATGATGTAGAGGAAGAGCAGCTTAGTGAACAAAGAGAGTTTGAATCTAACTCTTTGCAGGGATTCCCTCAGTGCAGAGGACCTTGGCAAGCTAAATCTATCAGTATGAGAGCTCCCACCATGATAGTGAGAAATGAAGAATCACTAATCCCTAGAAACACAAAGGTAATCAAGAACACTAAAGTGCAGTGTCATCTCACTCTAGAAGAACTGTTAAAAATTAAACCTGAGTTGTGGAAGCATGTAGCAAATCAAGTCCCAGCGGCCGCTTCCACTCACTCTCAGGAAGGTGCACATAAAAAGGTACCAAAAATACCTTTGGAAAGAATTGGATTTATGGGCAAGGGAGAGGAAGGTAATACCTATCTTCCAATAACCCACCAAGGTTACGCCACCAAAGCGATCTTAGATTCAGGAGCAGGAGTAGCCATAGCTACCACTGCTTTATGGAAACATTGGGGTAAGCCAGCATTTAGACCCACAAGAGTGAAGCTACAAATGGATGACGAACATATAGAGAAGCCATTAGGCTTACTAGAAGGGATATCTCTCACCACTTGTGGTTTAAAATTTGAGCACACTTTTGCAATTTGTGATTTTGGGAAAAATCATGCGTACAAGATGATTTTAGGATGACCATTCATGCGTCAGTTGCAAATTGTACAAGATTGGGGAGCTTATTCCTTGTACTTGCAACATTTAGGAGTAACCACCAAAGTTAATCTCAAAGATTATTCCAATCGAGATGTACCCACAATTCAGTGGAATACAAAGTATGTGCATTCATTAGAATTGAACCCATTATGGTTGCACGAGGACACTCATTTATGGATGTGTAAGGTAGTCAAACAAGAGGACGAATGATTAGAAGCTAGAACTTTAGGTTTGAAGCGACATCCACAAACTCTTCAAGATCCTGCTTATGCATCGATAATGTTTCTAGATGAAATTCGGGCCTCATGGTTGGGCATAGATCTTAGCTACGATGGATATAGCAGTGAATGAATAACAATGGACTCCTGATTGTGATGAGGATGGATACAATATTTCAATCTTTATGATAAAACCCCTAGAGGAAGAGCCCATTCTAGAAGAATGCATGGAAGCGACTCAAGAACCAGACGATACAAGTGACAAGGACTTAGAGTCCATTATCACGGAACCCTTTTGCTTGATAGAAGAGGAGTATCTTTACTTTGTAGAAGCAAAAACCCCTGAGATGGACAAGGAGAATCAAACCGAACAATCCAAGTCACTCACATAAGAAACAAAAAGTAAGCACAAGAAGAGAAAGAAATCACCTAAGACAGAAGAAGAAGAACCACTCATGGAAGTGCCAGAGAATTTTGAAAAGTTATGAAATAGAAGATAGAAGAATCATGGTATGGATTCCCAAAAGTAAAGCACGCATTGGAGAAGCATATGATAATTGAGAGAAAACCAAGAAAATCATAATCAAAGTTGAAGAGGGAGAAGAAAAATGCACATATATAGGGCATGATTTGATGGAGGAAGAAGAATAAGAGTTAACTGCCCTACTTAGAGAATATAGAGATGTATTCACTTGGAGTTACAAAGATGTGAAAGGAGTAGACCGAGATATATGCTCTCATAGGATCCCTATGACTCCAGAGGCCAAGCCTTCCAAGCAAAAATCATACACGTATAACAATAATTATGTTGCCAAGATTAAAGAGGAGATAGATCGCTTGATAGAAGCAGGATTCATTTACGAAATTGAACATATCCAATGGATATCCCCCATTGTGGTTGTACCAAAGAAAAATGGGAAATTGTGTGTGTGTATTAACCTTAAAAAGTTAATGCTGCCATGATTAGAGACAATTATCCTCTTCCTATCATGGAACACTTATTGGAAAGAGTAATGGGAAAGGAAGTTTATAGCTTCCTTGATGGATTCTTAGGATATAATCAAGTAGCCATTGCTCCTAAACACCAACACAAGATGGCTTTTTCCAATGGGTGGGGCATATTTGCGAGGAATGACTTTAGCAAGACATTGAATTCTAGAGCAGGAAGCTCAAGACTATGCACTCATTGGTGATAACCTATATAAATGAGGAAGAGACGGATACCTAAGGTAGTGTGTTCATGAGAGTGACTATTTGAGCATATTAGAGACTACACACCAAGGTGTTGTAGGAGGTCATTTTGGCCCTGATAGAATGATCTAAGCCATACTATTCACAAGATTATGGTGGCCCACTCTTCAAATGGATGCACATACCTATGTTAAGAGATGTGATGCGTGCCAAAGAACTCAGTTTCCTACTCGCAGAGATGAAATGCCATTGAAATGCATGATGGGAGGACGTGCATCTTCTAAGTGGGGTATAGACTTTGTAGGACCCATTAACCCCCTGCTAAAGGCACGCATGCTAAATACATCGACAAAAATCTTATTTGAAAATGTCTTTACAAGGTATGGATTGCCTATAGAGTTGGTGAGCCATATAGGAACTCACTTTCTAAACCTGGTCATTGAGTATTTGTTGCAAGATTTTATGGTGATTCACAAGAAATCTGCACCATATAATCCTCAGGCCAATGGTCAAGCAAAAAGTACTAACAAGATCCTTTGTAATGTATTGACAAAACTCGTGAGCAACAAACGTTCAGATTGGGACAAATAGTTACATCACGTTGTTTGGGCATATCGAGTGGCCTACAAGACCGTACTCAATGCAACACCCTTTCAGATCGTTTTTGGTCAAAACATTGTACTCCCTTTGGACTTTTTGATACCCACTCTTAAAGTTGCACAAGAACATCAATGGAGTGGCCATGAACTATCATCAAGGATAATGGACTTGGAACCATTAGGAGAAACCAGGCTGAAAGCAGTAGTAGGGATATATGCAGCAAAGGAGCTATGGAAAGCCTATTTTGATGCCCATGTTAAAGATAAAGGCTTAAAAGAAGGTGACTTAGTCCTAGTGTACATGCTAAAATAGCATGCATGGAAGCTAGAGAAACGTGGTTATTGTGGAGAACGAGTTCTCCTATGCGCAACGGAAGTGTGTAGTGAACCCTTGTATGTCCAGCACTTGGGCAAACATTTGCACCTTAGATAGCTTGCTGCTCTCAACACAAAACTCAAATGGAATTGACACTTTATTCAATCAAAGTAGCCAAAGAGAGCTTTCTAACAAGCTATAAATGACTTTATTTGGACAAGTTTTGATTAAGAAACACAACTATCAAAGATGAACTACCTGTCCACACAGGTATGCTGAAGAACTGAGCTTCACTCTCGGACTAATAGCTCTCTGAATATATATCCTTTGAGAAAGATATTTGGTAAAGAGAAATTAGACACAAATAGATTTCCAACAAGCTAAAAATCAAGTAATTTGGATGAGTTTTGATCAGGAAACTCAACTCATCAAGATAGACCACCTGCACACATAAGTACACTATAAAACTAGACTTTACTCTCTGAAAGATATCTCACAGAATATCAATGCTCTGAATAAGATATTCGAGATAGTAAAAGTAGATGCCAAGAGCTTTCCAACAAGACAAAAATCACGCAATTTGGATATGTTTTGGTTGGGAAACTGAACCGACCAAAATAGACTACTTATCTACACAGGTATACTGAAAAACTGGACTTCACTCTTTCACTGATATCTCACAAACTACATAATATTTCAAAGAGATATTTGATATGCATAAAGTAAACAAGATAATCTTTCCAATGAATGTTTAAACGCACAAGTTGGTTACATATGCATTGAGATATGAGCTCTGCAACAGAGCTGTGTACAAACTAACGTGCAGCTGGAAGGAGTCTAAGGGAAAACCAAAATGACAAAATGGCTAGATCCGACTACTGGGAGCTCTTGCCTCTTTCTCTCCTTGTTTTGAATGTGCTCCCACTTCACTTTTATAACCAATGAGCATGTGAAGAAGTTTGTGCCTTCTTCTTAACTCACCACTTTCTCCACTACATGCTACTAACTACAAGGCAAGATATTGTATCTCTTACTCATCATGAAGTTTTGACTAGACTTTTTCTTTTATTATTTTTTCCTTTTTTTCTCTCTTTTTCCTTTATCTTTATATTTGGTAAATTTATCCAAGCATGGCTCATATGAAAATGAGCTTGTACATTTATCTTCAACACTCCCCCTCAAGCTCATTTGGGAGTTATCTTCATCCATGTCCTGCAAATTTATCACATCCTTGAAGCCTTTGAGTTTAGAAGCATCCAAGAACTTTGTAAAAATATATGCAACCTTCTCTTTGGTTCTAATGAACTTTATCTCCACATCTTTGCTCAGCACCTTCTCCCTTACATAATGGTAGTGGACCTCTATGTGCTTGCTCCTTGCATGAAACATAGGATTGCTTGCCAAGTACATACTTGACATGTTATCACCATATATAGGGATGGTTCCAACTTGCACTCCAAGATCAGCCAAAAGCTTTTTAATCCACATTGCTTCACATGTGGCAAAAGCTAATCCTCTATATTCAGCCTCCATAGATGAAAGTGCAACAGTAGGTTGTTTCTTTGAGCTCCACGTGATAGGTTTGCTTCCTATCATGAACACATAACCTGAGGTTGATCTTCTATCTTCCTTTGAGCCTGCCCAATCAGCATCACTAAAGCCTTTGACCTGCAATTCTTCATCAAACTTGTAAAACAAAGCATGATTAACTGTATGCTTTATGTATCTCAACACTCTCTTGGCTGAATTTAATTGTTCACTTGTCGGGGCTTGCATAAACTGAGAAAGTACACCAACAACATAAGACAAATCAGGTCTTGTAATGTTTGCATAGACCAATGATCCTACAATGCTTCTGTATGTCGTTACATCTTCCAATGGTTCTCCATCATTTGAACAAATCTTTGTATTTGTGTCCATGGGTTGAGTGAGTGGTTTGCATTCACTCATTCCAAATCTGAAAAGAACATCCAACAAGTACTTCCTTTGCATCAAGTAGATGCCACTCTTCCCATAAACAACTTCAATTCCTAAAAAATATTTCAGCTCTCCAAGATCTGAAATTTTACACTCCTTACCAAGCTTCCTTTTGATATCTTTAATCCTTGTAACATCATTTCCTGTTATGATGAGGTCATCGACGTATATGCAAATATATACCTCTCTATTTTCTTCCTTCTTCATGTACAACGAAGGATCTGCACTACTTGGGTTGTATCCACACTTAGTTAGATACTCTACCAATCTCTGATTCCATGCTCTTGGTGCTTGCTTCAAGCCATAAAGTGCCTTCTTCAACCTGCAAACAAAATCTAGATGGTTTTCATCTTCAAATCCAATCGGTTGACTCATGTATACCTCTTCTTGTAGTTCTCCATTAAGAAAAGCATTTTTTATGTCGAGTTGATATAATGGCCATCTCCTTGAAGCACCAATTGCTATTAAGGTTCGGATAGTTCCCATCTTTGCAACCGGGCTGAAAACTTCATCATAATCTATGCCTTGTGTTTGTTTAAATCCTTTGGCAACTAATCTAGCTTTATATCTAGCTAGTGAACCATCAGCATTCCTCTTTACTTTAAACACCCATTTGTTTGGAACAATCTTCATACCTTCTTTCTTTGGCACTAGCTCCCATGTGTGATTATCTTTGAGAGCTTTGATCTCCTCTTTCATAGCTTGCTTCCATTCCTTTTGTGTGCAAGCTTCTTCATATGTCTCAGGCTCTTTGTCTTTGATAACCTGCATCATGTATGCAAAATGTGTCGCCATAAAACTATCATAACTCAACCTTTGAGTTGGATACCTTGTCCTTGAAGATCTTCTTTCATTGCCTTTAGAGAGTTGCTTCTTTAACCTATTTAGCTTTACCATCGGAGTGATTACCTCTTCATATTCTTCTTCACTTGCATCTACCTCACTATTTGGAGTAGCACTTGCATCTTTGGCTCTACTATGAGCTGAATTTGGAGACAAAGAATGGCTCCCCCTCCATGTTGAACATTCTTCATTTGATGTAGATGCCTCTGGATCTGAAGCCTTTGTGCTTGATTGTTGAACTTCTCTTTGATTTGTTCCTGCATAATCATCACAATCTTCTTCAAGAATCTTTTCCTTTCCTTTATCTTCATGATGAAAATGCATTTTTCTGATCTTGGTTCCATCTTTGTTCTAACTTCTTGTGGAATGTGAACAAAGCAAACACATCCAAACACTTTGAGGTGTGTAAGATCAAGTTTCTTATCGGAATATACCTCTTCTGGAGTCAAGTGATGTATTCCCGATGTTGTGCACCTATTCATCAAGTAAATGGTGGTTGTGGTAGCTTCAGCCCAATAGTACAATGGTACCTTCATCTCGTTGAGCATGCATCTTGCAATTTCAGCAATTTGCCTATTTTTCCTCTCAGCTACTCCATTTTGTTGTGGTGTGTACCTACAAGTGAACTGCCTTTTGATTCCATTCTCTTGTAGAAAATCTGAAAATTCTTTGGAGAAGTATTCTCCTCCACCATCGGACCTTAAGGTTTTGATAGACCTTCCTGTTTCCTTTTCAACTTCAACTTTGAATCTTTTAGATATAGAAAACACCTCTGATTTTTGCTTCATACAAAACAGCCATACCTTTCTTGAGTGATCATCAATGAAGGTGACAAAAAATCTATTACCAGCCATTGATGCCTCTTGGGTTGGTCCCCATACATCCGTATGTATCAAGTCCAAGACATTTGGAGCAACATAATGGCTCCTCTTGAATGGCTGCCTCGTTTGCTTTCCTAGTTGACAAGCTTCACATAACTCATGTAGTCCAATGCTATTAAATTTTGGAAGACCTCTTACCACTTCATGTTTTCTCATGTCCTTCAGCTTTGGAATGTTGATGTGCCCTATTCTTTTGTGCCATACGTCCAGCTCTGAAATCTTCTTGTTCCCACATTGAATGTACATGATCTTTCCATGTGGATGTTGGACATCCAAAGTAAACATCCTTCCTTCTCTTCTACCTCGAGCAATGACCTTGAAGCCTTCCTTTGGATTCTTTATGAAGCACCCATTCTCATTGAATATGACATGATAACCCTTCTCTACCATTTTTCCTACTGAAATCAAGTTCTTTGAAATTGTAGGAACATGAAGAACATTAGATAGTACCTTTGCTCTACTTGTATCTCCAAGCCTTATATCTCCAATATGTTCAATCATGTGTTGAGTATCATCACCTGTTTCAACACATCCTTTTCCACTTGGTACCTATAGATTAGTGAACAAACTTCCTTGGCATGACATATGGTTACTACAACCTGAATCAATGTACCATTTTTTGTCATCTTCACAAGAGCTTCTATACTCATGTCTCATTGCAAGTAGTGTGTCCTTGCTTCCTTCACTTGAGGTGCTTGCATAGTTGCTTTGGTTCCTTTGATTGCCTCCATTTGGTCTTCCATTCTTCAGCCAACAATCACTAGCATAGTGTCCTACTTTACCACAATGATAGCATGTTATACCTTTATGAGAATTGTAGGAGCTTTGGCCTCTTCCTCTACTTCTACCTCGACCTCTTCCTTGTGTGTTGGCATTTGATGCATCCTTGTTGTCTTCCGAATTGTTTTGATTGTAGTTGGAGTGGTTGTGACCTCTTCCTTTTCCTCTTGAGTTTCTTCCTTTGCCTTGACTTGCATATAACATTTGGTTGTGGCTGTCCTTTCCTTTGGGACCACCAAAGCTAAGCTCTTCTGTGACAAGATGAGGGATTAGTTGTTCAAAACCTGGATATACATCTTTCAAGTTAATGGAAGTTATAAAAGGCTTCCATCTTTCATCTTCTCTCAAGCCATTGAGAGTATAACACACAAGATCTTCATCTTCAACCGTTGTGCCAATAGAAGCTAAAGCATCGCTTAGCTCCTTAATCTTCAAAGTATATTCAGCTATGGATTGACTCGAACTTTTCTTGATTGTGTTCAACTCATTCTTGAGTTGAAGTCTCCTAGCTTTGGTATTTGTTGAATACATCCTTTCAAGAGCTTCCCAAGCATCCTTAGCTTTCTCTAGATGTTGAATATGACCTACCATGGCATTAGTAATGACTTGCGAAATAAGGAACATGACTCTCCTATTCCTCTCCTCCCATTCTTTTGCTTGCCTCCTTTGGACTTCAGTGGCCATAGCTTGATTGATTTGAGGTTGAGCATCATCGCCGCTCACAATACCCCATAAGCCTTTGCCCATTAGGTAGTTGGTAATTCTAAACCTCCACACTGGATAGTTATCCTTATCCAACTTCTCTACTTGTTGGCCCAAGTCAGCCATTGAAGAGTATCAAAGACTTTGAGAGTTACCTCGAATAGTTATAGTCCTTTGCTCTTGCGTTTGTGAGGCTCCTCCTTGTTTTATAGCTCCTCTTTTGCTTTTCTTTATCTCCAACTCTGTTGATGAAGCTTTAGCACCAAGTTTGCTCTGACACCAACTGTGGAGAACGAGTTCTCCTATGCGCAACGGAAGTGTGTAGTGAACCCTTGTATGTCCAGCACTTGGACAAACATCTGCACCTTAGATAGCTTGCTGCTCTCAACACAAAACCCAAATGGACTTGATACTTTCGTCAATCAAAGTAGACAAAGAGAGATTTCTAACAAGCTATAAATGACTTTATTTGGACAAGTTTTGATTAGGAAACACAACTATCAAAGATGAACTACCTGTCCACACAGGTATGCTGAAGAACTGAGCTTCACTCTCGGACTGATAGCTCTCTGAATATACATCTTTTGAGAAAGATATTTGACACAAAGAAAGAAGACACAAATAGCTTTCCAACAAGCTAAAAATCAAGTAATTTGGATGAGTTTTGATTAGGAAACTCAACTCATCAAGATAGACCACCTCCACACATAAGTACACTGTAAAACTAGACTTTACTCTCTGAAAGATATCTCACAGAATATGAATGATCTGAATGAGATATTTGAGACAGTGAAAGTAGATCTCAAGGGCTTTCCAACAAGACAAAAATCAGGCAAGATATGTTTTGGTTGGGAAGCGGAACCAACCAAAATAGACTACCTATCTATATAGGTATACTAAAAAACTGGACTTCACTCTTTCATTGATATCTCACAAACTACATAAGTTTTCAAAGAGATATTTGATATGCATAAAAAACACAAGATAAGCTTTCCAATGAATGTTTAAACACAGAAAATGGTTACATATGCACTGAGATATGAGCTCTGCAACAGAGCTGTGCACAAACTGATGTGCGGCTGGAAGGAGTCTAAGGGAAAACCAAAATGACAAAATGGCTTGATCGGACTACTGGGAGCTCTTGCCTCTTTCTCTCCTTGTTTTGAATGTGCTCCCACTTCACTTTTATAACCAATGAGCATGTAAATAAGTTTGTGCCTTCTTCTTAACTCACCACTTTCTCCACTACATGCTACTAACTACAAGGCAAGATATTGTATCTCTTACTCATCATGAAGTTTTGAATAGACTTTTTCTTTTATTATTTTTTCCTTTTTTTCTCTCCTTTTCCTTTATCTTTATATTTGATAAATTTATCCAAGCATGGCTCATATGAAAATGAGCTTGCACATTTATCTTCAACAGTTATGGACCTATGATTATTAATAGACTCTCAACAAGTGGAACAATACAATTAGCCACACTAGAAGGAGAAATAATGCCTAATTACATTAGTGATTGTAGAGTCAAGCTTTATCAAGAACCCCTAGCTCTAGAACCCCTAGCTTTAAACACATGAAATTAAGAAGACAAGGACTCTGGAGAGAACATTATAACCATCTTGAGAACCCAACAAGATACCCCATGGCTATGTGTCAAACAAAGCCAACTGCTCATCCTAGCATCATGGATAGGAGACCATTCATTACAGTCATGATAGACCAAGGCAACATCCACCATGAGCTTAGGGCTTTAATTGATTCAGGTGCTGCGATTAGTGCACTTAGATGGTCCCACTGTAAGGACTCAAGATTAGAAATGCAGCCAATTGAGGCATACCTCATAGGGCTAGGATGAATGGAAACCCCTTGCATGGGTGAGGTGGACCTTCCTATGCTCATACAAGCGACCATGACTGTAAAGCTCTGCCATGACGACGACCTGATAGAACCCCTAATCCTTGGCCAAGATTGGTTATACGATCACTCAGTGGATCTAAACCTTAGACAAGGCTACATGTAGCTCAGGACCTTAGACCAACAGTGAGTGATATCGCTTGACTTCCCTAACAATACTCCACCTGAGGAATGTAACCCAGACCCGATGAAATGACTACGAAGAAGGATCGAAAGATTTTTGGACTCATGCTCCATCCAAAGTCAACCCATGAGAGCTTGGTGATGGACAGTTTCTAGTCAGGAGGATGTTAGGAGATCTTCCCCTAGTCTTCTTTGCACAGAAAGGTGAGTACATCAGCGGTCAAGTGGACAGCATTACCTAACAGATGGACACCATAACCTCTTTTGTCCCTTCCTCCACACTTACTATGGACTAGCCTAGATCTGTGGTACAGAATGCCTCACTTCCTGATGGGCAGGTCACGGAAGTGTTGGACCTCCCTTCTTTTCCAAAGTAGAGTGTCAACCAGACCTCTCATCTACAACCTCCAAGAAGTCAACCATGACTAAGGAACCCTAACCAATGACCTTACTAGACAACCCAAAAGTGGAAGCCATACTAGCATGTCAAAGCCACCAACACAAAACAAGTATGGCTGCCAAAAGGATAGAAAGAACCAATAGTTTTCAACAACACAAACCATGACAAGAAGAAGTCCAAGCAGAATCAGAGTTAACATCCAACCTACCTTTGACTTTCTTCTCCATCGACAAGGACCAGAAAGATTTGGATTGCCAAGAAGTACCTAACAAATCGACCCACACCCACCCAGATTTGGGTACCCAAGAATTGTATTTTAGCTCAAAACCCAAGCCATGTAATATACACCCCTTCCACATCACCCCACCCATTGGCACCACTACTACTACCTGATTCATCTTTTGTACCTCCACAAAAGAGCACCACCCATACACCAACTCTTAGGAAATGGATGCCAAAACGTGTCTAGACACCTCTACAAGATCCTTTGTATGATGTAACACATATCCTGACTAACCTTTACCCTTGTAATAATTCACCAAACACTAAACCTTGTATAGATTCACCCACACTAACCCATCGTCACTTGTAATAAAAATCTCATCAAAAGCAATGTATGCATTATCTAAAGCATGTAGGCTATCTAGTGACGTGCATTAGTTTATGAGAAATCATTGCATAAAACACCTCATAACACAAGGCTACATGGGTTACACATCGGCTATGGAAAGGGATTGCGGTCTCACATTATTGGGATCATAATTAATTTCCATACTAATGTGCTATCCTTTTGTAGCAGATCATCAAAGCACTCATTTCAATCATCATGCAAGCTGAAGGAGCTTCCAAGGCAAGCCCCAATGTGCAAGTGGTCAATTTTGGTAATCTGTTAGCTGAGTGTTATCCTACATCACAACCGCTAGAATTTCAAGGTTTTAGAGGACTGATGCCTATCGATGACCCTCCTCTAGGAAACATTGGAAAGGTTCATAGCAACTCACACTGGTTCCAAGGTCTAGCAAGACCACTATAAGACGTAGACTATATTTATGATGCCATGCTTTGTTTTGATGGTAACAAGTGGGGCAAATATCAGTTTTTCTCACGTGAATTTGAAGAGCTTTAGAATTCAGAGGCGTTATGACACATTTGGGCTAGGGCTAGTTTCACTAAGTACTTTAGTGACCCCTTGCCGAAACCTGATTTCTATTGATGCTACTATTTGATAACCACTCTTGAAGCCCATGAGAGGAAAGAATTACCAGGAACTTTCATCTTGCCCTCTCTAGTAAATGATCCATCCTATAAGAAGTTTTATCTATCAAAGGACCTCATTCGAGCCACCCTAAAGATCCATGGCACTCACACACCAACAGAGCGAGAAAGGCTCATTCTTGAGCCTATGAAACGAGGTGACATTTTGAAGTGGATTGATATAACGGCCATCGGACCAGAACGATCAAAGCCATTACGCATTTGCATGCAACATTTTGCTTTCCTTGCGTAGGACCGCTGCACTATTCTGTAGAAATGCATTCGGTTCAGCTTATATCTAGCAAACATAGGACCACATACTATAGATCTTGCTAGCTGGATTATAGATCAACTATATATAGCACAACACAGATGGGAACGAAAGCACGTCATCCATGGATGTTGTGCTCTCACAAGAATTATCTACATGTGTTTGGCCTATGACTTGCGAATAGAGTGTGCGATGACCAGTGAGGAATTGAAAAGATTTAAGAAAACCACCAAGAAGGCACAAAAATCAAGCAAATGTAGAGCAAGCAAGCACATGAGGGTTTCAATTCCATGTCTACAAGTCTTAGAGTCACCCTCACCTCAACCATCCCCTCAACAATCTCCCATCAAACCCCCTGCACCTGTACCACCAATACGCATCTGACTCTCACACCTTGTAATAACAGAAGGCACTACCAGTGCAGCGACTCCTCCAGAGGCCTCTACTCAAGCAGCTACTACTAAAGTCGGAGAGATTCCCACCTCCATTGGTGTGGATGCATTTACTTTTCCTATCCCTAATCTCGAGGTAGAGACCACTAATCCTACATTTGATTTTGAAATGCAAGTGAAACCCTCCCATCCCTAATATATCACCTTTGCCTTCTCCTCTACTTCAAACCATCCGTGACACTCCACATGTCATTCCTCCTCCTTTGTAAATCTCGTGTTCACACCCACTCATGCACCCACCATCATACCACTATTCATGGTTAGTAAAATAGATACCATGTCCAGTGACATGGAGATTTCACCACGTACAACACCACCACTCACATCCACCATTTCATCACCACATCTCGGCACATCACAATTTTCCATGGTTACCACTACATCCACCCTCCCATTCCTCTTTCCATTTCCCCCTGCATCTACACCCGCACTTGCATCATCTTCACACACTATACCATTGTTATTATCACCTACTATCGACAATGCATTTCATCAAATGTTTGCATGAATGATCCAAGTCAGAGATGAATTCGCCTTTCTCGAAAGCAATTACCAGGCATTGCAACAGACTACTATAGAGTTGCAGGCGTAGTTAAATTCTTTGACCATTGAGAATGCTTCCTTGAATGCATGCAATCATGAATTACGTGAGGCTTACCACTCTTTAGAGTTAGAATCAGAACAAAAGACTAAAGAATCCCTCACTGATGTAGAAAATCTTTTACATGCTCAGACAATACGAAGCACCATGCTCACACAAAATATGGGACTATTAAGATGCCATCTTGCAGCCGCCAAAGAAGAGAACCAAAGACCACAAGAGCACAATCACGAGAACTTTGAAGCTGCAATTGATCGACCAGATGAGACATTAAGTCCTAGCTGATTCAAAGCAGTCCCCTATGAAACAATGCAAGTGTTATTGGAAGATCACACATGATTAATCAAGGAATAAAAAAAAATCAATGAAGAATATTAGAAGCTACAATCAGATCAGAGAGCCTTACTAATGAAGGACCCGGCACAACCCCAACAAGTTCTTGAAGTAACACCCCCATAAATCCTAGACGAACTCACTACTTTACGGGCATGTGTAGTTGATCTTCAAGCACAGATTGCAACTCAATCAGAACCTCGAAGGCCAGGTTCCCCACTAGAGATCCCTGCTAAAGAAGAAACTATTTCTATACTGGTGGAGGACACTTAGGAAGAAGCATATGAACCACAACCGATCCCAGGCGGATGTGTCATAGCAGAAGGGCAAGACACATTTGAACTTCCGATTCCTGCATGGCTCAAATCGGTAGAAGAACTCGGTAAGACTCACTCTACACATGTCGAAGCATAGCTACATGCCATGACCTTAATTGAGGAATGCATTTTACAATCGCCCTATTGCACTCAATTAGCCTCTCGATAGTATATCTCTATCAATGAGCTTCAACACAAACCCTACTTTATATACATGGTAGAATACCAATAAGCCATTGAAAAGGAAACGAGGAAGAAACCAACTCATGCTACACAGTTTGATCCCGAAGACCTACCCCTCAAAGCCAAGAAAGGAAAGATCTTTCAGCCAAATTGGCACATGTAGTTGTTACAAGAATACCCGAAAATGATGCACACCTAGACAAAAGCACCACTGCACCTTAAGTACAATCTGTGATGGGGCCTGATACCAAGACGCCACTCCTAGAAGGCATTTGCAATTAAAGTACATAATAACAAGCAATGTCAAGATTGGATAAACTACCCTTATCTAGCATCACCCTGTGGGCCTCCTACTATAGGATACATGATGGCCACGATTTGCCACTGGCTCCCGTGATTACACCACATGGATGACATCGTCGCATACATGACCATTAAGATCTTTGATATGATGCAAACAGTTTTCAAGATCTTTCATCGTGTCAAAGCACCACATGTCAATACCCTGGGATTCAAGTATGGCAACCAAGATCTCGCATATGATATGAGAAACACGCCTTCAATCCAGGTATGTTACGCATGGCACTGCTGCATCAAGTATTTACTTGCATGTTACAAGATGAAATTCAAAGAGATGTTCACAAAGGGATTCTGGGAGTACCACTCCAAAGTTTTATCAGCCGGCCTACTCATCTACTTCGACCTAAAAGATGGTGTGGAAACTTGTTGATAGAGTAGATGAGCCCCAAAAACTATCTTTTAGTTACTGAGTAATTTCACTCCATAGGTGCTGCATCCCTTGCACACCAAAGTGTATGTATATGTATATGTTATATGTATATGTATATGTATATGTATATGTATATTTATATGTATATGTATATTTATATGTATATGTATATGCAAGTGTATCTATACATGTATATGTAGGTATATGCGTATGTGCATATGTACATGTGTGTGTTAAAATGCAAGTCCCAAGCATACAAAATGACTCATCCACTAGTTTTTCAAGTGGACCAATCATAAAGGAGAACCCAAGCTCATTGAATCAAGTTAGGAGCTCCACTTAAATGAGTTAAATTAAATTCTTGTCAATTACTCATCAAAATTGGCACCTACACTGATTGGTGGTGGTTAGCTAGATTTTAGGAAAAGTCAAACTTCTATATAAGCATCATTTTTTCCTTTGTTGCTTGAGTTGTATGAGTTCCACGAGATTTCCTCTTATTTTAGCATAATAACCTCCAGCAAGCAGGTCCCTTGCTTGCTTATCTCATTTTCTTATGATTTTGATCCTCACTATCTAGAGGTGTAGTTAAGCCTTCACGATTCTATTTGTGCCAAATTGCAGAGAATTTGTTGATTTATTTCGATACTGACATGTGTAAACACACTAGGGCCCTCGGGGTAGTGTTTTCCATGTTTAAGAGGTTTTCCCCCCATATTCTATATACACATGTAACCCTAATGGGTCACTATTGCAAAGAGCTACAAGTACAAAAAGCAGAGAAAAGAGAAGGAAAAGAAGGTCCCCAAAATTTTTCCGAATTTGGGCATATATTTTTGTCAATCACCTATCTTGTAACATATTCTGCTCATGTAAATGCACTAGAGGAGTCCTCTATATGCATATCCAAAGGGCTTTGTAACATTATTGTTGTAAACTAGTAGGAATTTAGGCTTTTTCAATAAAGTGCCGTGCTCTTGTGCAAAAGGACCATTTTTTAGGGCACATGTATATAAGTCATTTTATGAATCTTTGTAAAGACTTTTTTGCCATTGTGAGAAGGAAGCACAAAATTTCAAATTTGCCTCTTCTTGCTCATGTATCTCCTTGCTTGTGAGCTTTCATGTGTGTTTGTAGCTTGAATAGAGTGCATGGAAGTGTTTTCTATCGAGTTCATTGCTTTCTTGAAGAGTGTAATGTGTGTGTAAAGTTTGAGAAGGTGTGTGGCATGATTAGTTGAGTTCAAAAATCTATTTTTTGCCCATAACTTGAAGGAAGATTGTTAGAATCGGACAAGAGTACCATCATTGGAAGTGTCTCGTTGAGAGGTATTGACTAAACTCCGAGTTCGGAGCTGAGAGAAAAGTGCTTACTGCTGTTGCAAGTATTGCTACACGATTTTCACTTGTGTAGGTGATGTATGTGATAGATTGTGCTCATCTGCATGCAATGTGAGCTATTCCACTTCATTGACCATTACTTAAGTGCACGTCCAGGTTTATGATACTTCTCGTATTGATAATTTAAATTTGTGATCATCCCCAATATATGCACTTGTTGGCGATAGAGGTATAGTCTCTTTCATCATAAGTCCACTATACCTTGACTCATGTAGGCATAATATATTGCAATGAATGAATCATAAGTTAACCTTTGCATAGGGTGTTGAATCATATTTGATGACCTTACCTCACCATTAGGTGGTAGGAATCTCCTCCTCCTTGGTTTTGATGCTTTAAATCTTGGAGTTTGTAATTTTTTAACATTTTCATCACTTGTACAGTCCATGTCTAGCTATCAATGGTCTTCATTATTGCATTTTCCTTTCCATTGCTACTTCCTTCACTTGAATGAGCTTCGTTCCTTATCCTCCCTTGCCTAGCTAACGTAATAATCTCCTTTGATGGTGTGCTTGAATTGGTTGGACACTCATCTCCATGCTTTGTTGTTGCTCTTTGAACTTCTTCTCAGATTGCAATGCATCTTCGACCTATAACACATATTTTCTACCATGTCAAGGTATAAACACATCAAATATTACATTCGTGGACCTCTTAAGCTCTTTTCTCTTGGTGTTATAACATCTAAGACCCTTTTTCTTTGAAGAATATGCAAGATTACACCTATCCGCCTTCAAGTCTAACTTGTGTCTCAATTCTTGAGGTATCTGAATATAACACACACAACCAAATACTTTGAGATGTGAAAGGTTGGGTTTCTTATCACACCAAACTTCATAAGTTGTGACTCCATGTACTCGAGTTTGGACACCTATTCATAATGTATATGGCTACATGTTCTCCATCATCCCAATAAGAATGAGACACATTCATTTTATTTAACAAAGCTTTAGAAACTTCATCATATATATGTTCTTCCTTCTTCCACCCATTTTGTTGAGGTGTATACTTGCAAGTGAGTTTCCTTTAGATTCCACCTTCATGTAGAAAATCTTAAAATTAATTTGAAAAAACTCTCCCCTTCATCGGATTTGAGGGTCTCTATAGACTTCCCTGTCTCCTTCTCCACTAGGTTTTTTTAGCCTCTTGAAGTGGTAAAACACCTTTCTCTTTGTATTCATGCAATACATCCAAAAAAACCTTGAATGATCATCTATAAATAATACTATATATATATATATATATATATATATATATATATATATATATATATATATATATATATATATATATATATATATATATATATATATATATATATATATATATATATATATATATATGTGTGTGTGTGTGTGTGTGTGTGTGTGTGTGTGTTACCTCCAATGGATGGGTCCCTTCCACATACATATTTGTCAATAATTTTTCTACCTCTTCTTTGATGAATCCAATAGCCAATAATTTGTCTACCTCTTCTTTGATCTTACTTGAATACAAATCATTATAAGTATATGGTCTTTTTTTTGGAAGGCTTTTCTTCAAAATTCATAGAAATTAGATGAGAGAAAATCTTAGGGTCTACTCCCTATAGGTCTTTGTAGGTCCATGCAAAGACATTTTTGTATTCTTGAAGCAATTCCACCAATTCATGTTCTTCTTCTAATGTGGCTTATTTTTCAACAAAAGTACATCTATCTTTATCATTTTCTCTTATCACCAATAATTTTTTGGTTTGTTCTGTGTTATAATATGCTACTCCTTCCAAAACCTCTCTTTTAGGCATTTGAATTGCTATTTCTTGCTCTTATATTTTGTATTTCTTGAAGTTTTCTAGAACTTCAAAGTACTCCATAGATTGATTCCTTCTTCAATGCAATCATTTTCTAGTCTTGGAGTCCTTAGAAATTCTTCCATTGAGAATATATTGAAATATTTCCTAGTGAGGAATGCCCCAATTTAAGTACTTTTCTTACAAGTCAAACTTTGGTTCCATTACAATGTTTTCACTATCACAATCTTCATAGCTTTCTTCCTCATCCTCATCTTCTTCCTTAATCATTACCATAAGCAAACATAGGTCATATCCTTCTTCATCCACACACTTAGTCATCGTAATGACATTCATTGATACATACATCTAAGGTGGCTAATATTTCCATCCAAACATGAGGCTTAAAAGCTTCATCTAGAATTATTTGTGGCATTTATGTTGGATCCTCTATTGTTCTTTCCTCCTTAGTCCATGGTTTCCAACATTGGAGTCTCTTCTCTTCGTGTTGGGTAGCTTTAAAGATCACAATCGTGTATCCTGGACTATGGATAGAAATGTCATATTCCTCTTTATGGATGGGATTCCATTAGGGAGGAGGAACATCCCTGTGTGAGAAGTTTTCGAGATTTATTCTTCCCATGGTACCTTGGTGTTGAAGATGTATTGCATCTCTACCCCAATCATGTACTACCTTCAACTAACACATGTATGCATTATTGATTAGATGATCGCCTTTCCATTATAAGTGACCCGAAGACACATGTTTCCTTCATCTCCATCACTAAAACCTCCTACCTTATGTATTGGTATCTTCACCATAGTGGTTTCTTCCTTAGCCTTCTCTTTTTCTTCATTGCATTCAAAATTTTAGTTGAGTAGCTAGTTTTTCCCATAATTAAGGCTTCATTTGTAGCAAGTCTTCTATTGTTAGGGAACAACCTATTTTTCTTTCCTTAGATCTTTCATTTTTTTAGACACTTCCTTTCATAATCCATGGTTCTTATATCTCAAGGTGGGAGCATGAAAGTAAAGTGACTTCTTCTCATATTCTCAACTGATAGGTTTTTAGTATCATTTTTAAGTCTTCAGGCATAGGATCCACTAGAATTGCCCCTGCATGTTCCTACGTGTATTCCTCTTTCACCACATCTCTTTTCTCATTTTTTTTCTTCTCTTCTAAAAGTTCCTTCGACATTATGACTTTTTTTTCTTCTAATTTCTTCATCCATTTGTTTTTAAATTTTTCTCTTCTGCTTTTCCATTTCTGTGATTTCTTCTTTTTGGAACTCTCTGATAATTCTTTCGAATCTTCCATCACCACAAATGAAATTTCTTTTCCCTTAATATTCATAGAACTAGTAGAATTGATCTTGATAGGATTTCCTTCCTTTTCCTTTGCTTGTGCTCGTGTAACTGGTATTAGTGGTATCATGCAGTCTCACGATTTTTAATTTGGATTGAGTTAGTCCCTCAAAGCCCATAATCACCAAGTTTTCTCTCAGATTAGCTAAGGTCCAATGATGATTCACTAAAATAGTTTCCATTTCATTGTTGGGCATTTTAAGATTTATTTCAAATGAATGTAAAGATCCCTTTGAACTTTGAAATGGTATCCATTGGCCAAGTTTGCACATCCAACGATCATAGTAGAATCTAAGGTACAATGAAGTACATTGTTTCAAATATCAAAATCCTATACATGTTCCACCTATTTTACAAAGATATTTATCACGTTTTGAGATTCCTTCTATCAAGCCCTAATTTTCACCTAAAAAAATTTCCACTTTCTCATATGTGATATTTTACACATAAACATGGTAGAAGTCTCTTGGAATGAAAATCCTTGAAATAAATATACAAAACAATGGATGGGAAAAGATCAGTGCAAACCTAAAGATCTAGAAACTTTTATGAATTTCAAAGAGTTACGTATATCCATTACCATCTTGTGCTTCAAAGATGATATGGACCATATATCAAGTTTTGGCTACTCCAAGCTAAAAAGAGAATCTACTTCAATTCTCTATAATCTTCCAAAACCATTCAATGTAGAGGGTACAACATATCTATGTGTGCAAAAGTAAAATCTATCATGGTAAAGTTGAGCACAATATATTTCTAGAAAGACTAGTGCACCAACATCTGCATGCAATGCTTGGAAAGTACCTGTAAGACTATGAAGTGGTTGCTCTCCCACCAAAGTAGAAGAAAATATATCTAAAAAAAATTAAATAATATATAAATAGCTCAAAAATACATTCCACACTATAAAACATACAATATTGTAGAGAAAATACTTACAATTCATAGGATATCTCATTCTAACAGAGTTTTTGAGTTTCATAATTTCCATTGTAAAAACATGTTGTACAATAGCAACCATCCCATTGTTTTTGTGCTTCTTGAAGCCAAGTAGCTTTCCCTTCTAATGAAGATCCAAGTTCCCACAATCTTTAACTTGATGAGGCTCAACTCTAGAGGGTTGCATGTACACCCATGCACCTTTGGAGTACTCATGTGATAGCCATTGTCCATCCATAGCTTTGATATTGTGATATCTTAATGTGAGGACTTCATCTTTTGATCACCTAGAAGCTTTACATATTGCCATTGAAGTTTACGGTCTTCAAGCTACAATAGTAGTTCGAGATAGAAGATATAAGTTGGAATGTAGAAACAAGAGCTTCAATAGTGTGCTACAAAGAGAAGGTAGTCGAAAAAGATGACTTTTTGGGACCCGGGTATGAAAATATGAGGTTTAAGAGGGAAATGGCTCTTTTTATTTTTTTTGAAAAAAGTCATTTTTTTCATCTCAATAGATGCACGGATTCTAAATTTGAGATCAAAAGGAATACTTTTGATCCTAAAAGGTGATGAGGGGCCCATTCTCAGACGTTATGATGAGTTTTTTAACTTTTTAAAAGATTTGAAGTTTTTAGCCCACCCAAGTTATGAGATTCCTTCTTCGTCTAGAGGTAGCTCATTAAATACGTGAGAAATTTATCCCTCTCTCCCCTTCAGCCTAGTAATTTATAGGGTATATGTTGTGGCCACCACCCTCTTCTGATTGGTCCATCACTAATCACTCTTTAATCTAAAAGGCCCATGCAAGGTTCATTTTTGCCCTTAATGTTCATGCAAGTCACCATTCATCTCCAACTGATGTACATTGCAACTATGATGAGTTTTGAATGCACAGATGCTACAGCATGTAGGAGCAAAGGTCTCATCAAAACCAATGTCTCTTTCTTGACCATAACCTTTTGCAACAAGCCTAGCCTTATACATGTGAAGTGTTCCATTAGGCCTATGCTTCAGCTTGTATACCTACTTAGTGCAAATGGTCTTCTTACCAAAAGGCAAGTCACATAAAGTATAGTACCATTTTTCATAATAGCATCATATTCTAATTGTGTAGCAGCCATCCAATTTTTTGAATTTTGTGATTCGTTAAATGAAAGAAGCTCATTCTCATCAGAAAGACTAGAGGAAGCTATAGCATGGCAATCTGATGCAAAAGAAGCACTATGAGAGCCTAAATGACTTTTTTCCTCTATCAAATCTCTCATTTAGGCATAGTTTTTGCCTCTATATCAGATCTCTCATCAATAAGTGCATCATGTAAATCTGCATAAAAAATGGAATGATTTGCATCATCATGTGGAACCTACAAAGGTTGAGAAATTGCCTCATTTGGACCAAAACTAGATTGTCCACCTGTAAAAAGAGTCAGAAAAGTGTGAAACATATCTTGGAGCTAAGTGATGTCTCCTTAGTACATGAAAGTAATGGCTGAATTGCATCTTCCACAAAAACATCATGGCTAACCAAAATGTAGTCTGTGGATGATACGGACGAAAGCCTTCGCTTTCAGAACTGTACCTAAAAAAGAAATACATTTTAGTGCTTTATCATCCAATTTCTTGCATTGTTGTTCAGGCACTAATGCAATAGATGGCTTGCGACCATGCCAAGACTCATATGGAGTGATAGACTGTAATGCTTTAGTGGGATACCTTTTAAGTACATATGCTGCACACATAACAACCTCAAGCTAGAAACTATGTGGTAAAGCCTAAGTCTTGACCATACACCTCATCATCTCCATGAGTGATCTCTTCTTCTTTTCAATAACTCCATTATGTTGAGTTGTATATGGCACTGTACACTGATGTTTTATCCCACGTTCAGCCAAAAATAAATTAAAGTCAGAAGGCATATATTCCCTCCTTTAATCAGAATGGAAGGGGCCTATTTTACATGCAAATAGATTTTCAACCAAAACCAGAAATTGTTTGAAGCACATAAACACTTTGGACTTTTCTTTCAATGGATATACCCATGCATGCCTGAAAAAATCATCAATGAAAGTCACGAAGTAAAGGTAGTTCTCAAAAGAAAGTGTTTGCATAGGACTACAAACATCATTGTGAGCAAGCTACAATTTCTGAGTAGCTTGTACTGAACTATCTTTTGGGAAGGAGG
Source organism: Ceratopteris richardii (assembly GCA_020310875.1). Classification (NCBI taxonomy): domain Eukaryota; kingdom Viridiplantae; phylum Streptophyta; class Polypodiopsida; order Polypodiales; family Pteridaceae; genus Ceratopteris; species Ceratopteris richardii. The sequence goes on along the minus strand of CM035420.1, from coordinate 169,044,657 downwards.
AACACTCCATTTTCCCCAAAATATAGCCTTCATACATATGTTTACCAGGTGCCTCTAGTTTGGGCAAAGAGTACACCATTTCATACTTTTGCCCACGTAGCAAACTAGCAAAATTCAAATGACCAAAGGGTGCATGCCAAAGCTTTGAATCTAACATAGTATGAGAATCTTGAACAACACATGCTCAATAATTCACAGAGTTTGCATAATCTATGAGCTTATATAGCTCACAACATAAAATGCCAGAAGCAATAATGACATCTCCATTTGACACATCATGAATTATACATCTATCATCAACAAGTTTCACAACCAAGCCAATCTTGGCTAATACTGAAACTGATAACAGATTTTTCTTGATCCTTAGCAAAAATAAAGCATCCGACAATGTAAAAGAATTACCGTGAGCAGTAGTCAGAATGATCTTACCAACTCCCATGACAGGAAAAGAGCAGTTATTGGCGCATGTGACAATATTCCCTGTAGGGGCATGCTTAAGTGAAGTGAAGAAACTATGATGCAAGGTAATATGTTTGGTTGCCTACTATCAAAGTACTGTAGATGGTGAAGTGAAGTGTGTGGGTGCAGGGAATGCAAAATGCACTACTCCTGGAGCATGTTACGCACACGGCACATTAAACTACATTATAGGAATAGAGACTTATTACTGAGAATCTTCTTCAATATCATCACTGCAGACTATACTTAGGAGTTAAGAGTCACAAAAAAACTATACTTAGGGGTTAAGAGTCACAACAGCATGCATCAGAATAGAACACAAGACAACAACCAACTAGAACTGCAATATGGCATAACAAAGAAGAGTATATCATTAGTTAACAACCAAATGTAACACAATCCCTATAAACCATCAACTAATCATACCATCAACTAATCATACCCCTCCCATACAAACACAGAACAATGGAACAATAGAACTCAATCTCCAAGTATTCTCACATAAGCAATATAAGCAAACAACATTAGCAGGTCTCTATGAGCTCTAATCCTGCACTCACTCTCTCCAAGTCTCTCTCAGCTATAGTCTCCTCTAGTGTGTAGTGTGCACTATATGCTATATCCTCCTCTCTTGAGGTTTCCCCTTTTTATAGGAGAGAGGTGAGGAACCGGTTACAATAGGAGAGTCTATTACATGAGAGAAATGGAAAGTTAATGCACTAGGCAATTTCAATTGTCAGCATGGCCGCCAATACCAGACTTTGTCGTGTAATGATGAGTGGTTGGGGCCCACTTGGCTGCCTTGTCAGGTCTGCTTGTCGTCTTGATGAATTTGGCTTGTCATCATCCTTCTCCAAAACTTGGGCGTCTTGGCGCCCAACTCTACTATCTGGACGTCTTGGTGCCCAACTCGAGCTTTTGGACGTCTTGGTGCCCAATTCCAGCTTTTGGATGTCTTGGCGCCCAACTCTAGCTTTTGGATGTCTTGGCATCCAACTCCAACTTTTGGATGTCTTAGCGTCCAACTCCAGATTTTGGACGTCTTGGCATCCAACTCCAGATTTTGGAGGTCTTGGCACCTAGCCCAGCTTCTGGACATCTTAGTGCCCAGATTGGATATTTGGTTCCTTGGTACCCATCCTTTAGTCTGTTCTTCAAAAAATTTATTCTACATGTTGCCTGCCACTAGTGTCTCTCCATCTTGGAGAGAAAGGAAAAATCAAATACTCAGTTGTTACAACAAGAGAATAAATAGAGTAATTACGTCAACATAAAGAAATAGAGATGTGCCCATGAAGTGTCAAATATAATTCTGCAAGGAGTTTTAACAATACAAAATGAAGTCCTATAACACAGGTACGAAATAAAATACTAGGACACTATCTACCAATAAATTTACAAAATGAAGTTCTATAACACTGGTACAAAATAAAATACTAGGACACTGTGCAACAATAAAATGTATGCTCTCTAGCCAAATGAAAAATATGCTAGTCAAATGCAAGCTCCTTTCTAGGCCTTCTATTCTCAGCTAGATTGTCCTCCTGATCTTCATTTGGATCTTCTTCCTTGTCTTCATCTTCTCCTTCTGCTTGCAGAACGTCCTTTGTGTCTGAAGAAGATAGCAAAGATTTCAAGGCACTAAATTTGGATTTTAAGGCATCTCTTTGCTTCCTTAGGAGTGAATTTTTTGCTTGTAGAATTTTGTTATCTTTCTTTAGGTCCTTGTTCTCAGCCTTCAATTTTTTGTTCTTCTCTTCTTCATCATGAAAAATGCTTCTAAGTTCTTTACTTTTGTGTCAAGCCTGTTCACGTTCTGAAGTGCCCAAATAATTCTACTATTTGCATGTACATTTCCTTGGTGGTTAGACACACCCGGAGACATTCTTCATTTAGCATACTAACATGATTGCCTAGTCGATGTTCTAAATCGACACAAGTCTTCCTATCTTCCAAAAGTTTATTAGTAATTTTAGAAAACCTATTCTTGGCAACATCCATCTAACACATATTTTGTAAGTGATCGGGAACTAAGGGATAGATATGCTGTTTGTACCTTTTGTTCACGGACGGCTATTGTGATTCTGAAATGGTGGATTGGAAAGAGTCAAGTATGAGGTTTGGAGGCAATTTTGTAGCTGGGTTATACCTACTAGGAGAGAACCTGAATGGAGGGAAAAAGGATAGGATATTGAACGATGACTGTTGAATGTGAGTAGCAAGGGTGGGTATATCATTTGGGGGGATAGATGTCAATGGTGGTTGAGGTGGTGATGGGGGATGTGATGGTGCTTGTGGCGAAGGAGAGTGGGACGGTGAAGGTTGTGAAGGAGAAGGTGATGGTGTAGTTAATGCTTGAAATTATAGGTGAATGGGATCGATAGGTGGATCGATGGTGATGTGAATGGGTGGGGTGGGAGCTGAAGTGAAATGGGGTATGAGAGTAGGTGTGTCTGGGATGTGTGGGATTTGTGAAGGTGGGGGAGATGAAACGGTTGGAGATGCCTTCTTAAAGGAAGTAGGTGTGAGATGAATGGGTGGAAATGGGATATTAGCTTATGTGCGTACCTTTTTTGTAGTGCAGACATACCCTTGCTGATCAATGGGAAGAGCATCAAGCGCCTCCCTGGAATCCTGTTGTATCTTCACTCTTCGTTTCTTTTGAGGATGTGCTATACAAGGTTGTTTAGATGATGCAGGGTGTGACACACCTCTCGAATGCAGTGCTGAAAAGTACCTAGAGATGTAGAGCATAATATGATCTCCTACCACTTTGAAGGTAAGAGCATTCTTGCCTACCTGCTGCCCATATCATTTCTTTCTTTCAACGAGCGTCTACATAAGGGTTTTATGATAAGGATATGCTTTTGCATTGATGAAGCAGAGAAGTGGTTCACATATCTTGATATCCATGAAGCATAAATTATCTTTAAGCAAGAAGAATGCCTTGAATAAAAGTAGCCTTTTCATCATGATTTGATTATAGTTGAGGGTGGAGAGGTTGATCATATTAGGTTGGTTGGTTATGTCTAGGCATGAGAGAGGATTGGGATCACCAATGCTAGAAGTCAGAGATTGGGGTCGCCAATGCTAGAAGTCAGGGAAGAGAGGTCGCCTTTGAGATTTGGAGGGAGGCTAGAGGGTGGAGGAGGGGAGGTCTCCCCTATGCATGAGGGAGAGGGAGGGGAGATGGACCTCTAGACGGAGGAGGGGAAGTCGCCTTAAAGATGATTAGAGGGAGAGGGAGGGGAGAGGTAGTTCACTTGAAGATGAGGAGAGGTGGGGGAAGGTGGAGGAATCATCCTTGGGGGAAGGTTGAAGTGGAGGATCAAGGATGAATAGAGGTAGAGAGGTCACCCATGGAGGGAAAGGTTAGGTGGTGGATGAGAGATGAGAGGTGGTAGAGATGTCATGTAGGGATAGGGTGTAGAGTGGTGGATGAGAGGAGATAGGTGTAGATTGGTGATCGCCCAAGAAGAAAAATGGAGAATTGAAAGTAGGTGATCGCCCAGTTAGAGGAAGTGAAGGAAACATCACCTTGTTAGTATTTAGAGGAAGGAGGAGGGGAGTTCGCCTTGCCAACAGGAGGAGGGGAGGTCGTCTTGTCAATATTGGAGGAGAGATCATCCTTGGAGAGGAAGGGTGGAGTGGTGACATTGGAGGAAGGAGTAGGGGAGGGGAGGTTGCCTTGTCAACATTGGAGGAGAGGGGAGGTCGCCTTGTCAATACTGGAGAAGAGGTCGCCCTTGGAGAGGAAGGGTGGAGTGGTGGCATTGGAGGAAGGAGTAGGTGAGGGGAGGTTGCCTTGTCAACATTGGAGGAGAGGTCACCCTTGGATAGAAAGAATAGAGTGGTGGATTAGGGATGCAAGGAGATGGAGAGGTTGTCAATGGAGGGAAAAGTAGAGTGGCGGAAGGAATGGAGTGATTACTAAGTGAGAAGAGGAAGTATGGTTGGTTACTAGTGAGAAGAGGAAGTATGGTTGGAGTGGTCGCCCCCGGGAAGGAAGGATCGAGAGGAAGTAGGTGGTCACCCAGAAGGCACCCCTCGATGAGGGAAGGAAGGATTGAGAGGAAGTAGGTGGTTGCCCAGAAGGTACCTCTCGGTGAAGGTGCAAATGGGTTGGTCACCTTAAGGTAAATCTTAGGAAGTGATCCTGTGCCCTTTCTTGTAGAAAGAAGTTACATAGGAAGAACAAGGAGAATCCCTATGTGATAAGAGGTAGAAGAAGTGAGTAGCATAATGCCTATGTGATAATAGGTAGAAGAAGTGATTAACAGAGGAACATGGTAGTGGTGGTAGTAGTAGTGGTAGTGGCGGTGCAAAAGGGAAGGAGATAGATGTGGAAACGAGAAGGAGATAGACGAAAAACAGACGGAATCTACATCATTACACTAGCCAATAAGGAAAGGACATAAGCTAATAGGAAAAGACATAAGCTGTGTATATATTATGTACAAGGTCAATTTCCTGCTCTCCTATCATTCCACATAGGGTTTTAGCTTAGATTCATTGACTAAGGGTAGTACCATGCCAGTCAATGTGGAGATTTGTAGTGCACCGTTTGGAAGTGTGCGTATGACCCTAAAAGGTCTGTTCCATCTCGACATCAATTTCTTCCTGGCTTTCTTCTCAAAGAGCCGCATGTGGTACAACAAAACTAAGCTTCCTTCCTTGATCTTTGATTTCCAGAGGTTTGTGTCATGATTCTGTTTTCTTTTTTCTTGTACTTCGACCAGATTCTCATTGCCTATCTTTCTCTTTTCTTCAAGAAGTTGTAGCCTCACAATGTTGGCTGAGAGTGCGCCAGTAAACCCAAGAATTTGATTGGTTCCAATGCAGGTGGAGCCATGCAAGAACTCAAAAGGAGCAATTGCTTGTATCCCATAGACTAGCTCACATGGGGTATGTCCTATTGTGGCCTTGAATGAAGTTCTGTAGGCCCACAATGTACCAAGATATGCCTATTCCCATGTATTAGGAAAATGTAAGCATGTTTTTCTCAGTAGGAGCATGAGAACCTTATTTGTGCTCTCTGCCTAACCATTTGCCCCTGGGTAGTATGCACAGGATTTCTTATGGAATATTTGATACTTTGCAAAAATTAGAGTCAGTACCTTGTTTGTGAAATGGGATCCTTGGTCTGTTGTTACCTCTATTGGACATCCATATTTGCAAAAGATGTAATCATACAAGAAGAAGGCTACCGTTTCAGAAGTACATTCCTTATCGGCTATTACTTCAGCCCACTTAGTGGCATAATCTGTCCCCACTAGAAGATATTTTGCACCTGAATTTCATGCTACGGGAAAAATTGGGCCAACAAAGTCTATTCCCCAATGCTCAAAGTGTTACCAAGCTACGGAGATATTAAGTGGTTGGTTCCTTTGTCGTGTCAGTTTGGGCGCATATCATTGACAAACATCACATGCTTTTGCAAATTTAGTGGCATCTCTTAAAAGATATGGCCACCATAGGCCACTTTGGAGTATCCTCAGTGCAGTGATATGTCTAGGAAAATGACCACTAAACTTAACCTCATGTGCCAATTGAAGAACAATTTCTATTTCATGTGGTTGAAGACACTTTCTGTACATCCCATCAGGGCCAACCTTATAGAGGGTGTCTTTTGCCATTATGAAATTCTTACTTTTCAAGAGGATTCTACACCTTCCCAATGGACTAGACCCACTACGGAATTGAACCTTTCCTAGGATCAGAGTCAAATCATCATACCATATAGGTGCTACATTTACCTTGTATATTTGGTTGTCTGGGAAATCATCTTCTACTCCCTTTGTTTCTTGAGTTGGGTGTCTGATGCGAGAAAGGTGGTCTGCAATGACATGTTGCCTACTGCTTCTCTGTACAATTTCAAAATCAAATTCTTGAAAGAGAAGCAACCATCGCCATACTCTTCCTACGACTTATGGTTTATTCAACAGATATTTTAAGGCTTGATGATCAATAATCACTGTGAATGTAGTGCCTAATAAATAGTGCCTGAATTTCTTGAGGGAAAATACAATAGCCAATGTTTCGCCATACTATTCCTACGACTTGTGGTTTATTCAACAAATATTTTAAGGCTTGATGATCAATAATCACTGTGAATGTAGTGCCTAATAAATAGTGCCTGAATGTAGTTCTTCTCGGCTTTTGAGAGGATCCTACTCGCGTAATGAATGGGCTGGTCTAATTTGTGTGTTTCACTTGGTTTAGTCAGTATGGCTCCTACTTCATACAAGCTTGCGTCTACATGCATGTGAAATGTCTTAGAACAATCGGGTGAGATAAGTATAGGTGCATATGCCAACCTTTGTTTTAGATAAGTGAATGCAGATTCTTCTTCTTCAAACCATTGAATGGGAAAACGTTTACTAGTAAGTCGTGAAAGTGGTCGTGTTGCCTCTGCATACATGCGTATGAACTTCCGGTGATATCCAGTGTGCCCCAAGAAGCTCTGGACCTCTTTAACATTTATAGGTCTTGGAAGCTTAAGAATTGACATTACCTTATCAGGATCTGGAGTCATCCCTTTAGCAGAGACTACGTGTCCTAACAAGGTCCCTTGGGTTACCAAAAAATGACATTTGTTAGGGTTAAGTTTCAAAACTCTCTCTCTGCAACGCTAGAATAGTTGTTCGAATTGCTTTAAATGTTGTGGTACATTTTCTACTGCAGCGGTACAGGCTGCTCCGGAGAAGGCTGCAAAGTCATCCACAAAAATTCTTAAGAATTTTAGGAGCAACTTGTTGAAGATAAGATATAATGTCCTGCTGAAAGTGGCTGGTGCATTCCTAAGGCCAAAAACCATTTTGGTGTAGATATAAATTCCCCAAGGGGTTACAAAGGCTGTTTTTAGTTGATCTTCAAGATGGATTTGCAGTTGGTTGTATCCAGTGAAACGATCCATGAAACTATACAACACATGTCCTGCCACATCTTCAATCACTTGTTCAGAAAAGGGGGTGGGAAACCCATCAGGCATGGTTACCTTATTTAATGCTCGAAAAGTTTCTTAGGTGTGATAACCATGGAAGACAACCATTCTGAATGTTCTACAAGAATTATGATACCTACGTCCTCCATTTTCTAGATTTGCTTCTTGACTGCATCTGCATATTTTGGATTTAGCCTATACATTTTCCCTCTAATTGGTCGAGCTTTTGCCACTAGAGGAATAGTGTTTATTCCCAGCTCTTTTGGTATTCCTGTCAAATCTTTGTAACTCCATGCAAATACTTCTTTAAAATTATTCATGAATGTTATTACCTCTGTGAGAAGAAGAGGGTGGTCCCACAACTAACTTGCCAGTAGAAGATTTTGTGGATTATCTTCTCCTCCTAAGTTGACTTCCTTAACTGGCTCTGGAGTTGCCTCTTCCTCGTCCTTAAACAACATTTCCTTGGTGGATGTTGGACTATCACTAATGGTGATTTCCTGGGTCTTTTCTTATGTCCATCCCACTGGGACTTCCACCAATGGGAATATTCTTTCTACTAGTTGTTCTTCTATTCGGCTTCCTTCAACTCCCTTCAAAACTTTACCTCTTCTGGAATATTAGGCAGTTCTCCTACCACGGACTCCATAGTAGGTTCGTCTTCTTCTTTCTCCTTGATTGCTATTGTAAAGCATGAAACATTATTAGTCTCCTCAGTCCAATCCATGATGTCGCCTAGTTCTTCATTAGATAATTCTTCTTCTATATCAACTTCTTCCTTAATGTCAGGTGATTTTGTTTTAGTTGGCTCTGTGTGAGGTTTCTCGGATGCCCATTGGGCCGCCCAACCAATTGTAGGGGTAGCCCAAGATGGAGGATAAGCTGCCCATTCAGGTACCTAGTGTGGAGGCCCTTGAGCAAAGAATGGAGCCCAAGCCTCAAGAGTGGCCCAGCTACTTGGAGGCGGAGGCACCCAGCTGGGACTAGGAGGTGGAGTCGCCCAACTGCTTGGAGGTAGAGGAGGCATCCATTTGGGACTAGGAGGTGGATTCGCCCTATGTCTGCCTCTGGGAGGTGAGTGCGTAGATGCTCGGCTTGAATTAGGAGGTGGAGATGCCCAGGGACGTGAAGGCGTCCTCTCTTGTCCTGATATTTCCACATTCTCTGAAACCCATGGTGGAGGAGGTGTGGCCGAAATGCTTGCTCCTTCTTATCCAGTTTTCTCTTCATCTTCTCCATTGTTATCTTTCTTGCTTTCCTTTGTAGTTTGCTCTAGATGGAGAACTTGAGAAGTACCTAGGGCTTCGTCCGTTCCTCCTTCCATTTGAAGCTGTCTCATCACCTTATTTGTTCTAGCCACCTATAAGGTGTCACTACCCCAGTCATGTACCGCTTTACTATGATGTAGCCATGGCCTTCCTATCAAGAGGGGAAATCCTCCCTTCACCTTTGGGAGTGTTATTACCACAAAATCCAACACAAATTTTAGCTTATGAATGATGACTTGGACCTTTTCCACTATGCCTAGTGGGCTTACCTTGCTTTGGTCTTCCAATGATACTGTAAAAGTTGGTTTTAAATTTAGCAACGTCATTCTGTATTCAGGCATCATATTAATACTAGATCCTCCATCAACTATTACTCCTACCAAGGGAGTTCCCTTCATACTTACAATTAATCTAGGGCCCTTGTAATTAGTAAGAGGTGCCATCCTAAATGGTTCCGAGTTATACGTTGAGGGTATAGGTATTTGTTGAGAAATTAGAGGAGTGAAGCCTTGCCCGCCACTTGATATGGTACCAGGATCTAACCCATTTATGGCAGCTATTACTTCTCCTCTAAATCCAAAGACTCATAACTAACAGGTTATATAGAGATACATGTTGGTAGGTGTTTTGCAAGACTTGAACTGCAGTGAGAAAACCTTCTTGATTATTCCTTGAAGTAGCTCCATTCTAAAACTGCCTTAGGTCCTCCTTAGATACTGCATAGGCCTTGTCAATAACGTGTTCGAGAGTATCTTCATTTCTTCTTACTCTTCCTGGTGAGATTGTCTCCTTGTCTTGGTTGTGTTTGGCTTCTTGAGAAGGTTCATGCTCCATGGTCTTTTTCCCCTTGTCCTTTGTTGAACAAGCAAGATCTGTTGTTTCGTTGGCAGCACTCTTCAAGGCTTCCTTCTGCTTTTGCGCCCTATTCATTACTCTGGGAAGTTCCTCGAGTTGGACTACTCGGGCACTTGGAGAGTCTACATTGCCCTCATTACTGTGATCATATGTAGGGGGCAAGAGTTACCTTGTGTGCTTGTGGACGGCATTGACTTTCGAAAGTCCTTCGTATAATGATCCCTTGTTTCAAGACAGTTTTTGCATGGTGGGGCATCCTCGGGAAGGGAACATTTACTTTAGAAGTGTCCATACTCCCCACATCAGTAACACATTATAGGCCTAGGTGTTCGGTTCTGATGAGTCCTATCTTCTTGTCGTTATGTTATAGAAGGTATTCTAGTGGACGGTACGGGTGATTGTCCTAATAAGGAGGATTAAGCCACACCTACCCATTGAGTTTTTTGCGGTTGTCCTGGCCCAAGGCCCTTAAAAAAATAACAATCCTTGGCGTCATGGCCAGTCTTTCCACAAAACTGGCATGTTAGCCTCCTTGGACACTCTTGTGTTGTGTGTCCTTGAGTAGTACAGAGAGAACACCACAGTCCAGTTCTTACCTCCCTTAATGTTTTCAGTTCTTCAAGCTCTTGTCATATCTGAGCGAGACCTTCTAAAGTACCCTTGTCTTCTTATCCATTTCTTTGAAGCTTTAAGGCTTCTAGCTCCTTTCTCAAGGCTATCAAAGCATCTTCATCTTCCGGAAAAGTCTTACCTAGCTCTGTTCCAAAATGAACCCGTGCAGCCTCAATCCTTGTGGCAGCCGCTTCGAATTCTCTCATTAATTCCAAGATGGTCCATGGAGAGGAATTAATGCCATGACCACACCAGCTTGGGAACTACTTCCAAGAGAGGAAGTAATGAGAGAATGATTAGATGGGAGGAGGTGTCTCACCTTGATGAAGAAGCTCAACGGAGGAGCTTAATGGAAGAGGAGGTCACCCAAAAAAGGGTCACAAGAGTGGAGAAGGTTGAGGAAGAGGAGGTCGCCCAGCTTGAGGGAAAAGAGAGGAGATTGCTCACGAGGAGTAGGAGTCAACCAAGAATCCAAAAGAGATGGGGTTGCTTGAGAGTCGTCGCCCAAGAAGCCAATGAAGTAGGTGGTCGCAAGTTGTAGTGGTGGAGAGTAGAAAGTGGAGAAGAGAGAGGTTGCCCACACTTGTAGGTTGCCAAATGAGGGGAGGCAGCCCTGATGAGGAGGTTGCCTAGGGAAGGAGAGGTGGCCTTGAGGAGCTCGCCCACACTTGTAGGTTGCCAAAGGAGGAGGTCGCCCGGGGAAGGCGAGGTGGCCTTGAGGAGGAGAGGTGGACGAGAAGTCACCCAAGAAGAAGTGGAAAGTCTGGAGGAGGGCACCCGAGTATGTCACCTAAAATTCTAAAGTGACTTCTCAAGGAAATGTCCAGAAGCCCTGTCCCACCGGGCGTGCCAAATTTTCACTTGTAGATGGTGAAGTGAAGTGTGTGGGTGCAGGGAATGCAAAATGCACTACTCCTGGAGCACGTTATGAACACGACACATTAAAGTACATTACAGGAATATATACTTATTACCGAAAATCTTCTTCAGTATCATCACTGCCAACTATACTTAGGAGTTAAGAGTCACAACAAAACTCTAGTTAGGGGTTAAGAGTCACATCAGCATGGATCAGAATAGAACACAAGACAACAACGAACTAGAACTACAATATGGCATAACAAAGAAGGCTATATCACTAGTCAACAACCAAATGTAACACAATCCATATAAACCATCAACTATCATACCACCAACTAATCATATCACTAGAACAATGGAACAATAGAACTCAATCTCCAAGTATTCTCACATAAGCAACATAAGCAAATAACATTAGTAGGTCTCTACGAGCTCTAAGCCTGCACTCACTCTCTCCAAGTCTCTCTCAGCTATAGTCTCCTATAGTGTGTAGTGTGCACTATATGCTATATCCTCCTCTCTTGAGGTTTCCCCTTTTTATAAGAGAGAGGTGAGGAACCGATTACAATATGAATAGGAGGGTCCGTTACATGAGAGTAATGGAAAGTTAATGCACTAGGCGGTTTCAATTCTCAGAATGGCCGCCAGCACCAGACTTTGTCATGTATGATGAGTGGTTGGGACCCACTTGGCTGCCTTTTCAAGTCTGCTTGTCGTCTTGATGAATCTTGCATGTCGTCGTCCTTCTCCAAAACTTGGGCATCTTGGCACCCAACTCTACCATCTGGACGTCTTGGTGCCCAACTCCAACTTTTAGATGTCTTGGGGCCCAACTCCAGTTTTTGGACGTCTTGACGCCCAACTCCAGCTTTTGGACGTCTTGGCACCCAACTCCAGCTTTTGGACGTCTTGGTGCCCAACTCCAGATTTTGGATATCTTGGTGCCCAACTCTAGATTTTGGATGTCTTGACACCCAACCCAACTTTTGGACATCTTGGTGCCGAATTTGGATATTTGGTTCCTTGGTACCCATTCTTTACTCTGTTCTTCAAAAAATTTATTCTATAAGTACCAAACATCTGAGTCTATTGTAGACATACACTATTCTTAAGAAGATGGATCATAAATACAAATAATAGTAAATGCCCATCCTTCGTTCTACACAAGATTTACAGACTTTGATTTTAAGGGCTTTGATGTGTAGAACAAGAGGAGCAAGAAGAAGATGGAGGGAGAGAGAGGAGATCAGAGGCGCCCACACGTATGTGGGAGCCTCGAAACCCACATAATGATCTCTCTTGAGGCAACACTCTATAAATGATGTATATATATCAATATGGGGGTAAGATCACATGACCCTTACATCCCCAACAATCTCCCACTTAAGAGTTAATGTGACAATAAGTGGAAAAAATATACAAAGAATGATCTAGGACTATACACTAATGTTCAGGAAGAGTCTGGATCTCAATCCATACAGATCAACGTACACCAACTTCCTTGAACAAGGTGTATCCATGCACCTCAAACTACTCGAAACTCATATCGATAAGAGTCGAGCTCATATCTGACCGATGCAAGAACTGATGAAGTTCCTACAAAGCTCCCACTCGCTCTATGCCTATGTCAATCATCGAATGACTTACAACTCCAAGTGCAAACGCTCCAATAGAAATTGCAACATCTGATCTCGAGCACAATAACTCATACATCAGACTCGTGAATGTTAAGGAAACCTACACTATCCTAGCTAACCTAAGCATGTCAGTCATGCCTATATCCAAGGCATCCAAAGCACCATCATCAAAACCAACATGTCCTGACATATCTGTGTCAATATCTGGCATGAGAGAATCCAAGAATGACTGCATGATTGCTTAATCATCAACATCTAAATTAGTCATCCTCTCAACCAAGGATGTGTCTAGCTGTGCACCCTGAGAGCTCGTATGGTGTGGCATACACTGTGTATCATAAGAGCTATCCTGCTCTACCACACCAAGTGTATCATAACATCTTCTCTATACCGTAGACTCTCAACCAAATAAACCATGTGGGAATCACCATCCATATATGCCAAGAATCACACTAGCAAATAAAATATCAAATCAATGATGATATGCTAATAGAATAGCCAATCAAAGTGACAAATGGATATGGAATTGGGGCTCCAATTTGGATCATGTACTTGCAAAGAAAAACAAAGATACAAGTACTAACCAAGATCCAAAATAACTCTCATAAATTATATGCAACCGACAAGTAAATACATAACCAAGCAACATAAGCAAGATAAAGACCAGAATGCCACTATACATCCACTGATAATACCATGATCAATCTCATGATGACATAAACCTCAAAAAGGGTATACCACAAAGTCATCTCACATGCCGAACATGCGACAAGATCATGCTCTACTCTCATATGGAGGAGCTATCACAGTGATCATACATGGATAATGCCTTCAAACTTTAAAAATAAGAGTTCGCACACAAAAAATTCTCTCTCGAAGAAGTTCCATAACAAAACAGACCTCTAAAAACAATTAGGATTCTTATGGTGAAAATATGTTGCTCTGTATTTTGTTATTTCAGATATGATAACCTCTAAATTTGAACTTTTGCTCTTCAACAAACTTCAATAACTCTTTCTTGGCTATGTAAGGATATATAGAACACCTCAATTGGAGGTGTGCAGCTCAAGATATACACAAAATAAACATCTTCTATTAATTTCACCTTCACCTATAGCACTGTTGCTTTGTATTTTACTATTTTGGTGATCTAACACTCAGAATTTGGATCTCTATTCTTCTACAAATTTATGCTCTCTTTTTCAAGCTATACACAATAAGTTGAATCGTTTGAACCCGACTTGTAAAACTCACGTTATACCCCAAAAACTGACTTGTTGTCCAATTGATTGTAGATTCGTTTTCTACATAAGTTTGCGTTTTTCGAATTTTCGACGATTTAGAACTCCCAAGAAAGTTCTACACCCTTTTGTAAGTATGTAACTCTTTCTCTTAGCTATGCAAAAAACTTTAAAACGCACCAATCCGAGCTTCCTAGCTCGAGTTATGTTCAAAACACTAAAAAGCTATTAAGAGATGCCGACGTCCGTATTCATCTCTTGTGACCTAAGCTTCCATTGAAGCTTCTTGCACACCATCCTTCTGCAGGCTTTGATACCAACGAAGGGGTTTTGTATGCAGAACAAGAGGATGAGAGAGAGAGAGAGAGAGAGAGAGAGAGGAGAGGACTTTGGTATGCAGAACAGAGGAGCGAGGAGGAGATGGAGAGGGAGAGAGAGAGGAGAGGAGAGACACACACACATGTGTGGGAGCCCCGAAACCAACATAATGATCTCTCTTGAGGCAATGTTGTATAAATGATGTATATATATGAATACGGGGATAAGGTCACATGAACCTTATATCCTGAACATGATTTAAGTGTAGAGGTCTCTACAACAACTATTCAAGCCTCTTTTTGCTTTGCCTCTTTTGTAGCTAGTTTTGCCCTAACAAAGTTTCTCTGCTGTAAGTGGAGGAGGAACTAGAAGATAAATAGGAACCTGAAGAACATCATCTTCAACGCCATTCACATCACCTTCAGTAATTGTATTTGCTATTGCAGTAGGACGTTTTTCAACACCCTACACAATATCCACAATCCTTTTGCAACCAAGACATGAAACATCATATAAAGCCCATAATGGGTAATTGATATCATCCAAATATTCCTCAATAGCCAACATACGGAATACATCACTGGTTTGAGCCATGGCCACTGACTAAAATACCCTATGAAAAAAAATAATAAATTTTCAAAAAATTGGAATAGAACTATCTTGTCGAGTTCAGCTAAACTTGTAGAAGACTTCGAGGCACTTATATTGGTGACCAAAACTTGTATATATGTTTGGCACAAAAAGACGAATTTGCCTGCACAAGCACTGCAATAGTGCATTCTGAAGCCGAAATGAGCTCATATTGTGATTTCGATACCACAAAGCAAAGACGTTTTGAACTCTTAATTACCTTGAATATGCTCACCAATTTTCGTGCGATTCTAAGATTGTGATCGAAAGGGTGTCAACGATGCCCTAGATGAAGCAGGGACTTGCTCTACTACCACCTGTTGGAGTTTGAGGTATGTGCAAGCATGCGAATAGCACAAGGAAGAAGAAGAAGCTTGGAGCACAACACACAATATTGAATGTATTACAAAGAGAATGTCCAAAAGATAAGTGATCCGTTAGGGTTATAGGAGTATGCACAAGCCGGGGAAAAAAACCTCCTAAAGAGGGGAAAAAGTGCCCCGACGATCCTAGTGCATTCACACATATCACTATCGATATATATAAACATTATCTAAGTTTACTAATATGAAACACTAGATGGACTGGAATCTAGAGAAAGGGAAAGTTGTAATCTGTAAGAAACATCACTAAGCTTTTTAACTATCTTCCAAGGTCCACAAAATCTTGGTTAAATCTTAGTACACTTTCTCATGGATAGTAAAGTAGACCGAGCACTAAGATTTATATCTGGGTAGAGTTTCTTGCCTTGCTGATTGGATACTACCCAAGGGTTGAAAGTCTAGGTGGAATGATAATTAGAGTCCCTGGGCAAAAATCAAGAACAATGGTATTAATTCCAAATGGGATCCCCATATTATGGTTGAAGTAGATGTGTCTAAGCCTATAAAAACCTTCTATAGTAGTTAAAGATTCTTGCATGAACTTAAGCCATGTATAGGAATTTACCTAATGCTTGCTATAACTATTATAAATAGGAACATATGATTAAAGATTGACCCCTACTAAAAGCTTTTGTTGTTACTACACGTGCCCAAGGTGAGACTCCCAAGTAACTTTGTCCCTCATGTAAATAACTCAAATCCCATGGGTCCTAACAACAAAAAAGTTGTGCCTAAGATTGGTAAGAAAAAAAACTCTAAGCTTTTTAACACCTATGATGTGCTCTTGGAAGAAGTGTATAACCCCTTTGATGCTGAAAAGAAAGCTGCTGATGACTGTTATGATGATCAAGATATAGAATATGGTAGGTAAGCAGACTAAAAATGTGTCGACCTCTGGTGCTTCAGACGATTATAAGCAGGTGAGTAAAGAGGTGAGACTGTACCTGAGAGTCACTTTGCGAATTCTCATTCTCTGTCTATTGCTTGTCAGCAGGTGTTATGTAGACAAAGGGAAATTTTTAAAAGGAGAATGGAGCAGTGCTCCATCAAAAGTTTGAGCATTGCTGAAGTAGGTGCAGACATGCTGAAACACTTCAAGAGTTGCAGAGGTTCTACATCTAAGATAACTACTAAGCTGAACACTCCTTTTTTCAGCGGTTGATATTGCACAACGGTCACTGGATAGGCAACAAAGTTAAAGCTATTTAACCTAATGAAGGACAGTGTATATTTTGTGGCAGGCAGGACGACTTGTCCCACCTTTTCATTGACTCCGTTCATGCCAAGAAGTTTTGGCACCTGCTGCAGGCTTATTTGTATTTTAAGAAGATCAAATCTCTGGGTAACATGGAAATCCTTCTTGGATGTTGTAATAACATCGAGGTACCCCTCTGCAATATATGGAGAAGCCACATACTGTGGAATATCTGGTGCAGCAGAAATCAGGAGGTATTCAAATCTGGCAAATGGGATTTTATTCCCCCTCTCAAAATGGTGCTGTACAGAGCAGGGATACAGAGCCTTCTTCACATTAGGGATGTCCCTGCTACTGATTTTAGGTTAAATGATGTCTTAAGCAAGCACCACTACAGTAGGTGGAGAGACATTCTACTGTCTTTGTACTGTACGGATAGATTCATTATGGTGCTTATGATGTAAGTTCTCTTGTTGTTCCTCTGGGCTGTAAGGGTCCTGCCCCTTGCTCTCTCTGGATTATTTGAAGAAGCCTCTTACTGGGGATTTTGTGAGGCAGCCGAAATCAGGAGCTCTGCAAATCTGGCAAAAAGGATGTCAATCCTGCTCTCAAAATGGTGCTGCTCAGTGAAGGGATACAGAGACTTAATTCACATCAGGGATGTCCCTGATACTGATTTTAGCCACCTCCACAATTTGCGGAGATGCATTTTTACTGACATTGTTCTGTAAGGATAGTTGCACTATGGTGTTCATGCTGCAAGTTATTTTGCTCTTCTTGGCTGTAAGGGGTCCTGCCCCCTGCACTCTTTGTTCACACCTTCATTAATTTAATAGTTTCTTTGTTGCCAAACAGACCCCCCCCCCCCCCCCAACCAAAAACAACACACACACACACACACATCTCTTCAGTACACCATCATTCATTGCATTGAAATTTAAAGAGATCAAAAAAATAAGATGATACAATAGATTGAATGTATGAGTTAATACATTTTGCAATCAAATGCATCACGTATGACACAAAGGAATCATATATATCTGCTTCTTACACTCGCAGCGTATTGAGATATGAATCTACTTCGCAGCACTCGCTGAAGCATTATTTTTGCGTGTAATACTATGTTACACACCTCCTATGCATAGCAAGAATCACAAAAATAATAATTCCCTCTGTGATCTTTTATATTTTCTCTCTCTATTGAGAATAGTTTCATTGAAGAGAGAACTAACTTGTCTATATGTAATCACATCGGTAGTTTTTTTACATACTATACTTCTCTTGCACAAAAAGCTACTTTAACGGTGGTTGCAGCAAGTTTATTGGATGACCATTTCATGATCTTTGAAAAAGACGGCTTGTTGACCTCAGTCAATGATGACCATTTCATGATCTTTGAAAAAGACAGCTTGTTGACCTCAATCAACGATTATACTCCTCAACTAGAATTACTGACGTTTCTGTACCTGCTTCCTTCCTTGAAGGAAGATCCTGGTAGCACTTTGTACGGATTTAAGATCCCGTTGCAATCAAACATCTGCTTAAACCTCGTCATCCATTGGACCTGCAGAAGCATCAATGCAGGTATAAGTTTGCATTACGTCATCTGGATTAAAATCATGGCTCAAACCACACTAAAACCTAGATATAATTTTTCATTCTCAATTTCGTATCTTTTCATCCCACCGTATGGAAAATTAAATCAAATTACTTTATCCCATGTTTACCATTTCTGGGGACTTGCTATAATAGATAGCATCTGCTTTCATAAAACCGAGGCCGTGCTCTGCACTGACGCTGCCTTTATGTGAAGCAGTCCACTCATATACAAAGGGTTCAATCAATGAAAAGATCTATGAGTGACAAAAAACCTTAGTTTACAAACGGGATACCTGATCATGAGAAAAACATGCAACAAGCACAATACATCGGTGAATTTGCAGCCCATGACAGAGGTTATTCTATGAAAGATTCACAGAGATTCATTGAAAAGAGTAAGCTCATTCATTTGTTACCTTGCTGTCATATCGTGGAGCTGAAATGTTCAAATGCAGATTGCCATCCCCAAGATGGCCATAACCCATCACAACTGCTAAGTCACCTGCAAAAGAGAATCAAAATAAAAAATGGTAAGTAATGCTTTTACAGATGGAAGAAAACATTCAGGCTTGCGAAAAACAGACTTTCATGCATGGAAGATCAACTGATAGCTGGATAAGTCCAAATTTTAAAATGAGAAAAGGTGCCCCTGCAAAACTTCAGTCAAATGTTTGCAAATCACTAAAGGTGTCTTCTCTTCCAAAGACATGATTACCTAGCCTGTGTTGCAGATTCTCCACAATGTTGTACATATATGGCACCGGTATTGACAAGTCATACTTGTAAACTGCTCCTGCTTTAGACAAGGCTTCTGTTATACCCTACAAAACTCATTCGTATAAATTGAAACTAGCTGCTTCGAATCACCCAATATGAAGTTTCAAATGTACTGATTTTAATTTCTTTGAAACAAAAATTACTTCTCGCAACTGCCAGAATGACCGGAATTGTTGATTGTCCTGAGCTACTACTCCATCTGCAACAACGCCTTTATCCATGCAGATCTCAAGAAAATTGTCTAGCTTCTCCCTGAAAGACAATAAAAAGATTAACATTTAACTATGGGTGATAACATGCGCATGGACGCATGCACACTGATTTTATGGTGGTCAATAAACCACCACAAACAGTTGCGCAACTTGCAGCTAGAATCCTTGAGACACAATTATGACAAAATGATAGTGTGTTCAAGTACTCTGTGAGAGTTGAGTCGTAAAATTTATGGAGAGCAGCTGCCCTAAGTGATCAGTTGTCACGATACTGTTAAAGAGTACAGCGCACTTAAAGTTTACAAATCAATTTACAACCAAAGAAAGAAACCCAAAAGAAGAGGACACCAGTGCATGCATTCGACGCACTACGACTTATATCTTCAAAGAACT